>CM023200.3:3407380-4007380 GCA_004115045.4 Sinella curviseta | reverse complement strand
ATGGAAAGTAAGTGTTTTGCATTGTAGTAGTACATGCTGTAGTATTTAAATCAGCAGATGGATTGTAATTGATTGTTGATGATATAGAGCAGCACTTACTGGCGCGCTTAATTTATCCTAATGCTAGAATGCAGAATTGAAATTATTCTGAATACTCAATATTTCGGTATGCATAGGAATTATTATTTAATTGGCGGAATTGCTGCACAAAGTACATTTTGAGCGTATCAAACTGAAGGACAATTGGCCATTTGTGTAATTGTCCTCCATAACGATGTAATGGAAGTTGTCTGTCGCTGAGTTTTTGGCCTATATAATTTATATTAATATACGTGCAGCGTTTGGTCAAAAGTCTCCAAATGTCCAACTAATCAAACAAATATTAAAACGAATGAAAGAAAATTAGTACGTAGAACAGTTCATTGTCCTGCTAGTAATTAATTGAGAAAACATTCACTGAGATAAACTGCATGTGAACTACGAATAGCGTACCTAACGGGGATTATGAAACGAATCTGGTATTTAAATTAAAATGAAATTACTAGTGTCTTGTAGAAGATTACTTTCATGTAGATGGTGTGTACATATGGACCGCTTCTGCGGAAACTGTTATCCGATGTGGCCAAACAGACCAATAGTTTAAGAAATCTCCAATAATTTTAAAATATTCACGAATATCATCTTTACATGGTAAAAGAAATTCTGACAGTCGGCACACATGTATAGTCTATATCCATATTTTAATCCTATGTTCCCAACACATCGAATGTCATCGGTCCACTACCTCGTAAAGTATGTTCCATAATTTGCTGCGAATTAAATATTCAGGTTATTCTGGAGGCGCACTTAACAAAATTGTAGTAATTTCAGCAAACCTATCCTCACAAACTATCAACATGGGTTACTATCGCAATATTTAAATATTAAGACTTATGCAAATAATTCAAATAAATCTTCATTTTCACAAGTTGACACGAGTCAAATACATCACACGCGGGACGTCCGCGTTTAATAAGAAGTAATTTTCTGCTGCCTCGGCAAAAGTCATGTCTCGGCATTTCTTCTGTATAGACCATAAATAGGCATAGTATTTTTCTGAAGAGCGAATCAGTGTGAAACGCAAGCTTATGTAAAGGCTATACGGGCAACATATTTCGCGCGAGCGTATGCAAATTCTAAATTGTTGACCAATTATTGCTTTTGCACAATTGTGTAGCATTGTTGTAATTGCAGTGAACAAGGCCGTTAAAAAACAACGTCAGTTACCATTTGCTCTTTTGCTATAACTACAATTCTTGTAAACGTGTTGCGGAATTCCATGTAAAAGGAAAATTTGATATATTAGGCCAATCATATGTCCCTTGTCACGACGACGTGGTTATCTTTGGCAGAGATGACAAAGATTTACGTCGTCAGTAATGCTGAACGTGTACAACTCGAATATTCCAAGACTCCGTAAAGTATACCAAGTTGGTATTACCAACAGCTTTTCACGCAAGGAACTGGACTATTGTTTTAAACATTGTGAAGATCGATCGATATAAATAAGATGCACAACAATTCCATAGAACTATTTTTAAAATATCTTTGCAACCGTTGCACTTAAATATCACTAAACAATAACATCGTTTGCGCTTATTGGGCTAACAGAAAAAGCATAACTTCGGTTGTACATATTTGTCACACCCTTTCTTGTCAACGCAACTAATGAAGAAATCTCGTAACTACCTGGAAATATATGAACATTATGTCAATATGCAGAACCTTCAACCACGGTTAGACGTGTAGCTGCTCGTATCTTACGTATTATAGTTGTGTAAGCCACTTGATGCTTCAGATTGTGACTTGGTGCTTTAACGGCCATATGGCTTGTATGACAACTAAATAACTGACCAAATTGTCTTCATATTGTGTATATTCAAGATCTACTTGGATATCTGGAATGTCATCAGCAAGCTAGCTGAAAGATTAAGTATTCAAATTACGCGGTTTCAGACTGGAAAATAATAATATATCTTGTTCGAATTGATTAACAGCGACATACATTTTTTTTACGTTCGTTTACTTTCATTTAGAGTCCATTTTAATTTTCCACATCGGTGGATATTCTATTGTGTTGGCGGTTGTTGTTCAAATAATTTGCGGGTGTTCTACCAAAACCAAGTGCAGTATTTCATACAGTTACATAACTGAAATATACGTTCAATGAAGTTATTTAAAATGGATGCGCAGTGGAAGCGGAGTCTGGCGGCGGTAGTGGTCTACTTTGTTGCGATTCCGTCAAGCTGTAATACAAATGCAGCGAAGTCTGAACGGAGAAATAGTCATCATACTCTGGATTCCAATAAAGCGGGATACCTGTTACAAGACGCCAACGACATGGATCATCATGATAAAACAAATCTATACTTGTCGGATGTTCTCAGAATTGTACAAGATACACACTGCCTTATTGTGGTAAATAATTTTGATGGAATAGACGTTCTCCCAACTGCTACAAGTGCCGTTCAATGGCGTCCTGAGTTGACCCACTATAAACGTTCAAATATTTTACCCATATGTCCCCATCACCACTGCACAGACGTACTCGATTGAAGTTTTTAAACTATTCCGCGAATACCAAACCATGGAACTGTCAAGTACACGTCTACACCAATTTAGGTACAGTAATTCGGAGCAGACGGCTATATCCATTGACTTTCTACTTTAATGCTGAGTTCGATGATCTCCCAAAGGGCACTCGTAGAGAAGAGTCGCTCGTACCAAAGCTCCACATTTTCGTAACTCAGAAAACCTCGAATTTGCAAGTTCAGTTTCTTACATCATTTGTTGCTACACGGCTGCCCCATAACTTTTTCTCTGAGCGGCGGCAACCATTGCTTTCTAACTCAATTGTCATTCTAGTAAACGCAGGAGAAACACAGTCGTATGATCCGGGTGGAATGTATCTACTTGTTCCTACCTTTCAGGGCATCACCTCAAACCGAATTGCTTTAGACTTAAAGGCAGTTAAATTGCACGGCATTGTTAATCTTTTTATTTTGTATCCCGATGAACTAGACCCGAGATGGCAGCTGGCAATTTTTATAGGGAACGAGTTCATTGATAAATTTAAAGTGAAATTGAGAACTTGCGATAGCTTTGCACTGCGTCATGCAATGTTTGGAAAAGTCAAAATATCCACCAATTTAAAATATGCGGAATACGACGACTTATTTTCAGTCGGCATTGCATCCATGTTATTTGAGATAATGGATAATTCAACAATAGAAATGAATGGATTAGTCGAATATAATTACTTTTGCTCCGGTGGAAAATTGTACGTAAAGCAGCATGATATGGGCAAAGTTGGCAACACAATTCTCAGACTCCACGTTTTGTTACTGGATGGAAACGAGCCGGCACAATCCTTCTTGCCGCTGAGCTATAAAGAAGTCATGTCCCAAGCGGCATTTGTGAGTTGCGGTGGTGGACGGGGAACGGAATCCACCGGAATTAATGAACTGCTAGCGGCTTACACCACTGCCGTTTGGTTCTGCTTGATCACAACTGTCATCATATTGGCTGAATTTCATCGACGAATTATCACGGATGGCAAACTAAAGACGGATACATTCAGCATTTATATTACAACAATTAAAGTATATATTGAGCAGGGAGATCCCTTCCCGCTATTCTATGACAAGTCACTCAAGTTCAGATTTACAACAATTGCTGTGCTACTGGTTGGAATTGTGCTGAGCAACGGGTACAAAAACACCAACGTCTACAAAATGATTTCTCCCAGATCCGTGGTTCCTTACACCAGATTTTCGGAGCTTGTCGAGGACGGGTTTGACATTGTGTCAAGGATTGGAACAATTAACTTTAACGTAAAGCGTATAATTAATATTGTAAAATCGAACAGACTTCATAAATGGTTTCAAGGATTTGCGAATGCTTCAAATCGCGGCTCACCAAATGGGATGTGGCATAAAGGTGCTGACGTAACAGTTTCTACTGAAATATTTGAAAAGAGTGAGATATTCCACGGCATTTCCAGTAGGTATAAAAATGAATCAATTTATTTAAATGACCACGCCAAACATCATACAAATGTGCCCCATGTTGTGTTGCAAGCATTAGTGCGTAACAAAGACATACTAAAGAATCTGACAGAGTCTACTTACGAGTTTATCCGAGCTAAAATTACAAATGATGCCTTAGAATTCCAAGACAGTTTGCTGTACGATCATCTCGAGAGATGCATCAAATCCGCATTGCTGCTTCCGTCATATCGGGCAAAGCAAATTGCGACGCGTGTGTTTCGGGCTAATCCCAGCAACCGGGTATATGTTGCTCAGGAGACTTACGGTAACCATTCCGTAGGATTTGCTCTGGAGGGCGCTGCCAGTCCGAGAGTTATAAGACGGTTTCATGCCATACACTTTTCAGGCATTTGGAATTGGTGGACGACGTTCATTGAAGAAAAAACTCACTTTAGTCCAGTAACGAAAAACTCAACGCTGGAGCGTCCCAATATGCAAGGAAATGTGTCTACAATAATTATAATGTTAGGTGCTGGTATCATTGTAGGATGTATTGTTTTTGTGTTGGAGTGCATTTGTCGTTTCAGTGCATTTCTTGGTGTCGTATGCACGCGTCGTAGGGAGATTGCTTTTAGGATATACACCTTAATATATATTTGGTATTATAAATTGTGTTGGTTCATCCGTCTATTCACCGTTCGGCTTGTCGATACACTGGGCTTACATGTATTCAGAAAATGATTAAATACGAATTGGTTTACATAAATTATTGAACTCTATTTCATTCATTGTGAAAGGTTGTAAAACTGCCACCGTATTTCTCAGATAGGTATACTTGAAAGTCATATATGGCATATCACTCACGCAGTTGCTATAGCTGGACCATTTCGACATGGTATAAAATGCTCAAATTTTGATTATCTATCTATATGCCAAAAATAGAGGTTAATAATTATATTATTATGGAGTATTTACAATTGAAATTGAAAAATTACAATGACATATTTCATACTTTAATTGAACAACAGTTTTAACCTCCTACCCATCCATTGTACAATCTTTCCTGTTTTCAGAGTGTAGATAAATCTATGCAATCATGATTCATATGCGTCGTTGTATGTAAGTATCCTGCGGAATACATTGGCACTTAGCGGAATGAAAGTTGTAGATTTTAATTTATTGCACCCATGAAGGAAGTAATATTGTGTTTTTGTCGTAAAGTTTCCACCGATGGTATGGAAATTTCATAATGAAATATAAATTCATGACGGACACTAAATCACAGTTTCAAATGTAGGTGCCAGTCCCGTGGACGGGACCAATAAACCAAATCCATGAGACAATATATTCGTTGCTTTTATATCCGAGTTTAACATGTTGTATGTAATACTTTGCACGATAGTGTACCAGTTTGAATATATTGGAGTGAAATCGGATGTGAATCAAGAAGTTTGCTTACCCGTGCTAAAAATGGCGTGCCGCAGATAATGTTTTAATGTTTGAAATAGCCATTTACTAGGCCCGTAATCCAAAACTTAACTGCTCCCAGTACATATCCAGTTGGAAGATAGGAGGATGTGGCCAGCTGAGGAATTGAATGCACTTTCAATTTGATGTTGCCTTAAAGGATCGTTGTGGGGAGAGGCAGGTTTTTTCAATTACTCTCGTCGTGTTGACCAGCAGCCCTCTGCGTAACTGTATATTCACAGTATGGAAATTTGCTGGGTTCATCATGGTAGTGACGACTCAACTTTCTCCATTTTAATATAGTTCGACTATGTTCGGGGTATTTGGTAGGATGCAAAATTTAATTTATTATAAAGCACTGAAAAGTGATGAAAAGTGATTGTATCTAGGATCTACCTACGGCACGTGGAGCCAACGGCATCCAGTATGTGTCAGAGCAATGGGAGTAAATATTCATGGTATATTTTTCTGACAGCGAGACTTTGAGTATCCAGATTATACTTCTTGTTAAGACTATTTGAAATATTTCAGCGCCTGTTGAGAAACTTACGTTTGTTTCCTCGTACTTATATTCTTTACCTTTTGGACTACATGCGACCTAATACCGGCGACACCAAAACATCCATTTATCAAGTGACGGAGGTTTGAAATAAATTATATTTATATACAGTAATCGTATAGTACAAATGCATTTATTAATCGTTCGTTTGCATGGCCAATACACATCCGGGTTATTTAAATTCACAACAAATTGATAACTCAAAGTACATAATGGATCAATTCATTTGGTCACGACTTTTGAAGAAAGGGGTTCTAGAATATATTATGATATCCGAAATAATTGTGAACTATTCACTCGGAAAAACCACATTCGGCTATTTTAAGGAACTTGGAGAAAATAAATGGGACACATCAGTGCTTGGTTACGACAACAACTTTATAAATATTTCGGCAATTGTAAATGTATTCGAAAGGTTACACTGTCACTTGACAGTAGACAACTTTCAAAACTCTGACATCGACCATACATATTTTGGTGCTGTTCAAAGGAATCCGCAATTGCGAAACTGTACGTCCTCCAAATATATTCGAAATATATACAGTTGCGCTCAACTGTATTTCCGCAGATACACAATGAACACGAGACCATGGAGTTGCCAAGTACACATTTCATTGCAAATGCCTGAGCAAGTGTTGAATGGTACGCGGTACCCTTCCGCGTTTTACTATTACGCAGACGATATTATACAATTTGACGAGAGAGTTTATCCTTCAACGGAAGAGCCGTTCGTGCCCAAGTTCCACATTTTTGTGAACCACGAGAATTTCACACTAATGCCGGATATTTTGAAAGCATTTGTACTCTCCCAGATACCGCAGCACCAAGTTTCATTTACGCATCAGTATGGTAAAGGTAGACCATCCATTTCGACCACAATTTCAATTTTGGTAAACTATGGAGATAAGCACGCTCATGGAGCAACAAGAACATATCTTGTGCGAACTAATTACGAGAAGGTAACATCTGAGAATATATCAGTTTACCTGATGCCGATCAACCTGCCGAAAAACGGAAGCATTTTCGACGTATCTCAAACAGAACTTGAAACGAGATGGAGCTTCAACACAATTATGAACGGAGGAAGTTCTGCTGCAAACTTCAAGCAGAAAATGTATACCTGTGACAATCGCCTACTGCGCCGATCCATGTTCGCCAAGATTTCTACCTCACCAAATATGCACTTTGAGGAACATAATGACTTGTTTGCAATTGGAACTGCTTCTTTCCTGCTGGAGATAATTGGCAACGCAACTCTCAAAATGAATAATTTTGCTCACCGCACCTTTGACGTTTGTTCAGGTGGAAAACTGTGGACAAACACAAGGCTTACATCACTCAAAGATCAATCTACTCTAACTTTGAGTGTGTTCTTAGTCTACGCTGATAGTCCCCAATTACATTCATTTCGTCTAAGCTATCCGGAAACATTGTCCCATCCCGCGTTTGTCAGTTGTGGTGGTGGCCGTGGTTCCACATCGAATGGAATTAAGGAACTACTGTCGGCATATGATACATCAGTTTGGGTGTGTGTGCTGGCAATCACAATAATATTAGCTGAAGCTCATCGGCGTTTTGTCACAAATAGAAAAATCAAAGCGGGTTTTGTGGAGTTTATTATGCCGATAATTAAGGTTCATCTGGAACAAGGAGACCCATTTCCCTCGTTCTATGCAAAATCAACAAAGCTACGGCTAACCACAGGCTTAATCCTTCTAGCTGGAATTGTTTTGAGCAACGGCTACAAAAACACTAATGTATACAACATGATATCAGCAAAAGCACTTGTTCCGTACATTCATTTCCTGGAACTTGTAGAGGATGGGTTTAGCATTTTGTCTCGAATTGGTGTAATTGAAGGAACTAATCGTCACATCTTTAATGACAGCATTCAACCGGATCGTCTTAATGAATGGACAAAGGCGCTGCGGCAGATTTCTAACTCAAGCTCATTGTCACTATGGCCGAAAGGTACTACCGGTACCGTTTACACCGAAATGTTTATTCTAAAGTATTTGTACAGTAGGATTCCAGGTGGAGAAAATAATGAATCTCTGGGATTAGATCATTATTCCAAACATCATCCAAATGTGTTGTCCGTTATAGCACAAGCTATTATGGCAAACAAGGACATGCTTGCGAAAGTTAGTTTTTATATTCCGCAATATGGAAACCGTGAAATTACCGAAACCGCACAAGACTTGCAAGAGAGCTTTCTGTTGGATCACCTCCAGTCTTGTAAAAAATCTGCATTGCTGCTTCCTTCGTATTTGGCCAAGCAGTATGGCACGCGGGCTTTTCGAGCGCAGCCAAACAACAGAGTTTACGTCGGCCAAGAAAAATACGGAAACGCCTCGGTCGGGCTTCCTATATTGGGATCTGCCAATCCTGCTGTCATTAGGCGGATTCAGGCAATCCACTTTTCTGGAATATGGAGTTGGTGGTCGGCCTTTATTTCCGAGAAATCTCGCTTCAGTCCCGTCACTAAGAACACTACGCTAGAGCGCCCCAGCATACACGGAAACGTGTCCACTATATTTATAATATTGCTCTCTGGTATCACCTTAAGCGTGTGCATGTTTATGTTGGAGATATTTGGTGTGATGAAGGGCTGCGTTAAGTGTGGCTATGGCAGATGTACGGATATTGTAGCTAAAATGAGGAGGTGCATCTTTATTTGCCGTTACAAATGTTACTGGTACATCCGCTCGCAATTCTCTCAGGCTCTCGACAAGTTGTGCCTTGCTTTATGTGACAGATGTGGCAGGGGAAGCTAACTAACTCCGCTTTCTGTCCCACGATTGGTTCGTTTGCTGATTCATAATATGTGCTTTATCAATGGAAGTATAATGATAAATTAGATATGTGATCTTAAATAGGACTTATCCCAGTCGTCATAATGGTTTTAAGTTCACTGTCAAGGTATGCATGGGTTTAATGAATGTACGCACGCTTACAATATGTTGTTGACACCGTCCACATAATGAATTACTCTATTTGGGTTTACAATCATTCATCGCTTGTAACCAATCTACAAAATGTAATCGGTTATATTCCAATTATTCGATTTTATAATACATATTAGTGGCATTTAGGATGATTTAGGAGTTTTGACGTCTTGGAGCGAATTTCCTGTCGGAATATCTTATGCTTGTTAAGCTACGTTGCTTTGACGTCATTATCACTTTCAGTTTAACATAATCGGAAATATCATATTTCGTTTGTAACCGTCAAGTGAAAATAAGTTATTCGACGAAAACAAGCACAAGAGTTTACTTTTGGACACTCAAAGCGTCAATTAATCAAAAGCCTAATGATATTTCCCACAAGACGAGGAGATTCATTCCCATTTGTTGTTACAATTCTTACTTGCTCATCAGCTTCCATTTGGTCCAAGAACTCCACAGCATTTCTCTTGCATCATTTGGCAAATTGTGCGAGGAAAAGTAAAATTGTTTCATATCCTAGGACACAGTTGGTTAATTTTGGGCCCAAGAACATGTTATTCTAATTACTACTCAAATATTTTCCCGGCAACTCTTCAATTCATCATCCTACAGGTAGATAAATATATCAGTTATAATAAATTTATTATGTGGTCTTGAAGTGCGATTTCTTCTCGTTGTCCAAAGCTTTAAAAAAGTCAACGTTAGAATGAGTTAAATGACAGTACACCCGTATATTTAATATTAACGGCTGCGTGGATATGATTATTTACTATACTTGGCGTTCGAGCTACAACATGTACATTTCATTCAGGATCATGATGCATGATAAATAATATTTTGAATGGATATCCCGAAAACCCTGAAATAAGGTAGCAGAAGATCATTTTCCTCATGCTGTGAAAGGTTAACAAAGTAATCATGGCTATTTAACATTAGCGATTTCCAAACTGTCAGCATGGAATAAGAACAATATATTTATACATTGCTATGCCATTTGGTACAACAATGGCCCTGAGTACATTTGAGACGCTGAGAGGAAACTGATTATCGGATGGAATCATCATCATTGTTATAGAATAATCTCTGTCGAATGTTTTAATCACCCACATATTATCCTTATTACCAACACGATCTGGCTCTCACACTATAATACTTGTAGTTACGCAAAATGATCCATCGTTTTCTTTCCAATTTTCTGTTAGGCACGCGCCTACTCAACGTAATGAAATTTAAATGTTGGTTTAATGTATCCCAGCAAGCAAAAAATATAATTTTCGGTCGTAGAATCGATACCGGGGATATCACACATCTTTCAAAATAAGTACTAAGCATCAACTTTAAGTCAATGCAATAGTTAAGTTTCCAAAGCAAAACTCGTCACATTAGACACCTTCAAATGATTCCTAATTAACTGCTATATTGCTACCGAAGCCTATATAGGTTTTGAATTTTATTTAATCCATGATACCTTATGGACTGGACGCAGATCTGTCATCGTCTGTGTTTATTGGGTACACAACATAAATCCACCCATCCACAGTGATTATATCAAGTCCAGCACTTACATACATTTCTAGGATAATTGGTTGACAGTAATGTATTATAAAGGCGATGTAGGATCCTAACATATTTACCGGACGGCACGTGGAGCCAACATAATCTAGCAAATGTCATTCTGAACGGAAAAGGTAGGTACTAAAATCATATCTGGTAGTTATACCGTTCATGTTAACCTCCAGTTGCAGTTATTTCAAATAATCTAATGCCTATTATACAAGCTGTTTATTACCACCATTGGCGTTTACTGGGTTCATCACAATATCACCACCCATAAAAAATACTTTCACTTAACTAAATAAAGATATCATATCTACCTCGTACTTTCTAAAGATTTGGTTGAACTTACGTATTGTTATAACTTAGATAACCAGGTGGTTACGAGAAGTAATCACTTAAAAGGTATAAGCAATTACATCTCGTAACCACCTGGCGCCAATGGGAGCTTCTATATATCATCCAGTAAGCAACATGAACAAACGTTGGGTCTGTCAGTAGGCGAATTTAAATTATACTCCGTCGCATTTCCAATTTTTGGATATTTCAACGTCCGTCCGCTAAAAACGTTTAAAGTGTTGCATCGAGTCCAAATTTTTGCACTTTGTAACTCTGTATATATTGAACCTACTCCATGCACATAGTTCACCTTCGTAAGAACTAAGGTAACGTTATTACCACAGACACAAAAGAGGGGCAGCGTTGAAGTGAAATAATAAAATAATTTCACAATCGAACTATAACTTGAAAATATTTGCAACATTATTTGGTTTGTCTATTGAATTGGGTGGGGGACAATTTCAATTCAGTATTGTATACTACGTCACAACCAGGATACCCTGTCGTAAAACTGACACTTTCAGCTGGTACAATTTTGACATAGTTCAAGATGGATCGACTTCTTGTGATTGCTACGCAACTTACACGCTACATTGTGATTTCCGAAGTTATTGAAGCAAATGTTGTTGCAAAACCCGAAATCGATTCTAGTGACTTACCAATTCACAAAGCTGACATGGCATTGGAACCACAACGGAGTAGAAATTATAATGCAACGCTCGGATATGCGGATGACATTGTAAATATTTCCAGCATTGTCAATATTTTTCATGGGTTACACTGTCATTTGATTGTAGACAATTTCGAACGCGCTGACATAATCCAAACACAGATTAGTGTTGTTCAACGGAATCCGCTATTGAGAAACCGCACATTATGCAAATATATAACCAAAGGCACCTGTGCTCAACTTGACTTCTTCGACTACTCAGTGAACACAAGACCATGGAACTGCCAAGTACACATTTTGGTGAAAATGCCAGCACATCTTTTGACTGGAATGCGGTATCCGTCTGCATTTTTCTACTTTGGAGACGACATTATACATCCCTGGTTGTATACACCTCCTTTGATAGAAGAATCACTCCTGCCCAAGCTCCACATTTTTGTGAATCAAGAGAATTCCACTCTCGAGTTAGATGTTGTGAAATCATTTGTGCTTTCTCGGATTCCCCGAGACAAGACCCCATTTACGGATGACGATGGCAGAGGTAGACCATCGTTTACCAACACAATTTCTATTTTAGCAATTTTTGGAGACTATGACCACGGGATACCAAATACGTTATATCTGGTATGTACGTATTTTAAGAAACTGCCCTCGTAGCAGCTATTTGTTTATCTAAAGCCGACCCCCCTACACACAATGACTAGTTTCTTCAGCTCCTATCCCAGTGAGCTAGAAACACAGTGGAGTTTTACTACGTTTGTTGGCACGCTTGGATCCGTCGCTAAATTTATGAAGCATATGCGTACCTGTGACAACGACAAACTCTGTCAGTCCATGTTTGGGAAAGTTCCTTCTTCTTCAAATTTGAAATTTCTTGAATATGATGAATTGTTCGCCATTGGAATTGCTTCATTGTTGTTTGAGATAATTGGAAACGCAACATTCAAAATCAACAATATGATTGACACATACAGTGACATACAGGAAAATTACTCAAAACTAAACTTCCAGCATTCGAACAAGAGCCGACGCTAATTTTGAATGCGTATATACTAGAATCGTACAGATCAGAATTATATTCATATCGTCTCACATATCGCGAAACGTTATCCCATCCCGCGTTTGTAAGTTGCGGTGGCGGTCGTGGTCAAACCTCGACCGGAATGCAGGAACTGCTGTCGGCATACGATACTTCAGTTTGGATTTGTGTTGTGACAGTTGCAATTATGTTGGCTGAAGCACATCGGCGCCTTGTCGCAAACAACAAAATGAAAAGTGATTCCGCTAACTTTCTCATTTCGATAATTAAGGTTCATCTGGAGCAAGGAGATCCTTTTGCCCCCTTCTATGCAAAATCCATCAAGTTTCGAATCAATACAGGTGTAATGCTTCTTGCTGGAATAGTATTTAGCAACGGTTACAAAAACACAAACGTCTACAATATGATATGTGCAAAACCAGCTGTTCCTTTCATACATTTTATTGAACTCGTTGAGGATGGATTTGATATTGTGTCACGAATAGGATCAATTAAAATACTTAATAGTGGTCCATTAGTATCGAGTATAGAGTCGGGCCGTGTCGACGAATTTGTAAAAAAATTCTCCTTAATCACTAAACATAGAGAATACTTTGCATGGGAGGATCATAAGGGTGAGGCGGTGGTTTCTGAAGCATGTGCCCTACGTGACATTTATCGGATATTACCTGGAACTCAAAACAATGAACCATATGGATTAAGTCGTTACTCCAAACACCACAAAAACGTATCGACAGTTATTGCACAAGCCATAGTCGCACACAAAGATATAGTCGACAAGCGTAATGATCGTACGAAAGACGCTGACATAGACAAAATAATGGAAACAGCCCAAGACTTACAAGACAGCTTTCTGTTAAATCACTTGGAGTCATGCAACAAATCCGCGTTAGCGCTTCCTTCTTACCGAGCTAAACAGTTTGGCACGCGTGTGTTTCGCGCTCAACCCAACAAAAGAATCTATGTTGGCAAGGAAATCTACGGAAACAACTCATTGGGATTTCGTGTGTTGGGCTGCGCAAACCCAATCATTATTAAACGGATGCAGGCGCTTCAATTTTCTGGAATTTGGAGTTGGTGGTCCGAGTTTATAAAGGAAAAGTCTATCTTTAGTCCCATTACCAAGAACGCTACGTTGGAGCGACCTAGCACACACGGGAATGTATCCACCATATTTGTAATATTGCTCGCTGGGATCGTATCAAGTCTGTGCATATTAATGATTGAGATCCATGGTGTGATCAAAACCTCTCTTATATATGCATATGAAAGACGAACTGAGATTTTACCGAAAACAAATAGATGCATTGTCGTTTGCAGCTACAAAAGTTATCGGTTCCTTCGGTTACATTCCGTTCTGATTCTCGACAGGTTGTGCATTGCTTTTTTCGGAAAATGTGGGTGGGATAGCTAATATCTACATTTCACAGAAATTGGTAACATTAAAGTAAAAGGTGGTAATGAGGCTAAACAACTAGGATGATTGGTAATGAGTCTGATTACATAACATATCATGCACTATAATATAGTCCTACCAATATACGTATATTACCAACATCTGCAGAATTGAAGCATGGATGCCGTTGGAGAACGCAGACTTATTTTTACGTGATAACTTTAATTATCCAAATGTTGTAGTCGTAGCCTCGAAAAAGCGTTTGGGTATGTATATGCATCTTCTACATGTACGTCAACCAGTTTTCAAAAATGTTAAGCAGTCCGAGAAATGCACATATATATATAAGCTATGCCTCATTAATTAACGTTCAACTGGGTATAAGTTTGTATCTGTTATTGGTTTCATCAAATTTTCTTCCAACTGCTGCAGTATATTGACCAACTAATACCTCTCATGCATGTATGTACATTTTCAAGAGATTCCAATGTTGTGTCGACTAGCGGCAGCGGAATGAAAAAAATACATCGAATTGAGCTGTCTCAAAAATAACGTTCACCATTGGTACAGGGCCTTCTATGGTCCTTCATGATCACTGAGGGTGGTCCCACCTTATACCAGATACAAACTTATACCCAGGTGAACGTTAATTAATAGGACATAGCTTATATATTTATACTGAAATACACATACCCATAACCACATATATACTATCCTTTTTAAACTTAAATTATTCAGATTTATGTATCAAGTATAACCGCTTCATAATAATTTTGTGCCGCCTACATTGCTGGGCAGTGTTCGGTTCCCCATGTACTTTAGAGGGGAGCCGGGGACTAATAATTTGCTAATGGGATGTGAAGTAGCCCTATTTAGCATTATTAACTTTATACAATCCTCCAACAAATTATGAGCATCTGGATTTTTGGTTACGAACATGTCAATTACATTAGTGTATCTAGATCTACCTAACACGCGGCACGTGCAGTTAAAATTGTCTTTGAAATGTGAAACCAAGGTGAAAGCTCAAGCTCCGCAACGTCGTAGAAGCTATCGAGAGCCTGCCCGTAGAACTTGTGTGATCAGATAGCTCAGTCCCTTAAGAGAAAGTCTTGATACATTTCTTGGAATTTAGCTTAACTTTTCGGAATATGCATTAACTAGCCCCGTTAGTAAAATATTTAAAAAATATAAACTACCAAACCACGAAAACCTTCGCAATTTCAGATGAACTCATAACACATCTGCTACTACAATCCTTTATCCAGACTTTGGCCCTGCATATAAACTTCAATACTGCTTTAAGATATTCTATTTAAAATGGCTACACTCATTCAATATACGGGACAAGCATTTTTTGAAAATAATCGCCCAAACGGAAAGTTCAGTATTGTTCAGCCACAAGGATTGTCATGTGTAGTACGTTTGATAGTTTTTATTATAGTTTACACATCTAGCAACACAAAAGGAATGGAAACAGTTTCTCTCGACAATCTATATCTCACACCCCTTCTTAATCAATTTGACGGGTTACATTGTCATATGATTCTAGATAACTTTGAGAACATGGATCTCCTGCTGCCAACAGATACAAGCGTAATCCTTAGGCGGCCGGATGCGGCACATTGTCCAGCATCGAAATACTTTCATTCGGACGGAATGGGTGTATGCTATAAATTACAATTATTCATCTACTCCGTAAACACGAGACCATGGAACTGCCAGGTTCACATTGCATTGAAAATGCCTCCACTATATTTGGCAACACCTGTCCAGTACCCAAGTCAATTCTTTTTCCACCGGGATGAAACAACCCTGACGTCGATAGATGTGCCTGTGGCATGGTCGGAAGAGTCGCTGGTGCCCAAGTTACACATTTTCGTGAGTCACGCCAAGTTCCCGCTTCAGTTCGATGTGTTGAGATCATTTGTGACTTCAAGAATCCCCAAAGTGTTGTCCTTTGGCACAATGCTGGACGGTAGTCCACTGGTTTCAAACACTATTGCTATGCTGGTAGTATTGACGGATCAAGACTCAACAATGCTTGGCAGGATATACCTTGTTTGCACTAACTACAAATCAGTAACGTCCAATCAACTATCGGTTTGGTTGAAGCCACTCAGCTTGACGGAAATTGGAGGCACTTTTCATAAATATCCCAACGAAATTGAAACGCGATGGGAAATCGTTTCTGCAATTGGTCATCGTACTCTTCAAAAACATGTAAATAAAATGAAAATTTGTGACAATTCTGTATTGCGTAAATTGATGTTCGCAAAAGTTGAAACGTCACCAAGCTTTCTAATTGCCGAATACGATGAATTGTTTTCCGTTGGCATCGCATCTTTGCTGCTTGAGTTAGCGGCAAATTCAACGGTCCAGATTGTAAGCTTTGGTAGCATCAGCTACTTTTGCTTTGCGGGAAGGTTGTATCAATCAGAAATGGAATTTAACTTTGAAGGACGAGATTCCAGCATTTTGTTGAGCACTTTTTTGATGGACCGAAATAAACCCGAATTGTCTGTCATGCGTCTAAGTTACAACGAATCGGTGACCCAACTGGCATTCGTAAGTTGTGGCGGCGGTAGGGGAACAATAGGGTCAGGAATGCAGGAACTCTTGAATGCTTACGATACGTCGGTGTGGACTTTAACCTTGATAATATCAATAATGATAGCTGCAGCACATCGACGCATTGTCACAAGCAGTAAAATCAAAAGAGATGTCAGTGCATTTTTGCTGTCGATTGTCAAGGTGCATCTCGAGCAAGGAGATCCATTTGCCCCGTTTTATGCAAAATCATTCAAGCTGCGAATCACTACTCTCACAGTTTTGTTGGCTGGAATAATATTGAGTAACGGGTACAAAAACACAAATGTTTACAACATGATTTGCGCAAAAGAACTTGCTCCATACACCAGATTTACGGAACTCGTACAGGACGGCTTCTGTGTTTTCTCAAGAGTGGGACATATAATCTTCTCAGTTGGTAATATACTGGCCGATGTTCAGTTAGGTCGCACAGAAAAATGGTTTCAAGGAGATGATTTTGCGACTGTCAATACATCATACGACGCTCTGCATCTTGCCCATGGCGCAATCAGGGTGTCTGCAGAAACATATATCTTTGGCTATATATACGAAAAGTATTCCATTGACAAAACTTATGACAAATTGTACCTAAGTCGAAACTCCAGATACCACAAAAATGCAACGAACACAGTGTCCCAAGCTTTCATTGCAAATATAGGAATACTGGCCAATCTGAGTCATGCAACTTACGAGCATATCAGAACTAAAATAGAAGACACTGCACTGGACTTTCAGGATAGATTACTGTTCGATCACCTGAGAGCATGTAATAAGTCTGGACTGTTGCTGCCGTCATATAGAGCTAAACAGTTTGCACAAAGGGTTTATCAGGCTTATCCAGATTACAGAATATATGTCGGCGATGAAAACTTGGGTAATCTTTCGATTGGCTTTCAGATAGAGGGTTCTCCCAATCCTGGTGTCATGATGAGAATACAAGCCATGAAGTCCTCTGGAATCTGGGATTGGTGGTCCGGGTTTGTGAGTGAGAAATCCCTGTTCAAACCGGTAACAAGGAACTCGACTTTGGAGCGACCAACCATGCACGGAAATGTGTCAACCATATTTGTCGTTTTAGCAGCAGGACTAGTTTTATCCCTTTGTATTCTTGTCGTCGAGGGTGGTAATGGCATCATTACATCATGCAAAGTTGCATATAAGGATCGCGGCGACATATTCTTAACAATTAGCAAGCGTTGTTACATCTGCCATTACAAACTTTGTTGGTGGCTCCGCTTACACGCAACCAACATTTTCGATAAAGTGTGTCTATTTGTTTGCATGAATCCGAACCACGTTGGGTGAAGCGTTCAGAAACAAAACCACGTTGCACCGGAACATTTCTCCATTTACCTAGATTTAATTCTGAGAAGAAGAAACAGATGCGACTGTAGTGGAAATTGATATAGTGTGTACAATACCTAATTCCGTGACAAAAAATTGTTTATCTTAACGCTTTGATGCTTGCTGTGTATGTAAAAGCACTAAATCAAATATTTTCATATTATATTAATTATATTATTATACATATTATGCACACACTCTTGCTGTATTGTATTGTCAAGCCGCATTCCCCTATTAGCAGTCCCAGAATAAACACAATTCTCAAAGAACAATGCGCGTCACACTTTGCATTACTTCTTGATCATTCTCTAAATAGCATACAAGCATCCCAAGTAAGGACACCCGAAGTGAAATGGATTCTTTACGCCTTGAACATCCTATTAGTATGGATGGTAGCCTGGAGTTGCCTGGCCACTGCCATATTCTTTAGGTATATTGCACCTAGGGAGGATTTTACGCAAATCAATTTTGTGGCAATGGTAATGGCATGGGTATTTGGTACAGCTATCGGAATCTTCACATATATTGAGTACCAAAATATATATCCTCTCGCGTCCGTCGTCAATAAATTTCTTGAACTAGAAGGCTTAATGAGCCAATGTAAATACAAACAGATATAAATATAAAATGCAATTTAAATAAATAATGAATTCATGAACTAAACTCAGTTAAAGAATTACATTATTTAAATTATCCATCGGACGCACGGAAAGCCAAGAAGAATGATAATTTTCTTGTTGGTGGTTAAATCCTACACTGCCTGCTTCCATGCGCGTGCATACTTCAGATCAGCGTATCAATCGTATCCGTATACTTCAACATGGATCCGGGATATTTTGTTGATAGCATTGCATTTCCGGACAGCATGAACCGAGGACTCCTCTCCGTTTTCGCTGTTTTAGTGATTCGTATGGCCGTCGAAGGTATGGCACTTGCTGCAATTAGCAGATCAGCATCTTTCAACCCATGTATACAGTTTGTATTTTTAGAGAGAGCACGGAAAATACTTGGCATTCTTTTAGACAAGGTGAAAGACCCGCGACATGCTTGCGTTTATGTTATGTGCAAAGCTCTACTCCTCCGGAAAATTGATCACGTAATCTATATTGTCGTGTTTGTAAGCATGACAACGCGGTTTTGGGGTCTTGTGGTGATATGCGGCTGGATCACTGGGAAATGTTCAATCCATCAAATCGGCTTGGCTAGGTATGTTGTGCTCTTGCTAATATGTTGCTTTCTGGTTATTATACATGTTGTCGGGCTGCCATTGATTTGCAAAAGCAGTGACGCCAACGGTCAGGCTGTTACTCTACATCGTAGACGCGCAAAGTTGTTGTATGTTATGATGTGAACAAGGCGATACAAAATACTCGTTTTGCAAACGCAAGCCATGACAGAGGTAAAAGTCAAGTTGGGTCCGTTCTGGTATCTGGGAATGGAATTTCTGCCCGAGTATCTGGATCTGTTGCTGCGACGCTGCTTCGACGCTATTATGATAATCAATTTGAAGTAATGTGGTTGATAATACTATTCATTGTAAACTATTTATAATATGTACTATTCCAACTCAGACAGGGCATCTGAATTACGTGCTGTTATCTTTAGTCCGGGAGTGTAATGACACATGTTACATATGTGACCTTAGTATAAATGAATGAATTTCATCATCGTAGGTATTTGAAAATGCACTGATTATTTTAATAAATATTAGTTCTCGCAACTTCAGGGTTAGCACATATTTGGTCGCAGTCCATCGTCTAGTTTATTCGCGGTTATTCGAAGCCGCATTATTATTTCAATTGATTTAATGAATTATCACATACCGACTGTGTAACTACAATTTGGAACAAGTGAAAAACATGTCAGCGTCAATATGGCACAAGTGCAAATCATGTAAATCTCAATATGAATCAAGTGAATTTTGGGGCATATTGAGATTTCAACACTATCAGATGCAGGATAAAATTCCCTTCAAAATGATGCCCCACACACCTAATTAAAAATTTGTATAACCATAAAAAGATTTTTTCATGCCCTTGTCACGTCACGAAAATTAATTTAACATAATGGTTAATTAGCAAATGTGTGAATTAATGATTTAATGGTCTCACTAAAAATGATGCATGTGTTGCCATCATGCAAATAATTTGGTTAAGTTTCAAATGGGTTAAGGAGTATTAGTCGAGTAATTAATACCTAATTCGAAATCGAAGATTTTACAGAAGCACAGTTTTCCAAAAGTATGCATTTTGCAAGTGATTCATATTGAGATTTACACGTTTGTTACTTGTGTCATATTGAGACTGACACGTTTTTCACTTGATTCATATTCCAGTTACGCCGTCGATACACATTTCAAAAATGTGCTAATTTGTAATTAAAATGTTTAGGTAAATGACATTCTTGGATACGTACATTGGGGTTGAAGTTATATCTACCGTAACCATCTCCGGGAAAACGTGTTAATTTTATCTTGATTACCGATTGTAAGATTGAGCTTATTAGCACCGATTTCATATCACACAGCTTTTAGTGGAATATTAAATGTACGATTTAATACGGAGTTGTAACGTGTGGAAAAGAGAAAACATGTAGTGGACACATACATAAATTAAAAAGATTTAACAAGTAATTTATGTTGATATATACGTAACCAGGACGCCTGAGTTTCTGTTATTTGTTCACCTTTAACCAAATGATTGGCTCTATATGTCATCTTCTTAACTGTACTCTGTTTCTTGCTTGCTGCAAATGCTATTAGAATGCCCATGCTTTGAAAAACATAGACGCTATCGCTCAGGTTATTAAGCTGTATCGTCAAAGGGCCAAGATGATTTTCTGCATGCTACGATCCAAATGGTACAAATTTATTCTGTTGTAAACGCAGGCCATTATACCGGTGAAAGTCGAGTTTGGACCGTTTTGGCATCTGGGCCTCAATTTTCTTCCAGAATATCTAGAGCTGATTATGCTGCGATGCTTTGACGCTATTCTGGTTATAGACGTTTAGCAACTCAAAGGTTATATAAACTAGTAAGGTGTAACCTTTAATATATAACTACCGGAGCATACCCAAATGACAAATTAGGTATACATTCGACCGTGATACTACGTTAGTGAATCTCAAATTGAACATCTAAACTTATTTGTGGAATAAAAAATATCGCCACCTGGTGACCCCTCTACTTCGACCCGCCACCCAGCCCCCATTTTACCGATTTGACCCATGCTCCTTTGACAAAAAATAATCCTCATCAACTCCTCTATCCATTTCTACAATAAAAATTTGTACGCCTTGGTCAACGCGTTACACCAGCACCCCCCACGTCGACCCCCCTACTTCCGGTCAGTGACGAGGTGCATGACTGAAAGCAATAGGGAACGTCCCCTTGTGTCAAGGTATCTGCGTACCAAATTTGAGCTAAATCCGTCAACGTGAACGAAAGTTAGAGTGGGTACGGACACACAGACAGACAGACAGACGGACAGACAGACAGACAGACAGACGGACAGACAGACAGACGGACAGACAGACAGACAAACAGATCAATCGCTATAACTACCTTTCAAGTATTTCACGCTTCCGGTAGTTAATAATATGTGCGAACACTTAATCTATATAACCAATATTTTAATCGATAATTTTGAGTAACTCTAATCTTCTGCATTTCCATTTGTCAACAGTTCCGGATTACTTGTGTAAAATGCTATGTAGTGTGTGCTCACATAAACCAATAGCAATTTTTTTTCTGTATTCTTGTAAACATTTATTATATATTATTTTTCTACCATTTATAAACCGCAGGCTGTATGTCCAAAATGTAAAGTGGTAAGCACACACGGATAATATATTAAATTTAAATTAAATCTCATTTTATACGATTACGAGCAGTAAATTCACTACGGAAACTATATAATGGAAGGTCATGCCAGACGTTTCATGTCTTTTATTATAACTCGCAAATGCATCGTAGCTTTCGTATTCAAAATTCTCCAAAACAAAATCACAGTTTACCTGTGATTAATGAACGTGTTAACTAGTTGCAGAAACGCTTATAATATTACGTTCTGGAATATATTCATTTCGAGGTAAAGTTTCTGAGGTGAAAACTTATACATTTTAAATTGACTATTTATTTTTGGATATGGGCATGATGGTCATACCGCACAGCTTGTAATGAATATTAAATGAAACATATTATGAGGCATCGTCATAAGCCGATACGTAGTAGTATAAAGTCGAACATTCTAGATATGCTTGAGAGGAAATGAAATGCTTATAATTGTTACTTGATGTTGTCATCTTGTCAAACGTCGGATAGGTTTGCGCACCGGCATATGCATATGGATTTATACACAACCCATTGTCAAGTTCAAGTATGTGGCCACAAGATACACTGCCAATTTTTTTCAAACTAAACCCTGTGTTGACATCACTATTGATGTTGCTGAGCATAATTACAAGATTTTATATATGTTGGCAAAAGATGGCAAGGTGGTAACTTTGAGCCAATCAACAAGTACTGGCAGTGATGGAGGGAACCCTTTAAGGATGAGTGAGAGTTTGCTGTGTTAACAAAACTAATAATAATGCTTGATTTGCGGTGAAAAAGAAAAATAATTATAAAATAGTGACCGAAAGTATATACTGGCCCACGTATCCGTAATTTAACATAATAGGGATGTATACCATGGAAGATACCGAGTGGAGATTCCGCAATTTAAAATACTTCTCTACATCAAAACAAGTAATAATACACAATTGGAAAGGCATAATTGAATTTCTGTTTTTAAGCTACTCGCTAGCAATCCATCAGTGGCATGGCATTCCACTTGTTTGTCTTCAATTGCGGATAAATTGCTTTGACTTGTCTTAATATTAAATCTTTACCAAAGTGATCAGACAATACGAATACGGTATACTCACCGTATGAGCAATGCATGAACTGGGGTGGTGCTGGCCATGCCACTGCTTGCTGCGCAGTTTGTTAGTGTACAATCAAGATTGAAATTAAATAAATAATAAATTGAATTCAGTGTATTCACTTTACTAGCAGCCACACTTAAACGACTTAAAAACAAGCTTTGTGCATATGTGTTCTTACCAGCGGTCAGTCAATGTCGCAGTCTTCAATATTTGTCAATCAGAACAAGGCCTCAGCTGAAAAGCACACGTTTATTTTTGTTCCTCAGGGGGAAAGATTTCCTTGTTTGTAGTTAGTTGAACGCTGTTCAGACTAATGGCCGCACTGCATTATATTGCTCTAACATTTAAGAAAACCATATTTCAATTCATCTATCTGTGCTGCAGTAGCCACTGATTCTTTCTGACTTGAAAAACATAATAGCTCAATATATCCGAAAATGGTACTGAGTCGAAGAGAGGAAAATATTTTCCGCCTCCACTCGAAACTGTTTTTCTATCTTACCCGATTTCCGGTAAAATGGGACCACGACGCATCCAAGATTGTAGTCACAACCCTTGACATAAAAACCATGCCGTACGCGCTGCACATTTTCTACATATGGGCAGTTGGCTGGACTTGTCTTGCGACTGCGTTGGCATTTGGAGTAATTAGTCCCCGAGACGACTTCACACGGATTAACATGGCGATAATGTTGATAACATGGATACCCTGTACTTGCTTCGTAATTGGTGTATACATTGGCTACCTTCATATGCATGCTTGGATGTCATGCATCAATGAATATCTAGACATTACAGATGAACTGGCCGAAGGTAAACAGAACATGGAAATGCTGTTACTATGATCCATGATCAATTCACTATTAATCAATTACATGAATAATTATGTTGCAGAGTGCATTAAACTTCAAAAGCAGACAATACGCAACAATTACTTGGATGGAAATTTCATTGTGAGCTACGTTGTTGCGTCCGCGGCAATATTTCCATTCTGCACCTCATTCGTGGTACCTTTCTCCGACATTGATCCGGTATACTTCATAGCGCACGAACTACTTTCCGACTCTAGGACCACAGGACTCTCCTTTAAATGGTTCTTCATGATATTTCGCGTTTTCTACGTGTTTTTAGCATGTGCTGAATTAACTAGATCATCATCATTTTTATTAGGCGTTTTGTGGATTATCTTGAGAAGGGGACGTCAAGTACTGGCAGCACTTATACATCAGATAAAGAGTACGCAGCGTGCTCGTGCCTATTTAATTCACTGGGATCTGCATCTCAGAAAGGTTGAACAATTAGTTTACATTGGCGTGTATATATTCATGACAACTGGGTTTTGGGTGCTGGTCATTTGCTTCTGGGTATCAGTAAAATGCGCGCCCTCTTCCATCGGCTTGGCACTCTATCTTGCATTTGTGTTCATATTCGGGGTTGTCCTAATTGTGCATTTACTGTGCCTTCCAATGGTTTGCAGGAACCTAGATTACTGCATCCACGTTGTCATGGTTCATCGTCAAAGGGCAAGGTTATTGCATGCGACGATGCGAATAAAATGGTACAAAACACTCTACTTGAAAATGCAAGCCATGAAACCCATTGGAGTCAAGGTGGGACAGTTTTGGTATCTGGGCATAGATTTCCTGCCAGAATATCTGGACCTAATATTGTCACGCTGCTTTGACGCCATTATGGTTATTGATTTTAAGTAATGGTGTTGATGAGTGAAATTTCATACTCAATACGTACGTATAATGTAAACATGTATTCAATGTATATAATGTCACTTGCAAATAAATAATCACAACTATAATTTTCTTCTTCAACGTATTGAAAGTCAATGCGTCAATCTTATTACTAATCATCAGCTTCCGTCATATTTCAACGGCATTTTAATGAGATGTGTCATGGGTTAAAATACAAATTCATTCCTCGAAAAATTTATGGAAATGGACGGATTGTATTTGTTGATGCAGAGGAAATGTAGAAAATTATTATCTGGATTGACCGGAACTGAAAATTCTCGGGAAAATTTGTGCTGCGGGTGATACACAGATTGACTAATAATTTAAACAACGCTAATTAACCAAAAATGTCCATCAATATGAGCTAGATGTGAGCCGGCCATAGACGTCAAAAATCCTATTTTTACACCGATATGTAAATTCATCGTACCATTCCCATTCGAAATCCTCAAAGTTATAGGCAACATTGATTAGTAATTAACGATTGTGTTAATTAGTTGCGAAAATGCTTATAGGATTATTTTCCTAAATATACTCATTTCATGGTAAGTTATACCTATATGAAGTGACGCTATCTCAGGGGAAAGCGTATTAATTTTAAATTGAATATTGGTTTCAATTTTGCGATGTGGACATGAATTTCCTACCGCATAATTAATGGAATATTAAATGAAAACTATAATGAGGCATATTAATAAGTGGATACATTGTAGTATCATGCCAAATATGACATATGTGCTTGAGTGGAAGGAGCTGTTGAAAATGGTTATTTGATGCTGTCATTTTGTCAACTCTCGGATAGGTTTGTTCAACTAGAAATCCTTATTCATTTACACACAACACATTTTCGCGTTCAACCGAAATTATTTTTTATTTGCTGTTATTATGATTTGTAATTCTTCGTCACCGGGGTAACTGCAAATATCTCATGTCGGGCACACTAACAACATTGTAAATAAGTAGTTCATTTCATTGACGGTGGGCCATAATACAAAATTGGTATTAGTCATTATATGGGTAATAGGTTTCAGTAATATATCTCTAATATATACCTGGGATATTTTGTAACCTCTATATTTGGAGCGTTTCCAACAAGCTGTGCTAATTAGGTATTATATTTCTATTACCGTTGCATACCGTGCTTAGTCATCATCACACAAAAATTGGGTCACCATTTGCAATGAAAGGATAATCTGGTTTCTATTTACTATCCGTTGTGGGAGTTGACTTAATTCACTAAAAAGCACATTACATCTTGTACAATTTCACTTTTCCCAACAACTTTCCATTGTCATTACAACTGTATTTGCACAATGCATTATAATCTTCAACTCACATTCCACATACTACATGTAACGGAAATTGATATGCAATTGTCTTAAGAATATACTTTACCTTAATCGACGAACGTTTGAGTTACTTATGTTCTTGTACATATACAATTTGATATAGGAATGTATTATATTTTTATTGACGTATAAACAAGACACAAATATACTGCGTTAATATTCTTTATTGGTTAGCCACTTTATGCCCTGGTACATCACCAATTAAGGACAGAATACCTTCTATGCCTAACTGCATTGGACATATCAGACTGCGTTACGCAAAATGATTAAATTCCAATAGCCACAATATAAGCTAAACTATATTATAGTTTTACGGATATTAAAATAGAGCCACAAATGTTCAAAATCATTGAAAACTGCGTCAAACCTGTAATTTTCTTAATCGGATACATTCCGCTACTAGACACAGATATCACCTTAACCGCACGTAGGACCACCTAGCGGGAAGCTAGGAGACAGAGCAACGTGCAGCGTGCTCCCGAAATAATATTTTTTAAAATATTATTTTCTAAGATTGTGCAGTGCCAAATTACGCCAAAAAATAGGACAATAATCCCAACATCCCTCTGGTCAGGCACAGCACAACAAGGACCGGAAAAGGTATGACCTAACATACTTTTTCAGTGATTTTTCTCCATCCTGGTAAGGCAAATAAGTATATTACCATGCATAATACATGTAACACATGTTCTTGTTTACCTTCCAGGATGGAGAAGATGAATATAGACAATACTGATACCACCACTCTCGGGGATGATGGGCTCCTCGGAACTCTCTCCCCTGAGAGTGGTGAAGATGA
Organism: Sinella curviseta; assembly: GCA_004115045.4. Taxonomy (NCBI): domain Eukaryota; kingdom Metazoa; phylum Arthropoda; class Collembola; order Entomobryomorpha; family Entomobryidae; genus Sinella; species Sinella curviseta. The sequence continues at coordinate 3,980,624 of CM023200.3, read as the reverse complement.
TATTTCGATGAGTATGGGGAATGTGGATGTGGATGAGTTCCTGGGGGAGGATGATGCGCTCATGCCACCACCACCACCGCCGCCACCGTACCCACCGAGGCCGGCAAGGACTCTCCCACAATCCCCGGGACAAAGCGCACCCAGGGGGGAAACGGTTGAACAAGTGAAGAGAGTGAGCTTGTTCCCTGACCCCCCCTTGGGGAATGAAGCGCAAAAGAAGAAAAGGAATAGGAGAAGGAGGAACAAGGGCACAAAAGCCCCTACAGAAATGGCCACCGGACCTGTTTGTGGAAAAATAGGTGCTTCCACCTCCCCGCAGGGTCAACAGGGAGCCAAAAGGATGGCGGAGGAGGGGAGGACCGAAGGTCATCCACTCCAGGGGGGAAACGGGGGTCCTGACAAAGGGTCCTACGCGAACAAGGCCAAGAGCATGATTGTGTGGATAGCCTATAAGGATAAGGTGGGTGAGCCAATCTCCACCGAGGACTACGGTCAATTTGTGGGTGCTCTGGAAGAAGAGATAGAGAAGGAGCTGACGGGTGCGGGGGGTCCAGAGCATCTGCAGATTGAAAGGACATCGGACAAGGATGGGCGAATAGTGGTCTACTGCTCCAACGACCCAACCAGGGACTGGGTGATCAAGGTCACCGTGGGGATCATGGAGGGAAAGAACGTGGGGTGGAAAGCGGAAGATTTCCCCGATGAATTTCGGAGGAAATCCTACTTTTCCTTCATAAGTGGAAAACCACCTGGAAGTGGAGATGATCTACTTCGGGTGCTGAGGACCCAGAACGATCCGTCTCTTCATGTGGACCAGTGGCAAGTGGAGGAAATCAAGCTGGGGGACATGGGACCGAAGAAGGGGTTTTGGGTATACTTCAGTATACCCAACTGGTGTGTGACCCCGGACAACTTGAGGAAGGGCATCAAGCCCTTTTATCTGACGCGTCAGTGCGATAGCATCCGCTTGAGCACAAGAGGAAGGAGGGGACCTATTAGGACCTCAACTGGGACGAAGGAGGCTGTGAAACAAGCAGCCACAGCAACAACATCTGCTACTACTTAAATATAACTTTAAATATTCATTATTAATATTTCATTATATTTAATTTACTTTTGTTTCTTCTTTTTTTTCGGGAGAGCGCAATAATCGCTAAAAGACGTGATTGAGCGCCTGTAAACACGTTTATTTTACTTTTGTAATTTGAAATGGTTACTCCGAATAAATACATACATACATACATAACCGCACGTAACTGGGGATGTGTCAGTCGCCCTCGAAACTCTCCATTTGCCTTTAAATACTCTCTGAACTCATTGCTGTACGTATGCACAATTGAGGTGAACCCAATTAACATCATCAGCAAAGCGGACACCACAACACAACAAACGAATCCGAATATCGTCACAAGAGTCTGTCCCTTTCCAAGTAACTTTACCGCCTGAAACATTGACTGAACAATCATCACGCCAAACACCAACTTAACGCCTGGTAAAAATGCTGATGCAAACACGCGGTTGTATATGGTGGTTAGTATGCGCAGCTTTGAAAAAATCAGAAGCTCCTCACTGAGAAATTTTTGTTTCGTTGTGAAAGAATTACGTTTCCTTTCAAGTAGGAGCAGAATTGAGGTCTTGAAGGTATGCATAAAGGTGAGATTAATATAAAATGTACACATAAGTGCCCCCCAAACTTGGAAATGTAGCTGAATGTCAACGCAAAATCCTACTATAACTGCCAAATTTTCTGAATCTGGAAAGAAATAGAGTGTTGCTCTGTAGAAATACGAGCCAGGCTGCCAGTACTCTCTTAGAAACTTCAACAGAGTCATTACCAACAACGGCAATACTTCCAGATGTTGAAACAGTAGAGAGAATGTCAGTCGCTTGCGAATGCGTTGTGAGTCTGAGAATGCCCCGACGCCAAAGTGATCTAGCAAAAAATTAATATAGATAAGTTTGTGTAATGTTTATCATACACAGTTGATGCTCACAAAAATGTGTTACCTTTCTCCTAACTAGTGATAAGTTTTTCAATAGCTGCTGTAAATTACGTCACGCCATTCCAAGCTTTCAGGTGGGGATATTGCAGCAAAAGCAACATATTAAAAGCCATTGCCCACTCGGAATGAAAGGCAATGTAGTCATAATGGTGTCGTTCAAGATACATAGGATATCGTCTGGCAAATAGTATCCAAGACGTTACTGTATAAAGAAACTGAAACAGCAAACTGATACGCCATAAAAGGAATTGCTTCGACTTGGGATTCACTTTTAGGAAAAGCTGGGGTCCCGGGTGCCAATGGAAAGTGTATGGTATTGAAAGATTGTAATAACTAAACTTGAAAAACTGCTTCAAAATTGATTCCATTTTTAGATTATTTGCAGAGGGTGGAAACAGGGAATGGTCCACGTTTCCGTAGACTTTGAGTCAATAAGTTTAGATACACGGAAAATGGCAAAGGATGGAATTGTTTGTTTTTAGAATTTTGTATGCCGATCCATTCATTCGAGTGTAGTCGTAACTCTTCTGCTAAATTGCCTTGATTGGCATATAAATGAAGTTATTATTGTGACATTGTTGACTAGTTAACCAACTTGCTCATTATGTCGTTTCATAACCCGCCATAAACATCACATCATTATCCAAATTAATGGTACATCTTTCTTCTCTGACATACATACACTCATCAGCATCGATATTTTGTTAATGTGTTCAATCGCGATTCCCTCATAGACAAATTTTGACGACTTATCTTGTTGGAAAAATTATTACTTATTATTTAGCAGAAATACTGCGGGAAGTACCTTGGACTGGAATGAAACATTGGCCAATTATATGACTACTCGGCTTCCTTCATTAACAAAGCTGGAGCATTACAACTCAATTAAACTAGAGCTATTCACCTGTATGCTGGTCTCGTTCTATCTCAAACATGTAAAACTGCTGCCATAAGCAAGGATATTATCTCGATACATATATTTCTCAGAAAAAATAGATTTGAATATAGGCGTCGTCAAAAATATTTCTCGATGCCGGTAGTGAAGTGAGATCCGTGCTTCTGGTTGATTATTATGCTTGATTGACAATTTTTGCAGATGTTATAGAATCACCATTAACAGAGGCAACCGCAAAGCTTTATGCGCGTACCGAATTTACTCAGAGGCTAATGCCTAATTAATACTATCACAAACACATATGCACTTGTGATTGCATTAATGATGCATTTTCTGATTAGTTCCCAGTCCGCCCAAATGATTTTGGCCAAATCTGCATTGGCGATATGCCGTGTCGCACTTGTTTCCATTTACATATATTAAATAAAGCGTACATAAAACGGGACCATGGTAGCTTCAAATTTTATTTGATACATACTATTTATGAGTGGCATAACCAAATTGCATGTCAATCACCTGTACAGAACGCAAGTACTCATTACTGAGTAAAAGTGAAATATAAATGGATCTACTCAAGTTAGTTATGTGTCAACGGTGAAGTGCTGACAACATCTTTTTCTTGGTAGTGTCAGAGATCATAAGAAATTAATTATCCAGCATAAATGTTGATAACTGTTCTTACTCGGTAATCTCGCCGATAATAATTAGTCGATTGGCTAAAAATAAAGGAGTGCTACAAACAGCTTTTTCCAAGTAGGAAAAAGAACGTACGTAACTTGGTGAACGAATACTGTCACTAAAATAGTATTTCTTCTCAGTAAATGCAGTCTCTTGCTATAAATTACAATGTACTCTGCCATATTCCTCGTCATGCATCTGTCGACCACCAACCAAGACCTTTAGCGTCAAGAATCAGCAGAACACATCAAAAACTGTTTCAGCGTCAAACACAGGACCATTTCCGTAGGGAATCTGCAGGTAATCATTATCGACTCTTTTCTGGAATTCTTGATATAATATTATATGACAAATTTACAAATTTTCCCGTATGGATTCAAAGATACAATATTTAAGTCATCGTGGTGGTCTAGGTACACTCCAACGATTTAGTTACAGAAACGATGGGTACTGTCGGGCTCATCCTGGCATTGGTTTTCACATACCTATCCGTGATAAGTGGCTTAGAATGCCCGGTAACCTCTACAAGGGTTGCCGCGAACCAATATGTATACAAGTGCTGGGATGGATCATCCAAAGGTCTTGGCTGTTGTAAAGGTGAAACATGTTGGGGAACACCATTTGGGGCCACCTGTGACTGTAACAGCAGATGCCGAGGATGGTCCGTGGATCTAGGGAAGGACGCCAGCCACAATTTCAAACCTTATGGGGTTGCAGACGATGACGTATTTTCAGTCTACGGACCGGATAATCGTTGCAAACGGCTTCAGGATGGAAATAATGGAATGGCCCTTTCTGCAAGGGTGAACGGGGATAGCTGCGTAATTTTGTGGGAAAATGATGGTTGTCTCGGGAAGCAATGGAAGATGAGTTCAGGTGGCACAATTTCCGACATTAGAACAAAGGGAATGTCCGGAATTGGAGCAGTGAGCGGGTGCACTTTCTCTTCGTATTCAAGTAGGAAGGTCAAGCTATACCAGTACAATTTCTGGTCAATGTTTGGCGCAGCTCAGGAGTTCACCGTTTCAGCTGGACAGTGCCAATTCGTTGGAGACTGGTGAGATAATACGGCCAGCTTGATAAAATCGACAAATTCCAGTGACCAAACCTGTTATAAAATTTGGGAGCATAGGGATTGTAGCGGTGCCTCGTTTTGTCAGTGCGGCAGTGAGAATTTGGTTTTGAAATTTATTGAAATGCAGGATTCTACTAATTGGAATGATGAAGTTAGCGCATTGAGTTTGTGTAATTATCGGAATGAATAGAGTCAATGAATTGATGTACTATTTTGATTTTTTTAAATGTCACAGGTGTAATTTCTCGCTCAAGCCTTCATGGTAGATGGCAAGATGTGTGTCGTGAGAAATGAGTAGCAAGCAATTCCAGGCAGCGGAGCATATCATATAGACTTTTATGTGCCAACAATTAACTTTAATCATCATTCACCAACTTATCATAGTTAACAGTGCCACATTATTCAGCCACATTAGTTTGAAAACACTAGGTTTCACTGGAAATGAATTTTGCACGGAAAAGCATCCCTGCATATTGAATTTTTGCTCCCTGAAAATCAATATTAATTGGCTGTGCTAAACCGAATTAATTGTAAATTTCTGCGCAAGATTGTACCTTAACTACAACATTTTTGCCACCATATATTCTTGTCAAAGAGGATGAATTTTGCTACCATTCCCATGACGTCATTTGAAAATATGTTGTTACTCGGCATTCAAGTTATAAACATGTTGTGATCAAATCGTTCTATGTGGAACATACTGTAAGACACAAAAAATAATCGCTTCACTTAATCATAATCATCAGCGTCATCCAGTTTTTATTGAAAGATTGGACCGCTAAATATTGCCATCTTCAATGATCATTTTTATGAACTTGAATCATGCCAGACGCAACCATTTAATAAACGCAATGTCACGACAGATATGAGACTCCCGGTTTGTTCATACCTGCAAACAGGACATCTTGATTTTGTAAGCCAAAATTTTATTTACTGTTCAAGCACATTGTAATTCAATCCAATTTGCTCATGTAGTTAAAAGTACCCAATTGATGCCTTACCTATTACTTTTAACGACGCTCATGTTTTCAAATACAATTAACAATGTTAGGATACTTTCATCTACACATCCCTAACAAACCCACATCACTGGCTACTATCGTAATGTTAAAATTTTAAAATGTATACAACTCTAATTGTGCACAATAATTTCCTTTGAAATTGTGGAAAAGTGTCAAGATGAACATTGCGGAAACTGAACATTATTTACCACGTAGATTCCCGTTGTCACTGATAGCACCAACCACATCTGAGCACTCGCAGAATAGTATTTTATCAAAATTAGAGTAACTATCACACAATTCTCCGGAAGAGTTTGAGCTACTATGAAATGAGTTTTATCGATTTCTGATTCAGATCAAGATACGGAGGACAATTTCCAAATAGAAAAACTTGCAGTCCCAACGAAATATCGCACTATTGCAGTTGTTTATCTCGTGTATGACGATTGAATATAAATTGGAATAATTAGATTCTGTCTTAGCTGACGGCATGATTGTTCTGATTATATCACACTGACGGTCATATTCCACTCAATGATAAATACACTGGTCAGTAGTATGAATTATGTTTGATCGGGGTGTTGGTTCAATACCGGATATGAAATAAAAATTGTAATACGCTTTTGCAATAAACAAATGACAACCTGACACTCGGAAAATGATGGCATAAGTACATAATTCCATTCCGAAAAACGTCCATGTGAACGAGAAACTGGAATATTTGAAGCAAAAAATTATTTTTTGATCGCAATATCGCTAGATACTCCTACTGTGATTATATTTCATTTGCCATCAATATCCGCGTCGTAGGAAATACTCTAGATAGCATTTAGTTTACAACTTACTGCGTTTTGACACCATCAGCGCTGAGTGGGTTCAGTAATACAGACTCACATAACAAGCAATGTCAATTTCTTTAAGTAATCCTCACATTTCCAAGATAAGTAATTTGACGAATTTAATATGTTTTAAACAAGATGAACTGCTTGCACAACTTAGCTACCTAGCGGCCCGTGCGGCCAACATCATACACTAAATGACATTTAATGGAGAAAACACGAGTAGTGCAATCTGCTAGTGAGAGCATTCGTATTATATTTCGAGTTTGCCTATGCTTTTAGATATTCCATTCCATGTAAGCACACCAATATTTATGTCGCCGTTTGTCCATAAAACGTAGGTAATAGAGCTTCGAATACAATATACTTGCGATATTCTCACTAGTGTGTCGTACCGAACTAAACTGACATTGCTACTAGGTTTGTGCCCAATAAATTAAAAGAAACGCCATAAGGCTGAAGCAAAATATTAGTTATTTTTTTGGTTTCTGTGATAGAGTTGGTAAGTGGATAATTACGTGACAAATATAATTGAGGAAATCGTAAATCGTCAACAAGTGGACAGTGTACAAACTGGACATTTAAAACAATTAAATACGCATGCCAGCGATGTTCAAAATGGGCCTACTAGCCAAATTACCAGTTTTAGCAACTACATTCGGTTACGTTGTGGATTGCTCAATGCTTGAAGCAAACAAATCTGAAAATACTTTGTCCCTTGACGAGCCACGACGAAGGGTGATCAGTTTCAGTGGTCTTCAACTAGCTCAAGATGGCAAGACACCGCCGGGTCATGCGACTGAATTTGTGGATATTTCGAAGATTGTCAATGTCTTTGAAGGGCTAAACTGTCATCTGATTATAGACAACTATGAAAACAGTAACGCAATGAAAACACATATTGGTGCTATTCTAAGAAATCCGCTAATGCCGAACTGCACGGCATCCAAATATATTCGAAATAAAAGCAGTTGTACTCAACTAAAATTCTTCAACTACACAATGAATACAAAGCCATGGAATTGTCAAGTACACATTTCGTTGAACCTGCCCCCACAACTCTTGAATGGGACGCGTTACCCATCCGCGTTTTACTATTACGCTTACGGCATAAATTGGGGTCATGCGGTTGCTTCAATTGAATAGCCAGTAATGGCAAAGCTCCACATTTTTGTGCACCGCGAAAATTTCAAGCCCACTTTGGATATTCTGAAACTATTTATTCTTTCCCGTGTTCCCAAAAATAGTTACGTATTTATTGGTGAGGATGGCAGTGGCAGACCGACCCTCTCCAACACAATTTCAATTCTAGTAACCTTTGAAGATGAACACGCCCTGGTGGCAACAAGAGCATATCTTGTGGCAACTTTTTACGAGACGGTTACATCTGAGCGACTTTCAGTTTATCTGAAGCCGATCAACATGCTTGGAATGAGAAGCCTTTTTCTCGACTACCCCACTGATCTTGAAACACGATGGAGTTTCACAACAGCAATAAACGCAGGTGGATCTATGCTTAAATTCACGAAACATTTGAGTACTTGTGATAATCGCTTACTGCGTCGGTCTATGTTTGGGAAAATTCCAACGTCACCGAATATGCGCTTGCAGGAACATAGTGATTTACATGGAATTGGAATTGCTTCTTTTCTGTTTGAAGTAATTGGAAACACAACTCTGAGAATGAATTATTATCGTAAAAGGTATTTTGACATTTGTTCAGGTGGAAAATTGTTCACAGCCAGACTTACAGAATACATAGACGAATCGCCTCTAATTCTGAACACGTTCTTGGTCTACTCTGATAGCCCTCAAATCTATTCATATCGACTAAGCTATCCTGAAACATTGTCACATCCCGCGTTTGTCAGTTGTGGGGGCGGACGCGGATCAGAATCGTCAGGAATAAAACAACTGCTATCAGCTTACGATACTTCAGTATGGATGTGTGTGTTGGCAGTTACGATAATACTTGCTGAAATCCACCGACGAATTTCCACAGGAAGAAAAATAAAAGGGGATGTGGTTAATTTTATCGTTCCAATTATTAAGGTCCATCTGGAACAAGGCGACCCATTCGCCCCATTCTATGCAAAATCAACGAAATTTCGAATTACAACCGGCTCGATTCTTCTGACTGGAATAGTATTGAGCAACGGCTACAAAAATACAAACGTATACAACATGATTTCTGCCAAACCGCTGGTTCCGTACATTCATTTTCTTGAACTTGTGGAGGACGGATTTAATATCGTGTCGCGAATTGGGACAATTCAAGTAATCGATAGTTACAGCTTCAAGAAAAGTATTCAATCAGGTCGTCTCGATCAATGGTCAGACAGCTTACTTAAGATTTCTAGTTTATGGCCATCATCGTTACGGCCGAAACGTGCAGCCGGTGTTGTGTACACAGAAATGATGGCCCTAGGATTTTTGTACGGACGGATTCCGGGTGGATCCAATAATGAATCCTTTGGTTTAGATCATTACTCCAAACACCATCGAAATGTGTCATCTGTCATAACACAAGCTATCATGGCAAACATTGATATGCTCGCCAAAGCTAATTTCTATATGGAGATGTATGGTAACCTTAAGATTACTGAAACCGCACAGTACATTCAAGAGAGCTTTCTGTTGGATCACCTCGAGTCTTGCAATAAGTCGGCATTGATTCTCCCTTCTTATCAAGCGAAGCAATATGGCACACGGGTCTTTCGCGCACAACCCAACAACAGAGTTTATGTCGGCAACGAAATATACGGGAACGCATCTATTGGGTTTTCAATTATGGGGTCTGCCAATCTAAATATGTTCATGCGGATTCAGGCAATCCACTCTTCAGGAATTTGGAGTTGGTGGTCGGCTTTCATAGAGGGAAAGTCTCGCTTCAGTCCAGTTACCAAGAACACGACGCTGGAGCGACCTAGCATACACGGAAACGTTTCCACCATATTTATAATTTTAGTATCAGGCTTCGTTTTGAGTCTGTGCATATTTCTGTTAGAGATTCTTGGTGTCATCAAAAGATCACTTAGGTTGGCCTATGACGAACGCAAGGAGATTCTCATTAAAATAAAGACACTCATTTTCATTTGCCGATACAAATGCTATTGGTTCCTCCGCTCACATTTGGTTCGGGCTCTCGACAAATTGTGCTTTGTGTTGTTTGGAGACTGTGGAATGAGGAGTTAATTTACCAACCTAACTATTGTTGTGTGCGAAGACGCAATTAGTTATATTAGTTGGCTTTTCAATTCAGTATTGTGCATGTTTGTGCTGGATGACAGTTAAATTGTTTCTGTGAATAATATATCAAATGAACGTAATTCAATTTTATCAATCAATCAATAGTCACTCAAATAAGTATAACCAATTTAATGGTCTGGTTATAAAAAAAACTTGTTCTGAACCATAGCAAAATTTGTTTTCATTTTCTGTGTGTAATTTGTGTAGAAAAATTCACAAAAACTTTTCCCATTGCCAGTGTGTCCGGGAGCCAGCATAAATTAATAAATGTAGCATAATTGTTGTATAATCTGGAAGGCTGTAAATTGTTCCCTACATATGTATATACTGAAATTATCAAACTGAAACTCCATTCTCTGCGTTCCAATGCATTGAAAATCACTTGAGATAAAATTAGGAGAAATTGTAATCATGGAAGAATGCTATTAATTAAATAATTGCCTTAAAAATTAAAGTGATAATATGTGTAAAAATATTGGAAAGCAGAAATGTGCATTCTGTACTGCAGGATTTTATAATTCGTGTCAGATAGTCTATGATAAGAGTTGTGACAATTGTCAACTGTCAAGTGACAGTGTATCCCTTCGAATACATTTACGATTTCCGAAATATTTAAGCAGTTGTTGCCATAGCCCAGTATTGTTGTGTCGTATTTATTAACTCGACGTTCTGCAATGGAACCGAATGTGATCTTTGCGAGTGCATGTCTCTCAAATTTTACAAAAATCATAATATAGCCTAACATTTCCTTTTTCGAAAATCCTGTCTCAAAGAACTGATCCATTATGAACTTTGTGGAGAATGTACTTTTTGAAGGTTTTAATGTGGAGCTTTAACGCTTTACAAGTGGAGGAAAATTTCAGAATATATTTGTAAACAAAGTTTCTTTCATGTCCCAAAATATATTCCATTTGCCAAAATAATAAAACAAAGTGTCCATTAAAAAATACTGCATCGTCCGACAAAGATAAATGCAAATAAGAGTGAAACAATAATCATTTATCTGTCAAAAAATATTTTTCTTCAATGAAGAATCGTATGAAAAATTAGGACAAAAGTGATGATCTTCTATAGACAAATAATATATTTTCTATAAATTATTTCACACTTCCGTCACAAAACAAAAATGGTTGTTTTGGTGTCGCAGGAGTTAGGCCATATGTAGTCCAAAGGGTAAAGAATACAAGTACGAGGAAACAAAAATAAGTTTTTCAACGGCACTGAAATATTTAAAGTAGTCTACACAAGAAGTATAATCTGGACGCTCATAGTCTCAGAAAAATATACCATGAATATTAACCGGATGTCGTTGGCTCCACGTGCCGTAGGTAGATACTAGATACAATCACTTTTAAGTGCTTTATAATAAATTAAAATTTACATCCTACAAAATACCCCGAACATGGATACGAGTCATAGTCGAAGTAAATTAAAGTGGAAAATGTTGAGTCGTCACTACCATGATGGACCCAGCAAATTCCCTTAATGTGAATATACAGTAACGTATAGGGCTGCTGGTCAACACGACTATAGTAATTGGAAAAACCTGCCTCTCCCTATTACGATCCTTTAAGAAAGCAACAAAATGAAAGTGTATTCAATTCCTCAGCTGTCCACATCCTCCTAGCTTCCAACTGGATATGCGCTGAGAGCAGCTGAGTGTTGGAGGACGGGCCTAGTAAATGACTATTTCAAACATACATTATCTTCAGCATGCCCTTGTTAGCATGGGTGAACAAACTTCTTGATTCACATCCGATTTCAATTCAATGTACTCAAACTCGTACACTATCGTGTAAAGTATTCCACACAACAGGTTAAACACTAATTTCTTTAAAGCCCTTAATTCGCCCCGATTAATGATTGGTTATCAATATCATGTTAATTGGAGTCAACTCATCGATACGAGAAGATACATATTTCAGACAAGCTATTATATTGATCCAACTTTAGATATACACCAAAGTTCATATTGCTTGTCAATTTGTTCCTATATAATCATTCAATAAGACTAATGATACAGCAAATTCAATATGGCTCATCGCAACAATGGATTATCCTTATAGACTGATCTACATGTTTCCTGATAGGAATTGACTCGGGCGTTCGAATGACGTATTACTCGCATTAACAAAATGTACCAGACAGCAATTTTGTCGAAGAGAACAGCCCCTCTGACAGCCCTAAGGAGGCCCCAACTGACTATTTCATCTTTCCCAAGTTCCACATTGCATTGTTCAATAGCATGTATAACTCGGATAAAAAAACAAAGAATATTCAATCTCATGGATTTGATTTATTGGTCCCGTCCACGGCACTGGCCTGCATTTAAAACTGAGATTTAGTGTCCGTAATGAATTTATATTTCATTATTAAATTTCCATACCCTCGGTTGAAACTTTACGACAAAAATACAATATTACTTCCTTCATGGGTGCAATAAATTAAAATCTACAACCTTCATTACGCTAAGTGCCAATGTATTCCGCAGGATAAGTACATACAAAGACGCATATGAATCATGATTGCATAGATCTATCTACACTCTGAATACAGGAAAGATTGTACAATGGCTGAGTAGGAAGTTAAAAATATTCTTCTCTTATAGTATGAAATATGTCATACATTTTTCAAATACAAATACTCCAAACTAACATAATTATTAATAACTATTTTTTGGCATTTTGATAGATAATCAAAATATGAGGATATTATGTCATGTTGAAATGGGTCAATTAGAGCAACTGCGAGATAGATATGCCATATATAACTTTGAATTACCGTTATCTTATAAATGGGTCGTAATTTGCTCTTAGTTCACAATGAATGGAATTGAATTCAAGAAGTTATGTCAACCAATTAATATTTATTCATTTTTTTGAATACGCACAAACACAGTTTATCGAGAATTTGAGCTGTGAATTGGCGGATGATCCAGCATACCTTATAATACCAAATGTATATTAAGTTGTAGATCCTAAGAGAAATCTCCCTACGACGCGTGCAGACAACATCAAGAAATGCACCGATACGATAAATACACTCCAGAACAAAAACAATACATCCGAGAATGACACCAGCAGCTAAAACAATAAATATTGTAGACACGTTTCCTTGCATATTGGGACGCTCCAGCGTCCCGTTTTTCGTTACTGGACTAAAGTGAGTTTTATCCTCAAGAAACTTTGCCCACCAATTCCAAATGCCTGAAAAGTGAATGGCCTGAAACCGTCTAATAACTCTCGGACTGGCTGCGCCCTCCAGCACAAATCCTACGGAATGGTTACCATAACTTTCCTGACCAACGTATACCCGATAGCTTGGGCGAGCTTGAAATACACGCGTCGCAATTTGTTTCGCCCTATATGAAGGAAGCAGCAGTGCAGATTTGTTGCATTGCTCGAGGTGATCAAGCAGCAAACTGTCCTGTAAATCTAAAGCATCATTAGTAATTTTAGCTCGGATAAACTCGTAAGTAGAATCCGTAAGATTTTTTAGTATGTCTTTGTTACGCACTAATGCTTGCAACAAAACATGGGACACATTTGAATGATGTTTGGCGTGGTCATTTAAGTAAATTGATTCATTTTTATGCCTACTGGAAATGCCGTGGAATATCTCACTCTTTTCAAATATTTCAGTAGAAACTGTTACGTCAGCACCTTTATGCCATATCCCACTTGGTGAGCCGCGATTTGAATCATTCGCAAATCCTTGAAACCATTTATGAAGTCTGTGCGATTTTACAATATTAATTATACGCTTTACGTTAAAGTTAATTGTTCCAATCCTTGACACAATGTCAAACCCGTCCTCGACAAGCTCCGAAAATCTGGTGTAAGGAACCACGGATCTGGGAGAAATCATGTTGTAGACGTTGATGTTTTTGTACCCGTTGCTCAGCACAATTCCAACCAGTAGCACAGCAATTGTTGTAAATCTGAACTTGAGTGACTTGTCATAGAATAGCGGGAAGGGATCTCCCTGCTCAATATATACTTTAATTGTTGTAATATAAATGCTGAATGTATCCGTCTTTAGTTTGCCATCCGTGATAATTCGTCGATGAAATTCAGCCAATATGATGACAGTTGTGATCAAGCAGAACCAAACGGCAGTGGTGTAAGCCGCTAGCAGTTCATTAATTCCGGTGGATTCCGTTCCCCGTCCACCACCGCAACTCACAAATGCCGCTTGGGACATGACTTCTTTATAGCTCAGCGGCAAGAAGGATTGTGCCGGCTCGTTTCCATCCAGTAACAAAACGTGGAGTCTGAGAATTGTGTTGCCAACTTTGCCCATATCATGCTGCTTTACGTACAATTTTCCACCGGAGCAAAAGTAATTATATTCGACTAATCCATTCATTTCTATTGTTGAATTATCCATTATCTCAAATAACATGGATGCAATGCCGACTGAAAATAAGTCGTCGTATTCCGCATATTTTAAATTGGTAGAAGTTTTGACTTCACCAAACATCGCCTGGCGCAGTGCAAAGCGATCGCAAGTTCTCAATTTCACTTTAAACTTATCAATGAACTCGTTCCCTATAAAAATTGCCAGCTGCCATCTCGGGTCTAGTTCCTCGGGATACAAAATAAAAAGATTAACAATGCCGTGCAATTTAATTGCCTTTAAGTCTAAAGCAATTCGGTCTGAGGTGATGCCCTTAAATATAGGAACAAGTAGATATATTCCACCCGGATCATACGACTGCGTTTCTCCTGCGTTTACTAGAATGACAATTGAGTTAGAAAGCAATGGTTGCGGCCGATCAGAGAAAAAGTTATGGGGCAGCCGTGAAGCAACAAATGATGTAAGAAACTGAACTTGCAAATTCGATGTTTTCTGAGTTACGAAAATGTGGAGCTTTGGTACGAGCGACTCTTCTCTACGAGTGTCCTTTGGGAGATCATCGAACTCGGCATTAAAGTAGAAAGTCAATGGATATAGCCGTCGGCTCCGAATTAGTGTACTCAATTTAGTGTAAACGTGTACTTGGCAGTTCCATGGTTTGGTACTCGCGGAATAGTTTAAAAACCTCAATCGAGTACGTCTGTGCATTGGCGATGGGGACATTTGGGCAAAATATTTGGAACGTTTGTAGTGGGTCAACTCAGGTCGCCATTGAATGGCGCTTGTAAGCGTTGGGAGAACGTCCATTGCATTAAAATTATTTACCACAATGATGCAGTGTATATCTTGTAAAACGCGTAGAATATCCGACAAATATAGATTTGTTTTATCATGATGATCCATGTCGTTGGCGTCTTGTAACTGGTATCTCGCTTGATTGGAATCCAGAGTATGATGACTATTTCTCCGTTCAAACTTCGCTGCATTTGTATTACAACTTGCCGACATCGCAACAAAGTATACCACTATTGCCACCAGATACCGCCTCCACTGCGCATCCATTTTCAATAACTTCATTGAACGTATATTTCGGTTATGTCACTGTATGAAATACTACACTTGGTTTTGGTAGAAACCCCGCAAATTGTGTGGATCCGACACAATATAATATCCACAATAGAATAATATATCCAGATATATTATTTTCCAGTCTGAAACCACGTAATTTGAATATTTAATCTTTCAGTCAGCTTGTTGGTGACATTCCAGACACCCAAGTAGATCTTGTAAATACAGAATATGAAGCCAATATGGTCAGCTATTTAGTTGTAATAAACGCCATATGGCCGTTAAAGCACCAAGTCACAATCTGAAGCCTCAAGTGGCTTACACAACTATAATACGTAAGATACGAACTAGCTGCCACGTATTACCGTGGTAGATTGTTCTGCTCATTGGCATTATGTTCATATATTTCCTGGTAGTTATGAGATGTCTTCATAAGTTGCGTTCACAAGGAAGGGTGTGACCAATATATATAACCGAAGTTATGCTTTTTCGGTTATCCCAATAAACGCAATGGCTGTTATTGTTTAGTGATATTCAAGTGCAAATAGTTGTTTTTTTGTAACGAAACTCTATAGAGCTGCTGTGCATATTGCCCACATCGATCTCTACAATGTATAAAAACAATGGACCAGTTCCTTGCGTTGGAAGTTGTTGCTGTAGAAATTTTCCGAGCCTTGGTGTCAGAAAATGCTGTTATTTTTCCTTTGTTTGTAATTCTCATAACACCCCATTATAATTGCGCGTATTTGTTGTGTAACGGACAGACCGAATGCAATGAGCACCACGATGTCTGCCGACCAAATTGTTTCCTTTTTTGTGCTGATGCAATACTTTTCTATTCTCATTCTCGTTGTACTTTCATCTTGAAGAACTTCAACTCTCCAACTTCTCTGTGGTGTGGATAGACGTGAAATCCTATTCACTCTTATCTTTTGTTCTGTAATTATTTGTCGTAAAAATAATAAACTGTTGTTTTAATTACTATAATTGATTACTGTGCTATCGCGTCATTTATTTTGGCTAGTTTATGTGTAAATTCCTGAAAAGTCACTGCTACAGTAGGGAACATAAATTGTAGGCCCTTGTCATTGTCATAATTACTGAATCGTATCCTGTGATCCGAGCATTTTGAATCTTCTTGAGAAACAGTGTGATGCAAGAGTAGAAATAGCGTTAATAATTCATCGTAACTCTAACACTTGGAATATTCGAGTTGAACCCGTTCAACAATATGTACAACGTAAACCTTAAATTCCTTCGCCAAAGGCGACAGAGGTGATCCCCTGTGTGGTGACAAGGAACATAGGATTGGCCTAATATATCAAGGTTTCCAGTTAAACTGAATTCCATAATACATTTACAGGATCTGTAGTTATAGAACAGGACCAAATGGTAACTGAAATTGTGTCAAAAAAGATTTGTTCCCGCAATATACAAACGATTCTGGACACTTGTACAAAAGCACTAACTGGTCAACGATTCGCCCTAGAATTTACGTTCGTTCCCGCGAATTGTGATGCCCGTATACCCGTTACATAAGCATGCATTTCATTATGATCCACTCTTCTGATAAATACTATGCTAATTTATGGTCAACAAAATTTAAATGCCGAACATGATTTTTCTAAAATTTGCAACAGAAGATTGCTTCCTGCTAAACGCGGAGGACCTACTTGTGATGTACTGACTGGACACGTGTCCTCTTGGGGAAGTGGAGATTCATCTGAATTACTGAATATGCACAAGTATTTAAAATTAAATATAGCGACAGTAACCCATGTTGATGGTTTGTGAGGATAGGTTCTCTGAAATTATTACAATTTTGTTAAGTGCGCTTCCAGAATAACCTGAATTTTGATTTCACAGCAACTTATGGAACATAATTAACTAGGTAGTGGACCAACGGCATCCGTTGTGTTCGTAACATTATTGGATTAAACATGGATACATAAAATCAATATGTGTGAACTGCCAGAATTTATTTTATCGTGTGAAGATAATGTTTGAGAATGTCCTAAGATTATTGGACATTTCTGCATTGGCATGTTTGGCCACATTGGATGACATTTTCCACATTATCGGTACAATTCATTACATGACGGATTTCAACAAAAATTTCCCGTGTTACAATTTCGAATGATATCTGCAGGTCAATATCTATACACCATGCACACGAATATAACTTTCAATAATTCTACTTAAATTTAAATATCGAATTTGGTTGATAATCCCTGTTAGGTACGTTGATCGATATTTACATGCCGCTTATTTCAGTGAGTGTTTTCGCAATTTATTATTAGCAAGGCAATAAACTGTTCTGCGTTTTCGTTTTCTCTAATGCGGTTTCAATGATTGATTGATTAGTTGGACATTTGGAACATATGGAGCAAACTCTATACACATATTAATAGAAATTATATACGCTAAACATTGAGCGACATACAGCTTCTATGAAAACTTATGCAGGATAATCACACAAGTGGGCAATTGCCATAGAGTTTGGTTCGTTGAAAATGAACTTTATACAGCAATTCCGTCATTTATAAATAACAATTCCTATGCATGCCAAAATACTGAATGTTCGGTAGAGCGTTTCAAAATAATTTCAATTCTACATTCCGTCATCAGGATAACTTAAGCCGTCCAGTAAGTGCCGGTCTGTATCATCAACAATCATTTCATTTACAATCCATCTGCTGAGTTATGAATTAGAACATGCACAGCAACGACGCCAAACACTGTCATTTCACTTCAAAATACACAATCAAATTTCGTAAAACAACCGTTACAATTGGTCAGGAAAGAGGAACATGTTCATCTCAAATGCAATTTGTAGTACATTTGTTAGAAGAGTCATTATCATTTTTTTGCTTGTATGATGACAACACGCCTCCCACTTATCTAGCGTCACTACAAAGCCATATTAACATATTAAATTTTAAATTGCGGGCTTTAAAGCTGCACATGTATTGCTTTTGTATATGCCACAGCATCCGGTGCACTGGAACAATAATGTCAGTCGTCTTGCACAACTAACATACGTAGCGTACGAGCTGGTATGTATTACTGTGATTTAATGTTCCGCTTATTAACACAATGCCAATATGCTCCCTAGTAGTTACGAGATATCTTCATTCGTTTTGTCGACAGAAAAGGATTTCTCCGATGGTCCTGTCACGATATGTCTAGGAACCAACGCTTATGTTAGTGTACCATATAATGCTAACACCGTAGATGCCCACATCAGCGTTGCGAATCACCCTTTTAAAAATTACTGCGCCAATATATGGTGTACATAAAGGAAATGCCCATGCATGATTTTTATGACATTTGGACCGTAAAACTGGTTATTGTAAATCGCCCACGTCCCGGATATGCTATACTGAACTCGTGTCGACCTGACAAATAACATATTCATCGGAATTACGTATATGCACATGTTCATTATTTAAATATTACGACAG
Source organism: Sinella curviseta (assembly GCA_004115045.4). Lineage (NCBI taxonomy): Eukaryota > Metazoa > Arthropoda > Collembola > Entomobryomorpha > Entomobryidae > Sinella > Sinella curviseta. The sequence goes on along the minus strand of CM023200.3, from coordinate 3,961,993 downwards.
CAACACATGCTGTCAGTTTGGCAGGATACTTTTAGTTAAAATATTAGAATTTTATAACGTGCGCTTCCACTAATACCACAATATTTAACTTATCCCATCTAATGGAACAAAATGAACTACTACGGGAAGTTTGCCGATGGAATCGCTTGGGCTCAGAATATTGTACTATAATAGCTATAGAGTCAGATTTACATATAATATGCATGCTCGTCAACTGAAGGATTTTTCTATCATCTGAAGATGAAATTAATGAAAATCTTATGCCGAATTAGAAATTAATTCCTGCTTTGGACAGGAAAGTAGTATCCTGCTTGACATATTTCCAGATTAGGTAGTAATTTGTGTATTCGTGTGGTTATTAAGAAATTGATTATTTAGACTAGCAATATGTGCACAATTAACATGTAACTACCGCAAGGATGTATGCCTCATCAACAACTGAAATACGCAGTTATCTCCGTATACGGTCATGGATAGGTACGTTGACCGCAATTAACACGCCAGTCGCTCATTTGTCTCAGTAAATGCTTCATCAGTTTTGTTACTAGCAGGATAAAATCATGCTGTTTTAATTTCCTATTATCGTTTTCAATAATTATTTAATTGTGGGTAATTTGGAATATTTGGTGAAAACCCATCCCAGCAAATATGAGAATGCAAACTATAAAGCGCAGCAAATCTGCAGCGAGCCACAACATGCATAAATATTTTAGAATAATTCCACCAGTGGGTATTTGTCGTGCAGTTTTGTAAGTTGAAAATGGCTTTAATGCAGTAATTCCGTCAGATATTGACAAAAATTTCCGCCCACACCGAAATACTGAATTTTTGCAAAAGTGTTGCAAAATTATATCAATGATATATCCCATCATTACGACAACTTAAGCCGTCCAGTAAATGCCTACCTGAATAATTGACATTCAGGTATAATGCATTACAGCTTGCTCCACAACAACACCAACCACTTTTCTTCGATTTCATTAAAAAATAATTTGGTAAAACATTTGTCAAAATTTGTCGGAATAGAGGCACTTGTACATCTGCAATGCAATTTGTAATGCAATTTTCTACAGGAATCATTATAAGTTGTATGTATCTGTATTGGAAAATATAATATGCCTCCCACTTACTCAGCGTTAGTGCAAAACCAAATAAACGCTTTCAATTTTAAAGGACGACAAAATTTGACGTGCATGCAATAATGACATGACATGACAACAATTGACAAATGTTCAAATAATGCAGCTAGAATTTTTCTCCGATTCCATTGAGCATTTATTTCAAATTGGCCATTTCAACGTTTCTTGCCAGTTGTTGCTCTCAGCCAGCGATATCTGGTTATTACATTGTGCACGGATTTAAGAAATGACAGCTACAGGTCATTCCGACAGTTGCGTTTCAAATATGTCTCGTTCCACTACTGCCGGCGCATCGTCATAAAGCAAATACCTAAAACATGTATCTAACCCCAATAGAATTGCGGGCTTTAAAGTTGCACAAGCACGGTTTTTCGTTCATGCCATCGCATCCAGTTCACTGGGACAAGAATTTCAGTCGTCTGTGTTTCAGCGACCGAAAACGGGACTGGATAATATTCTGCTTTTCAATTTATCTCAATTGTGTGATGCCATTGGCAAATTTCTACAACATTTCTTCGCACTTCCTCATCCATCCCCGACAAAACTACAATGTTGGCACGGCTGGAATGCAGGCTGGAGCAACCTTGTTCTGTGGAGCATTTGTAGTCGTTTCCTTCATCAACGGTTGTAACCATGAAATTGTATATGGATTTAATGAACTACTAACCTTACAATTTCGAATGCCGCGTGGTGAGTCATATTGTATTTTTAGCCACTTTCTAATTACATGAATGCGATAAAGTATTAATTCCGAGTCGTTACAGGAACGCGGATTCCAACGCAAAGTCTCTGGACGATATTGATGGAATGGTGCCTAGTACTAATTGTTGCAGCTTGCACCATCGCGCCGCATCTCATCGTTGTCGTATCCCTTTATTTTTCATTTGATGGCTTGGCTTATGGGTTCAGAGATTTACAAGCAACATTTCCACAATATCGTACACCCGTCTGGTCTTTTACATTTTTTCTCATTCGATTTGTCGGAATACTTTCTGCGTACGAGAGTTCAAGGACCATTTCCCAATTGGTCGTGTGCGGCGTCATAACTCTGAAAAGAGTACTTGAGCAGTTCAAGATTCTCGGCTCCATTCGTCTTCGAGACGGCATCGAAGCCAGTTGTAATATCATACGGATTTACGTTCGACTATTGGTTGTGTACGCGACAGTTCAGGAGGCGGCTCTACGATTGCTCTCACTTGGAATTTCTGCCGCATTTTGGGGATATGTTCTCGTTGGGTGGATTGTCATCAAGGCGTCAAGTATGATATCGCCGTACATGTATTGGATGTTTGTATTAATTGCAGGTATGACGATGATCTTTGAGTTGGCAATTGCCACGTTGCTCTCCGGCATTGACGGTAAAGGTCAGGCAATTATTGACAACTGGAAGCAGCAGGCTCGATACCAACTACTGAAAGTAAAAAATGGAACCGAAAGAAGGGATTCGTTGATTGTATGCAAATTAACTGGCTCCCTGCAAAACTTGCGCGTTTGGTACAAACCATTTTTTGTAATTGATCGTCAATTTTGTATGAACATTGGCAAAAATGCTTCTGATCGTTTGATAGATGTTGTCTTAATGTTTTGAATAAAATGGCGACGGACGATTCGTCAGTGGTTGTAGTCCATAAGCAGCAAAATTACATGTCGTATGGACGTTGATATCTTTGCAATTTTGTTGGGTTCAATTATACCTAATATGCCTTGTAAATAGTAAAATAATGGTTTGCAATGACTACCAAATAATAATTTGCGTAAGTGAATATAATATAACATCATCTTCTATCCGTACCACTAAGCTGACGACTTCATGTAAAGATAAATGAACTGTAGTCTACCATATTATTACTTTAATGTGCTTCACCAGGCGAAACTTTCGGTCGCTTTTTATTTGATCGTTTTCATGTTCATGTAATTACGACTGATATTGTAAAACCTAAAATAATATATTGTTTCATTTAAAAGCAATTAAATGACTGTCTAGTGTGCCACTTCCAATACTTTGAAAATATTTGCAGGCCACGTTTATTGAAAGGCATATGAATTATAATTTTAAGTATAATTACCAACAACCACATATTTACTTGTAATGGACTGCCACATTATGTAGAAATATCCCGTGATATTGGATACGTTGCATGGATCTAAAGAATAAAAATAAGAAAAAGATGGTGCGCGTTTAACTTAAAATATATTTGAATGACTTTAGTAGATATTAGGACGCTCGAAATGACGTTAATTAAACCAGTTTACCTAAAGTTGTTGCCATCATTCTGATAACCTTGGAACATGCCGCTTCTAAATGCCACTAAATCGCTCCTGGGAACGATTACCGGTTTGCCGAGGATCAACCATATTGTTGGTGTACATGGTGGACTGGACAACGTTCCGTCATAAGTGTAGGCACGCTCACTCAAAAACAAGTCTCCCAAGTTGATCTCATCGTTGGCTGACTCGCTCCCTCCAGCAAGCCGATTAGCTATAATCGACAAAATGTTACTAGAGCTCGAATCATACGGCCCAGGTGCGGCTTCCAAGAAAACCGACACAACCAACAATGCTCGTTCCGAGAGACTCGACACTGCATCATCTGCGTTTTGTACTCAATACCAACAAACATTAGATGCAGCTCCACAGGAGCTCGGACCCGACGTCGTCTAATGGACTCCAGTGCAAATGTAAACTGTGTAGGATATAAGGATGATTGCTTCTGTAGCGCCAACGGATTGATATACTTTTGTTGGACTTTGGTATGATGGAAATCGTATATCCCTTGCTTTCTAAATTAAATTCCTTGATCTTCAGAGCGCTTCCAGTGATTTCTATTGGTTGAACGTCGCAATTAATATCTGCCGGTTTGATATTGATTGGGGTAGAATCTATTCGGTTGGAGGGCACACAATAGTTAGCATTCAGCCAGCCATGCCAAGTATCTTCCACGCAGAGTTTTTCTTTGTAACACCATCCTTCTGGCTTCACAAGAGTCGTGTTCTCAAGGATTTCAAACCCAGCGCCGAACGCTTGGATAATTAGATAATGAAAGATGGCTTGATGTAATATACCCTTCATCTGGAAATGGAAACCTAGTTCCGACGTACACAAATTCAAAAGATATATAACTTTCCTGCAGTGTTGTGGCGCTGTGATTGCTAGCTGACCCACAGATTCATATAATCAATTGTCGGTGTTGAAACAACAATCCTGTCATTTGGTACAGTCGCAAATATTTTCAGTACTATTTTCCGGTTGCAACGTGGACAATCACCGCTGGCGATAGTATGCGTGGAAAAGAGAAATGTAGGTTGTTGTCAGTTCCGAGAAATTGCGGACAGTTGTAATTGGGGATAATCTGCGGCCAATTATTGGAACACAGCAGACACAAATAAATTCGTTTCATTTCCAAGATTTAGACGATTCTCAGAATATGTCAATCGCACGTTTATGACTGATTGTATCAGGCCAACTATTTAGTATTAACATTACCCCATGACGAGCCGTTGAGCAACTACTATTTATTAACTGGACGACTGCTAATGAGGCATTTATTTCAACCCGTTCTACTCGATGCTTCCAGTTCAAATAAAATGCTCCCAGATAAAAAGCATGCTCCGTATTTTATGCTACCGTGACATTTAAAGGCACATTTGCCAGAAAATTTATTTTTGTACATGTCTATGTAAGGCTCTTAAACTTTACATTAGAGGCACATTTTAAATACAAATTATTGATCTGCTTAACAATATCCACTATTTGACATTTCATGGGCATCTGCTGATAAAAGAAGTGAAGCCATGTGCTTGTAAATTATCATTGAAGTTGGATAATTCGTTCATGTCCCTTCCTAGCTGTTTTGCTGCTACCGGGCGCCTACCTCTGTTTTTTCCAGCAACACATATATAGCCAAATAAAGACACTGCCAAAAACCAGCATCGCTAGAGAAGTGTTAGCGAATATTGCTGTTTGTTTGCTTTTATCCGTGGAACGTAAATCGTGCAAATCCGTGCAAATTGTTGAACGTAAACCTGCAAACTGTCTAAAAAGATTTTTTTAATGCATAACAATTTATTAATACAACACGCACCTCCAAAACTTATATATGAGTAATTCCTACGGGCCGCTTATGGCGGAGAATTGATGTTGCAGTCTGTTTTCGTACCCACTTTAAATTTTTCTTCAGTTTCTACTACATCATATTTGCCAAAAGCTATATAATAATATGAAAATGTAAAATATGTTACTGCGGGGTACCGCTCACAGTGATTATGTTGAAATTTATTTACACTTAATTGAAAATATAAAACATATTCCTGTCAAGCTGATGCATCAATTAAATTGATGCTCTCCCCCGAAAATGACAAAGTATCAAAAGCGACTGAATATTGAATTGGGTAAGAGAATCAATGAAACCCACCAGCAGGACGTACTATGGTAGAATACCTATTTGAACATTCTAGCTTGTTAGGACACGTTGTCTTGTACCACAATTACAATCACAATTTCCAAAAGTCTTAAAATATTTAATATATCAGGCTCTACATTCTTTGTTACGTGGCATTCTATGTAACATTTGAACCTTTACATTTTAACTCTAACCGTGAGGTTGTCTTCACGCTATTAATGTTGATGCTTATTTGATATGGCGGAAGCCTCCGAACAACGAGGAAAATTTGCTCAATATGTTGATTATTTTTTTACATTTTGGAACACACAATCTGGCAAATTACATTGTTCCTATAATTTCCTTTCTGCTGCTGAAATTTCTACTCAAAGTGCCCAGGATATTCTGCTCATCGTGATTCCATTAAACTTGACGCCTATGATTACTTTCATTTTTGATGTACCAGCAAACATGACACTACTAACGGAGCAGGTTTGCTAATCACATTTAACTATATGATTTAATGTAGTGATTATTTATGCAGCTTTCAATGCATAACTAAATTACAGTTTGAACTAAAAATTAGCCAACAATTTGATTTTTAAGTTCACATTGCCAAAATTAGCAGGAAATTGTCATTTTCGGATATGATGTTAAAATATGGTTATACATAGTAAATTATTTCCACGAGTTTCAATGGGAGTTCTGTGTTACTTGCAAATATTAGCCAATGCATTATTTGAGCATAACGAGCCATTAATATTCTAAATATTATCATGACCACGAATTTATAACACTTGACGTTAAAGCAGCGTTGATCACAAGTATGAACGTGTCAGTGTCATTACAACCGAATAAAAAAATGTGAAAATCAAACTGCAATACATATTGATATGCAATTGTTGATAAGAAATAAATTGGGCGAGTCAGATATAAGCAATGAAGGATTTTAAGAACGTTACAATTAGTCAAGGGACTTACAAACTGTATTTATTAAAATGTTCGGAATAAGGAGTTTCTGCCGCAAAATGTTTTGAGTGTCCCAAGTGACCACATAACGAATAAAACCATATTATCATATCAAAAATATTTTGTCTGAACGCTACATGAAATCATGTAGTTTTGCACCAAACAATTCCATGTGTCACTGGTTAGCGATGTCGTGTTGTTCCAAAGGAACCATATCCGTCTTTCCCACCTGGACGGTTTTCGTATATGCCGAATGGACCAAATCCGTCCTTCCCGCACTTTCCACGTGATCCTTCATTCCATTGACGACGCTCTTCTGATCCCTGTTTACTAAATCCACCAGCACCATTTGGACGAAGTCGGTCTTTAGCAACATGAGAGACACCAGCAGTCACAGTTTGACGAAATCCATCTGTCCCAAAGAAAAAATATCTCAGGTACGCTTAATACATGCACCTATGTATGATCATTGGCAAATATGTCCGACGTGATATGTTCTATCAAAAACGATGGAATTTTACCTTTTCCTGACACTCCAACCATATTGAAATTGCGGAACAGGGATGCCTATGAAACAACGATTTTAGATTGTTTTGCACAATTTTTTTTACAAGAAGATTTTTTGGTGAAATAACTGGCAGAATTCTCCCTCAAATGTTATGTGATAACAAGTCAGTACACCATTTAGGTATTAAAACTTCCTCGATGACTGAATCGAACAACAGGAAATTCATCAATGAGTCGACGGAGAGAAACTTTGAGAAGACTGAGGGATCACTACGCACATATGGGCGTATTTTATTGGGAAAATGTGTTGGTGCAATTGAGTATATATATGGGATGTTTGACCAAACAAGAAAAATGATTGACCTCTCTGTGTACATAAATATCACAAAATAATCCAGAATTAAATGCTGCGTATTCAATAAAACTATATCTTGTGTTTCATGTACAGGGATTATCATCCTGATTTACAAATATAACCGCAATTCATAAAAAGGCTTATCGCGTTGAGAGATATTACGCCCACCAGTTATTAAAATGACAACAGTTTGATTGACATGTGCACCACGATAAACATTTATTTTCGTGACGTAAGTTTAACGAGCGTGGCCTTTTCCATCCATGTTGATGCTCGTGCGCTTAAGAGAATCATTGAAATACTATGAAATGAAGTTTTCACAGCGGATCGCGTTGAGAGTGGCATATGATAATATGTAGTGAAACGGGATGACAAAAATTTACAGGAACATCAGTGTTCACAAAAATATTTACAGAAAGGGGAGTATTCTTTGGTTGACAAGGCAAGATATGCTGAAAAGTTTAGTTGCATGTATCCCACAAGTGTCAATAAGCCGTAGGGAATGAAAAACAAATATTTGTTTGCTTATCTGTTATGGATTATTCCACTTGTTTGTTTCACAGGAGGAAAGCTGTGATATATAATAGCATGGATTTACAGTTCGATGACACTAATCAGTTTGATACATCGCGTAATTTGTTGAAGTTGTATAACATTAATTTAAAGACGCTTGATAAATCCAGTTGGAGTCGTCTGGCAGTGTGAATGCTTTCATACCCCTCCGAATGCTTACATCGTGATCGCCATAAAACCATCTCCTCACAAACAGTTGTTTATCACGGCATAAATCAATAGTCCAAGTGAATAGATAAAGGGCGCTGGAAATTGTTGCCCAGCGATCACATTTATAATAGTAATGCGGTTCTGACCATTTCGTTTATTAAATTGAAATACTCAACAAGAAACCACTTGTTGCAGAATGATATTAATTATATGCGCTTTTAACAACGCTTTACAGAAAACAAATTAAAAAAAAATATTGGATAAAACTTATATTGGATAAAAAAATGTAGTATGTATGTTAGTACCTAGTGTGCTGTATACACTGGCGTCGCAGCGTCAAAGTAAAGAATTCTCCTTTCGTGATAACCGTGTTGCATGATCGTTTTGCCATTCACTCATTCTTGTAACTGCGTAACGCTGATGGCAAATCTTATGTACGGCAAAATAATTATCATCGATACAGGTGCTGCAGAATCGGTAGCCTCTTGAACTGTATGTATAAATGTGGGGTGATGGCATAAAACGTGACTAAATTTTCTAATCCAGTCAGTCAGTTGGAACATTGTTGATAATATTTGCACAACATCGTTTTAATTACTCCCCAATACATCCGTACTCCCGCTGTTCACGGTTATATGCTAATGGGCTAGGTGATCATAAATAGAATAGTTGAAACGCAAATTGGTTAAATGTAACTATAAAGCATATCCTGTTGTTGATTCAACATAAAAACGTAAATTGGTGAAACCCCATTGGCACAGACTGTCAGATTGGCGCGCAAATTGATGACGCCATCAAGTCAATCTTATTTTACAGACTCAACTGCATTTGACGATGAATTCCATTTGAACGACCATGACGTGCTTGTAGCTGAAACGCTCTCCTATGCAGCTATAATCGTTTCGTGCAAAATCTCCGTGTGACAAAATGACAAAATGGCGAATAAACCATTCAATTGGCGAAGCAAATCGATTGGAAACGTTGATTAAAACGTATTCGTTTTATAATGCCAACACAAATTATGTTTTCATTTCAATCGCTATTGGGAATCGGTAAAGATTTCATTTTTTCTGTGCCACGACAATTTATTAAAATATATTTCAAAAGATACTATGAATGCATTCTAGTGCAGTGTTTTTGCTGTGAGTGTCAAAATATTTTCAATATTCACTTAAAAGCATTATATATTTCACCGTGCATGTTAACCTGCACGTGCATGTTGGTGCAATAGTTTCCTGGCAAGTGTCTAGCATTAGCTTTAAGGGCTATTCCGTAACATGTTTACAACAGAACGAATATCAATGGGTCGGCATATGAATCAGTCATACATAAATACCATCTAGATTAATTTAAATACTCAACAATAGTTGACGATGAACTACACTTCGGCCACCATGACCATGTATGTGCTGGAGCCGACAGCCTTTCCACTACAAATATAAGTCCGCCAAGCAAGCCTGCACTGAAAACCCAGGCAACTATGCATGGCCATAAACGAGATAAATCGATTTGGTCCTCCACAATGTACCCTTGATATGGACTCCGGTAGCGCTCAAGAATCTTTTGCTCAAGGTGAAAGCGCCATTTAGACCGTTGATCCCACAATCTGGCTAATCCAGCTTCCCAAATTCTTCTAACAGATACCTGCATCCAGTGCTGGTTAACAGCAAATATTTCCATGAACATGTGCTCAACATGGAGCGGTTGTGGCAGATGATGACAGTGGGTGTCCTTTACGGCTGCCATATTATCGATCATTTTGCTATATACGTCCTTCTGTACATCCCAAGCGTCTTCGTTCGTGACCATGACGCTTCGATTTAGAAGCCACATTGGTTCCCCTTTCCATGACCATACATGATTGGTGTAAATAATGCTTGTATTGATATATTCTTGCATTTCAGATCTTTGTAGCAGTCTGTTGAACTGCAATAAGGAATGGTTTGTGTCTTGCTGATACTCAATGACCACCCTGTAGCCTGAGGCAACCACATCTTCAATGGACATGTATTCCTTTGATGGCTCTGAGGTCATTACGGTGCTTGTTATTGAATTTGAATACAATTGTGCAATGACAACGCAGAACACTGCAAGCGACCCCAGTTGTGCCTTTCTGCTATTCAGAATGATGTCGCTGGGCGATTGCCCAATTGATATTGATATGGTTAGCAAGAGGTTTCTGAAGAAACTCACTACTGAGTTTGAGAATGTTAGAGTGGTTCCAAGGATGACTACAAATACTCCCAACCACACTCTCCATTCAAAAGCGCAAGTAATCCAATTTGACAATGGATTCGTTTCTGGAGGTAATTCTATAACGCAATATACAAGTAACCGGCGACTCATCGTGTTACTGGAAACGCTTGTTAACATGTTCAACGCCAGCCCTCGGCTTCCTACTCTAGCATCTCCCCCGAGAACGAGAGTGGTTTTTAGAAACTGATCGCCGTATCCCCACGATATCCCGTTCATTACTTTTCTGGCGCCGGCTTGAGAGTAGATTCGCAGCGATACATTGTGAACGTTATTCAAAGTGATGGCGGCCATGCGTCCGGATGTGCACAAGTCTGAATCTTTCGTTTTGTACCATCTCCTCCAGCAAATATGTGGATCCCTGCTGTTTTCATAGTAGAACTGGAATAAGTGTGTTTTGGGAGTATATATTTCCGCATTGAGAAATGCCTGATTCGAGTTTCTAAACATAATCTTGTGCAGTTTGACAGGCTGGAGTAGTGCCCGTGGTTACAAAAGCGTCCATTTGTCTTTCCGGGACATATATACACCCATTGAGACTATCTGTACATTTGGCTGTATGAATCGTATGTACAGCACAGCCTTTACTGCTGGAGTAAGTACAAATGTTTGTAGCATTGGGAATCCGGATGATAATGCGATACTTCGTAGATCGTACGAAATGAATATGAAGAGGGATGTTGCAAACATGGCATATTTTATGAAAAAGTTTCGAAATTTTGAGTTAGCGGCCATTGATGTGGATCCTAGGACTATGTGCAATGGTTGTCGGAATTTGTAATGGCTGTTGTATTGAAGTTCGCCCGACATATTTGTGAAAGTTTGGACAGCCACGTGTTGTGCGAATGGTTTTATGCACGAAGAGCTCAAACTGGTGAATATTAACACGTAGTCGTTTCCGGAGTTTACGACGAGATATCTGAATACGGCCAGACCATTATGGTGTAAAATCGCACAGCCGCTTGGCCACTGGCTATCTAATCCTGGTGAAATATGTGCCATTACGGAAACTGCCACGATAACAGTTAAATCCGCCATTATTTTCGCGTTTAGGATACAGTGGATTATTTTCACAAGTTGATATGTGGGAAACGCACGAAAGTCTACGTGTAATGGCGAGCACCGTTCAACCGAGTCGTACAATTTAATATAAGTTTCATAGGACCCATATGGATTCATTATCGCAAGTGCCAAGTTAAAAGCCTTTTCTCGTTAGCAAAGATATTAGACGACTAGAAATATTGATCGTACGTATCCATTAACTGCTCCACGCGCCGGATTGATTGCATCCTGCGTGACGATAGAGTGGTAGAAAAAATGTAGACGCTGATAGAGGGAGAATCACGCACGTCTTCATGGGGCTTGTACATATAGAACTTGATGTATGGACGTGTTCGTAGTGGCATTTTGCTTCAGAAATCAGTAATCTATTCTTTGTGTAAGTGGCCGTTCAAATTTAAATATTTGTAGTAGCGAACTGCCCAGTTCTTACAATAATCTATCATATATTACAAGAGTGGTTTCTGTACGAAACATATTGTACCTATCTATTCAATGTAATTTATTTTAAAATCGAGATAAATAGAAATGTAGGCAATGGTCAACCAAGCATTAATTTACACTGTAATAAGATTGGGTTAGTTTTAATTGATGGTAATTTATGGAAATAATTATTAGCAACTTTATGTGAAAAGATCAGGAATTTTGTGCTTTTTATAGCGCTTTTATTAGAGTGCCAATTCAGATGAGCGTGTAGGTAGGTATTATGCTTCAATAAGCATTGTTGTTGTTGCTGGTGGTGATCTCGTCCTACTGCTGCTGAGAGCAGGTTAGACATTACCTTTTATCATCATCATCGTAGAATAAACAGACAGACATCCTTAAGTCTGCTGCATCATGTCCTACTTACGAAACCATACATATCAATGCAGTTATGACTGCAATTTCTACTTTCGAATGTCCTCATTACTTCAACAAATCACATTTTACAGACAAGTTAAATTATACCCATTTTTATCTTTAAGCTGAACGTTACAACACCACAGAGATAGGTGAAAAGACGACAATGATGACAATAATTGCAGACGATTGTAATTTGTCATTTGGACACATACCTGTTGAAATGTTTAATTACTGGAGCTATGATTTCATTTCGTTCACAAGTAATGGTGCTGTAGCATGTTTCGTGTGTAATAACTTACGTTAGACCAATAGTTTTGATATGGAAAAAATGTTGACATGGGAATGCTGTTTAGCTTTTCCATGCTAGAAGTGGAATTGTTAGTCAGAAATTGGGCAGATGTGGGATGTGTTGGACTCTTTCAATTTTTCATGGAATTTCCAGTATCATATAAAAAGAGTAGTCATAAAATGAAACTATGTTTTCATTTTTATGACCATTTGAAATAGAGATTTCATTTTTTGCTATGCAATTTATTGGGTAAATACTTTGCAAAATAAACTATGAATACATTCTTGTGTAGTGTTTTTGTTCTTAGTGTCAATAACTTTTCAATATTTATATAAGAAGCCTTGTATATTCCACCCTGTTGTTAACCTACCATTGTAGCAACATTTTCAACTCAAGTTTCTGACGTCTGCTTTAAGTATATCATTGCAATACCTTAACATCCTTACAACAGAATTAATATCAATGGGGCGGCATATGAATTAATGATCCATAAATATCATCTTCAGTAATTTAAATACTCAACAATAGTTGACGATTAACAAAATGTTGGCCACCATTACCATTTTTCTGCTGTGGCTGATAACCTTTCCACTCCAAATATAAGCCCGCCAAGCAAACCTGCACTGCAAATCCAGGCAACTATGCAGGGCCATAATTTGGACAAATCGATTCTATCCTCGACAATGTACCCTTGATATGGACTCAGGTACGCGTCTAGAACTTTTTGGTTAAGGTGAAAGCGCCATATAGACCGTTGGTCCCAGAACTTAGCCAATCCACCTTCCCATATTCTTCTAACAGATATCTGCATCCAATGTTGGCCGACAGCAAATATTTCTATCAACAGGTGACCAATATGGAACGGCTGTGGGATGCGATAACAATGAGTGCCATTTGCGCCCGCCGTTGCATCAATCATTTTGACAAATATGTCCATTTGAATATCCCAAACGCTGTCGTCAGATACCACTACGCTCCTATTTTGAAGCAACTCTATCCCATCCGTCCAACTGGGTACATGACTGGTGGTGATAAAGCTTGTGTTGATATATTTTAGTATTTCAGACTTCGTTGTAGTTTTTTATACAGCTGTGCTGCATATGGATAGTGTTCTCGATTCTCCTTGATCACCTTGTAGCCTGCGGCGAGCACGTCCTCAATACGGCACTGACGTCAATACGGTACTTGTTATGGAATTGGAATATAATTGTCCAATGACAAACCCGAATACTGCAAGTGTTCCCAGTTGCGTCTTTCTGCTATTCAGGATGTTGTCGCTGGGTGATTGCCCAATTGATATGGATACTGTTAGCAGCAGGTTTTTGAAGAGACTCACGACTGAATCTGAGAGGAATGTTGTAGTTCCCAAGATGACGACTAAAACCGCAAACCAAACCCTCCACTCAAATGCGCAGGTTATCCAATTTGACAATGGATTGGTTTCTGGAGGTGATTTCAGGATGCAGTAGACGAGGACACGGCAATTCATTGAGTTACTCGATATGCTTGTTAGAACGTGCCACTGCAGGAGTCAGTCCCCGTCATGCAAAACTCCCCCGTGACGAAGAGATGTTTTTATAAATTGGTGGCCAAATCCCCAAGATTTCCCATTCATGGCTTCCCTGGCGCCCGCTTGAGAGTAGAGTCGAAACGATACATTATGAGCTCTGTTTAAAGTGACCGCGACCATGATCTCATATGTGCACATGTGAGAGTTTTTTGTTCTGCAACATGTCCGCCAGCAAATGTACGGGTCTTTCCGTTCTACCACGTAGAAATTGAATAAGTGAGAATGTGGAGTGTCTAATTCCGCATACAGACGTGCCCTATGGGCGTTTAGAAACAGGTTCTTGTGCAGTGGGCTAGGATGTAAAAGTGCCCTTAGCGAGAAAAGGGATCGTTTATCTTTCTTGGACATATGTATATATTATCTCCAGTCGTAAATGGAACTGACCGAGGATCGTAACAAATGAATATGAAAACAGAAGTCGGGAACATTGTGTATCTTACAAAAATTGTACGAAACTAGTGTCAATGGCCATTGTGGTGGACGAAAGGATTATGTGAATTGGCTGTTGAAATTTGTAGGGGCTGAACGATGAGCTCAACCTGCTGAAAATTAGCACGTAGTGGTCGCCGCAGTTAATCGCTGTCGCCAGATATCTAAACTCGGCTTGACCGTTTTGCTGTAAAACCGCAGAACCATTTCGCCACTGGTGTCCAACTATTTCCCCATGTTGTGCCACTACGGTGGCTACCACGATAATTGTTGCATGAACGATCATTTTCGAGTTAGGGATACATGTTAATATTTTCACAACTTGCTAAGATGGAAACGCAGTAAATCTACTTGTAATGGTGCGTACCGTTCAGCCGCGTCGTAAAAAGTGAAATACATTATCATAGGACTCATATGGATTAATCACCATAAGTGTAAACTTAAAAGCCTTTCATCATTAAAAAAGATATTGGACGACTAAAAATATTGATCACACATTTCCTTGAACTGCTCCACGCGCCAGATTAATTGGTTCCTGTGTGATAGCAAACGTGAAGGGAGTGTAGATACTGCGAAACGAATAAGCACGCACGTATTCATGAGCTTGTTCATGATATAAGATATGGGATTGGTTTAATTGAAGTTTCTGGAGACACCTGTATTGAAGACAGTAAGTCCAACACATGGTCGGACGTGTTCGTAATCCTATTATATTTCAGAAATTGGTAATACATACATATATGTCCGTTCATATTTAAATGTGCTTTGCCACCGACTGCTCAGTCCATAGGATGGTATATCCTTTAGTATAAGCTTCGTTTATATATGAAATTAGGTTCAACATACTATACCCAATTAATTAAATGTAATTTATTCTAAACATGAGATATGTGAGCGAATTAATGACACATTGAAACTGTAAGGAATGGACAAACGCATCAACAATGTTCACTACTGAGGTAGGCGCAAAGGAGACAATAAGGATAGTAATTGCTAATGAGTGCCATTTATCGTTTGCACTCATACCTGCCGCATCGCTTAATTGCTGGAGCCATGATTGAATTTTGATGATCACAAGTAGTGGTCTTGTAGCTTGTTTCGTGTGTATTAACTAACGTTATGTCCATGGAGGCAATACGTGAATAATGTTTATCCGTTAGAGCTAATTGGCTAACCTAGGCCTTAAAATAAATAACTTATTCACGAATTGTCGCCCGCGCATTTGTTGCTTTCTCTACTCTAATGTAAATATTTACGCCCATGAACTATTTCGATGCATGTATACACGATTTATATGTGTTGGAAATACCATGAAGCTAGTTGATTAAATTAACCACTGCCATTATGTTTCACGCATACTACTAGGCACAATCCATGACGGAACGGCAACCGGAACCACCAGCAAAGCTTGTGGTAGTAAATGTAAATGCATTTGCGAATCGTATTGTAAGTGTCTCTGCGGCCTTTATATGTCACTGTGACGGATCTCACAATATCGCGGCCGCTCTCCAGAAGAAAAGCCAAAAGTCCAACAGCTACCCCTCCGAGCAAAACTAAGAATATTGTCGAGACGTTTCCGTGCATGTTAGGTGGCTCCAAGGTAGTATTCGTGGTTACTGGACTGAAACGAGATTTTTCTAGAATAAACATAGACCACCAATTCCAAATTCCAGAATATCGCATCGCCTGAATTCGGTTATTGATGATTGGATTAAGGGAGCCCTTCAACAAAAATCCTTGAGAATAGTTTCCGTAGCTTTCCTTGCCAACATAAATTCTGTAGTGAGGATGTGAGTGAAAAAGTCTCGTTGCAAACTGCGTAGCTCTATAAGTTGGTAGAATCAAGGCAGATTTGTTGCAAGAGTCGAGGTGATCAAACAGAAACATCTCTTGTAGGGTCACGGCAGTGTTCAATATTTTTGACCTGACAAGGTCGTATACGGATCTAGTGAGATTGGGGAGTAGATTTTTGTGTGTAAGGAAGGCCTCGGCAATCACTTTTGATACATTTGGATGGTGTTTGGTATTATGGGCTAAGCCTAGCCATACATTGTTATCACTTTTAGGTACCTCATCGTAAAGGGAACGGTCTGCTATTGTTTCGGTACGCACCATACACTGCCAGCATTTTCTTTGAAATAGCAAACCTGGATCTTCCGGTGGAATATTTGTGAAATCTTCTAACCATTCTGCCAACCGGTTGGATTGAACGCTAGCTAGTATTTCATCAACACTAAAACTAACGGATCCAATTCGCGACACAATATTGAAGCCGTCTTGAACAAGTTCCACAAAATGATTGTACGGAACAGCTGTTCTGGGAGATATCATGTTGTACACGTTTGTGTTTTTATAGCCGTTGCACAATACTATGCCAACCAGTAACATCACACAAGTTGTAATTCGAAACTTGAATGACTTTGCGAAGAATGATGGGAACGGATCTCCTTGTTCCAGATATAGCTTAATTACGTGAAACAAGAAGCCGATCACATTTTCCTTTGGTTTTGAATTTTTACTCATTCTTCGATGTACTTCCGCAATCATTATTGAACTCATCAGGATGAAAATCCAAACAGGAGCGTTGTAAGCGGACAACAATTCTCGCGTCCCGGTAGATTGTGTTCCACGACCACCGCCGCAACTGACAAATGCGGGATGGGATAACGTTTCCGGGTAACTTAGATGCATGAAATATGATTTAGGACCATCTCCATAAAAATATGACGACATAGTAACAAAAGACTCTTGACCAAAACCTGCGGCAGTAATCAATTTTCCACCGACACAAAAGTCACTAAAATCTTTTCGATATGTGTGCATCTCTAATGTTGCATTTGCAAATATTTCAAACAATAATGAAGCAATCCCACTGGCGAACATGTCATCGTAATCTGCAAATCCCATTCCAGCGTCAGTTTTAGCTTTTGCAAACATTAACTTCTGCAAAGCAAATTTGTCGCGCAGCCTTAATTTCAGTTGAAATTTGGGAACAGATCCCATCTTTTCGTAGATTTTGAGAACCCATCTCGTCCTAAGCCCTTCAGGATACATATGGAACATGGATTTTATTTCGAGTAGATTTATTGGCTTTAGGGAAACTGACATTTGCTCTGAGATGGGATTTTCGTAATACGTGCTAACCAGAAAAATTTCTTGCCGCTCCTCGTCATTTTTGTTTCCCAGAATTACTAGTACTGTAATTGTATTGGAGACGGTCGGCCTAGCTCCACCTTCCCCCAAGTAAGATTCGTGATTTTCATAGGGGATCCGTGAATGAACAAAGTTTTTAATTATACCCATATCTGGAACTAATTCCTCGGGACTTACGAAAATGTCCAACTTAGGTACGAGTGACTCCGCAATGGAATAATAGTCCACAATCGATCGGTGGTATCCATTGTCGTAATAGTAGAACGTAGAAGGGTACCGGTTTTCTTTCAAAAGTGACTGCGGCATTTTTAATGACAAGTGCACCTGACAATTCCACGGCCTAGTATTTGTACCGTAGTCGAAAAAGTTAAGTTGTGCACAACTAACTTTATGGCGAAAATATTTGGAGGCTGTGCAGTTTTTCAATTGTGGATTTCTTTGAACAACGCTGATATGAGATGGATATATGTCGACGTCCTCAAAGTTATCAATAATCAAGTGACAGTGGTATCCTTCGAAAACTTTTAAAATCTTAGAGATGGTCAAAGCGTCGGTAGCAGTATCAGATTGTTTCGTAACGTCTCCAATATTTATCTTCAGATTCGCATTTTCCTGGATTTTGTGTCGCGGTTTATGTATCGAGTCCCAGGCTGGGTTTCCAATTGAGTTGGTTTTCAACGGAAAGCAAATTAGAATACAACCTAACACAATCCTTATAAAACTCAAAGCATCCAGCCTACCCATTTTGTACGTTTGCAATAACTGGAGGTAGTAAGATGTTTTATTCGCAACGTAATATGTCAACGTTCACTTATAAATACTTAGCGAAGGGTTCGAGGGATACAATGGTATGTCTTATAAATTTACGGTTGTTAAATCCCAATTTAACCTGTTGTTCCGACTAAGCCCAGACTCTACAAACTCTCTCTGCTTAGCAGACAATATTGTTGTGACACTTGAATAGAGACTATGAATACTTTTCACAAAGTAAGAATAGCGCCAAGTGAGGTTGTGACCATGAGTTGAACACACATTAGTTACAGTATTAATATGTATGTCTGACCTTGTTTGCCTAAATTCAAACACGCTTTTGCTTGCCTATACTGGAAAATAACTCTAATAATTTTGGAACTTGTATAAGGTTTGAATATTCATTCAACTATTTACGTCGGACATTGTAGGATCACATTTATTCAACGCCAATCACTGTTAGTATAGTTTGGTAAACTTGCTTGAGCATGTCTAATGTTCTTTGACATTAACAAAAAGTAAACTTTCTAAAACAGTTTCAATTATCAAAGTTTACATGACCACAGGTACGTAGCTAGTTGTAACTACCAAATATACTGTAACGTTGTAATTAACGTTTAAACAGGTTCATCAAAGATTGCAGCGAACAGAGTGAAATCAATATTTTAGACTAGTCGTACGTGGAAAAACGTAGTTCACCTATTTATACGCAGTAACGTAGTCAAACGCTGGACGATTTAGCTCAGTGATAGTTCAGTTTTAATGTATATTTTTGTATTTCTTTATAGTATCTTTATCAAATCATCATTGCCTGACGTCTCCCACGATAATCCACTCGCATGTATTTAAATAATGGTTGAACTTGTTTGAATATTTGTATTTCAATACCACGGTATGGAATCGCAGAGTAGTTTAATCGTGACCAATATCGTCAAGATAGCTTTACCTATCCATAACTCTGACGACTGATTACCGTTGGCCTACTTTTTGTCATTTCGACGTAGTACGATATCGACGGTTTTCCAATCATCCGGAAATTACAATTCAAGATATTAGTTTTTGCAAATTATTTTTGTGAAGAAAATATATTCACTCTAATATCTCCTACACGTGTCGAGCTAATGTGATATTGATTCGTTAGTTAGATTGGTGAGTAAAATGGGACATCGTCTTAACTTCAAAATGGACAGACATGAAGATACAGGGAACATCTTAATCATGTAAAAGAGTATTCGTTTTAATCTGTTTTTCACGAAAGGCAGAAAATGGTAATGAAGAATCGGTTTCTGAATATTGAGAATAGCAATTGTGAAAAATGAATGAAATATATATTATGTATTGCCTGTCGGTATTTAAATGGTACAAAAATTGACAGCCATGTAGTCACCGGTTCTATTCTTCGCAACTATTTATGCTTACGAGTTATTGTTTTATGAACTTGTAATAAAAGCTGTGAAGACTCAGACGGATGATGATGACCAAATGGATGACACCGAAAAATAAATGCTACTTCGGAACATCAGTATTTCATTGTTAAGAGGTTCCATTTTTGCTCTTGACTTCTCAGGCTGTTCCCCCTTTGACTTTTATATATTAATGTTAAACAAATTTCAATTCAGTAGATTTGCCCAATCAATGCGACATGCGACCAAATAACTAGTAATAATCATGTCACAATGCTACAATGAGTGAACGTACTGCCTATTTAAGAACGCTGATAGCAGTATTAATGTACACGGTTATATAAGATGTTATAAAATGCAAGAGAAGTATATACAAAATGAAACAGCAAGGATGCAACATTTTAAAATAATGAAAAAACGAACTCGTTTGTTATGAGTATACAGCTGCTATGGGTGCCGAAAATGGTAAATATAGTGTATCGGAACGGAACTATATTTAACATATTTGCATTGTCTTGGATCCATTTGTACAGACGTATTTATATTCCACGCATTCCGAAACAGTTCGGCATTGCTCAGTCAATTTTCCAATATATTAATGTTTTTTTCTTCAATATCACGCAACTAGTGACGTTTTGAAACATGGCGTGTTCAATTTATTTTTTCAGAAATGATCCAGCCGGTGTAGAACAATTTCAATAGTGCATTTCAGATGACAATTGATTTATTGCTTTCGTCAAATTATGAGGAATATGTGGCTTTGATGTACCGCTTTCGTGTTCCATATTCCCCATGATGGAAAGCATGGTCGTTAAAAACACGTTAAAAACGTACACTCAGACAAGCTAGAAATTGATATAACGATTGGTAACATATAATGATCAACACTCCACATCGCAAGGCCCGAAAATGAATGAGGAGCTCATACGTGTCTGATGTGTAGTGTGTATCTAATTTATTGCGACCGCAGCATTTATAGAACAGTGTACCAAATTATTGTTGTTTTCCTGCTCTCAACGAATAAAATAAACATATAAATAGTTTTAGCCGTGAGCGTGCGTGCGATCTGGAAATATTCGTGTGGTACGATATAAATGTTGACGGTATTAATTTTGATGCTACTAGAAAGTATCTACCTGCTAGAGTATTGAACGGTGCCAACGGCCGAATTTTCAGGAGCTGTTCAGTTTTATTGCACGTCTTTAACCATACACCTAGATGATTCGCAAGAATTATGATCAGTATTTCGGCGCAATTTATGTACTGACCAACTATCTTTCGACCAAAACACTATCAATGCAATTAAATATAAACTTCTTAATTGCATACATTGAGGATACAATGTGGCTGCTTAACTTATTGTTCTTACAATCGTACAAAAATTTCAAACATGTTACATTGCTCTGAAAGATTTTGTTTCGATCCAAAAAGCTATTTAAAAATCGTTCTTTACTCTTTGAGGTAACGTGTCAACAAATCTATCTGGACATTTATCCATATAGTGATATATTGCATTTAGATGTTCGGTTTGCTACATTTCTGTTACTTTAGTGTTTGAACATCAAATTATCTGCAATAGTATTTATAAAATTCACAATTGTTCTATACAGTTTCACGACATTTTTTATAACTAGTCCCAGTGATGATCATTGTTATGATGCTGTGGAAAGAATTCAAACGAGCCATTTATATTACAAATGAATTTGATGAAAGCATGGGCGTGTTAGCAATTAATTATTCTTCCAGCTAAATGTACACATTGTTATCCATATCAACGACGCGAATCAGTACGGTGTCATACAATCTTATTGCAGATCTTATTCCATACATTGACAGATATTATGTACAAATTCTCCACATGGTCTACTGCCTGTATCGGAAAAAAGAATTTATTTGCAATTAGATTTAATCAGCATACATTCCGGCAATTTTTTTTAGTAAATTATCGCTACGATTATCTGACAAGCTATGTATTCAGACAAGTTTGGGAATGCAGCAACTGTCAATCAATATGCACAGATGTTCAGCTGCAGATATTATCAAATAAAATAATTATTTTCGTCGTCGTCGTCGTCGTGGCCGGTCGTACACCATAACCCAGTGTAATTTGTTCTGCTGAAAGAAATTAATCCGAATGCGATGCAGTGCATGTATGAAGTCCCGAAAATTGTTATGCGATACTGCCACGAAATTGTAATGGCTTATTAGCAGTCCAGACTTGAACGAGTACCTAAGTAATCTTCAATTTATTTCCAGTGTACTACTATTCCAACTCTTTGGAAATAGTTTTGTGCAAACAAATTTCAAACTGAAATGCAGTACAGTATTGAACTGACATTATTGTGTACAGTTGTGGGAAGCATAGTGGCTCACCAGTCGGACGACTGCAATCTTAATAAATGTCACGACGGCCAGGTAAATATTTTTGTTTGTTTCCGAGACAATCCCAGCCTCCAGTCTCTTGTGGAATATATACAATACCAAAATTGACTCTCATTACATTTTGTAGTTTCGTTGCTCATATGGTGGCTGCCTTGATTTCTATCATGTGTGCGACGGAGTAAAAGACTGCATTGACGGGTCGGATGAACCCAGTAACCCAGACAATTGTTATCCTTGCAACGACACCAAATACGTAAAGCAACTTTTGCCATTCACCTGTATATGTTCAGTCCAAAATTAATGAAACAATTATCAAATTTTTGTTAATGAATTCATACTTGATTCTAAAGCTTTTTCGATGCAACAACGGACGGTGTCTTCCCAGTCAGTGGGCCTGTAATGGTGAGGTGGATTGCATGGAAGGAGAGGACGAATTCATTAGCCCGGACCAGTGCCCGCCTTGTAATCTAGAGAGTCATGTGAGTAGAATGTATAGTTACGTGACAAACGGGTAGATATAATGTTTATCGTCTCTACGTTCAGATAAGATGCGACAATGGACATTGTGTTAAGAGATGGCATACTTGCGATGGAGTAGACGACTGCGGAGACGGTAGCGATGAAATTGCCGCCAACTGTCCCCAATGCATGTACATGAGTCAGGTACGGACACGATTAAAATGGGCATATGCACTTTATAGTTTGTTAAATTATTTTGAAATATTTCGAATTATCCGGTACGCAGTTCCCATGCAAAAATGGAAATTGCCTTCCAAGAATTTGGGTCTGCAATGGAAGGGATGACTGCGGTGACGGCTCGGACGAATTTTCAAATGCGACACAGTGCCCACCCTGCAACTCTGACGAAGTAACAAATTTATATACCTATCAACATATTTTTGTCTAGTATTCCGAAATGTAAGAACATTTTGTTTACGAACATACAGTTCCGATGTAACGATGGGCATTGTTTGCCTATCAAGTGGTTATGTGACGGTCAAAAGTCGTGTCCTGATGGAGAGGACGAGCCGTCGGATCCGGATCTCTGCCGACCCTGCGACCCATGGGAGGTTAGATATGTACCGATCATATAAAAACAAATTTACAGGTATCCCTAGTAACGGCCATGATTCGCCTGTTTGAACAGTATCGATGCAAAAATGGAAGATGCATTTTAAGACACGAGGCATGCAACGGGAGAGATGACTGCGGAGATGGGAGTGACGAAATTTAAATCCAAATGATTGTCCTCCGTGTGAAGAGGGTGATGTAAGTTTCCACAGAAAAATGGTAAATAATGTTTTGATCCTACATATTTTAGGTAACTAGTTTAGGTAATACCTATATTATGTAACTAGTGTCGCTGCAAAAATGGACAGTGTATTGATGCCGAATCGGGATGTAATGGAAAGAAGGGAGATTGCTTTGACGGGAGCGACGAGGGTCTGATGTGTGTTCAGTGTCCAACAAGAGTATCCTGTGTTCCTGTGCCATTGCCCGGATAAACAATTTGTTTTCTCTGTGGAGATGGAGAGAATGGTCATTGGAAAATTAACCGGCTTTAGGAAAAAACGGATTATTTTCTTTATTATTGATGTAACACATTGGCAGATTACGTTTGTTTATTACTTTTAACTGAAACGATAAAAAATGCGCTACACAATTAAAGGTAAAATTAAATGGCAAATGTGTGATGGGAAG
Organism: Sinella curviseta; assembly: GCA_004115045.4. Taxonomy (NCBI): domain Eukaryota; kingdom Metazoa; phylum Arthropoda; class Collembola; order Entomobryomorpha; family Entomobryidae; genus Sinella; species Sinella curviseta. The sequence continues at coordinate 3,938,090 of CM023200.3, read as the reverse complement.
TAAGTCACTCTGGAACAAATCATTGCATTGGAGCGTCGCAGAAATGCACAACCTTTTGTTCCAGCGCTCTATTCGGATATTACAGAAAACGGGCTAGGTACATCTGGAGAAACGCTTACTCACAATAGACCACTAGAAAATCATTGCCATCATTGTAAATCCATGGAACGGAAAATTCATAGAAAATTGTTTATTGCCTGTATAGATGAAAACCGGTTTTTATATGAAATTGAGCCTAGGAGTGAGTGACGATGTTTGAGCTATGAAAGCTCATATCATGTCTTGTGCGTGAGTGTTCATGCCGAATTACTATTATTTATACATGTAATCATGTAAGATTTCTAATTTGATGGCTTTCGGCATTTCATTATCGAAATTGAAAAAATGAACATGAATGCATGCTGAAGTTAATCATAATCAAATCTTTAAACTTGTACGTAGTATCAGTGATTAACATTTTCAAAGAAAATCGAATTGGCTCAACGTTTTTAGGATTCTATTGGACATTGTAGCAAGTTTCCTTTTTGTTTTTTCCTAGAAAGTAATTCGTGGAAATGAGCTCACTCAGTCACTACGTAAAATTTAAAAAAAAAATGATTAGATCACTTGTCAGTTCAGTACGGCTTGGACGGCATAAGTACAAGTTTTCTCTTTACTTGCTCGTATGAAGACAACAAATGCACAGAAACATGTCAAATTCTTTTAAGCTGCCGAAGGTGGTATTGATGAGTATACATTTTTATAGGAGGAACATATACATACATTTTCGTGGTCAATGAGCTTTCGTGTAACTACTCAATATTGAGCAGACCAATAATGGGCATATGATAAGCCCAGCTCACTGCTCACTATTAAAATAGCAAAAACTGGTTCTGCGATACAGCGCAACACTTCACAAAAACACATGTATAAACCGTATAGTCTGTAAAGCAGAAAATTTCCACCTAGCCACTTGTCGCACCAATTCTCCCTATCCAATTATTACCTTCTTTCTCAGCAATAGCAACAGCCACATAAAACGACTAAAATCTTGTATGAGATTTGTTGGGGAATGGGACATGCTTTTCGATACCATTTTTATGATCCCTGTAAATGCCTAGTCTACAACTTGTTTTGTGTATGAGACGACCATTGGTCGCAGTCTGCTACTCTGGCACCGAGTCACTAGTTACCTAACAGACTGAATGGTTAGAAGGATAATGCTCCGCTACAGAATCAGTCTGTGCATACACTTTAGCAAAACACATTGTAAAATTCAGTGATCGTACCAAGTGAAAATGGAATTGTTGCGAATTGACGGCAGAAAAGTGTTTTTGTTTTCACTTTTTATTGCCGTTGTTTTCATTTGCGTTGCAAATGTGGAGCCAAGATACAAGGAGCTCGATAGTCTTCGGCCGGGTCAACGCAAGAATCTAGCGGATTTCAAGAAGCGAGTCCTGCCATTGCTCACGCATGACTGGATGAAGGAAGATATTTACCTCATCAAGTTTTTATCATGTTGGTATATTTGCAGTTTTAAATTGTCTAAAAATGTTGGAATGGGTGACCAATACTAATCTGATCAGTTGCGTTTTAACTATGCAGTCAACCGGTTCAACATTGGGAAGGCAGAGACCCACCTGAAGGACGTGCTGAAATGGCGAAAGGATCTCAACGTTGACGAAGAGTTAAGAATATCTCCAAACGGACCCTCTAAAAATTACGCAGATATGCAAGCGGAGTATCCCGTGTACGTGGACGGATACGACAAGGAAGGGAGACCACGTAAGTCGGAACCCGAAAATTATGTAAAATCGGATGCATGAAAATGGATGATTTCCAAATTTCAATGAGTTTTTTTTCTTAATTTTCTTTTGTCGCAGTTTGTGAAGCTACGCTCGGTTATTGGGACCTGCGGAAAGCATCGCTGTCTGGAAAAACAAAAAGGTTGGTCGACCACGTTTTGATCAATTGCGTGGAGAGATTAGAGGTGAGGATTAGAGAGCAGCAGGCCCTGGGGAAGAATGTGACTCAGTGGGTAGCGTATGGAAATCTTGAGAATTTCCAGGTGGCCACTCATCTTTGTCCGATCTGTAGGTCTGCATAAAACTTTCAATAAATATCATATCCCAAACTTGCGCACAATGTCGGTTACTTAATCGGGTCAAAAATTTATCTATCCGTGTGACAGGCATTCCCATAGAAGTTGGGATTGCAGCAGGATTTGACAAGTATTTTCCCAACTCACCGCAAGGATTTTGGCTTCCTAACAGTACGACCATGAATTTATTAAATTGACTTTTATTGGCTTGTTTAGTGAACATGATTTGAAGTTTTGCTCATTTAATTATTTCGCTAGCTCCAGACGCCTTCAATACCCTTCTGGGCATTGTTCGACCAATTTTGTCCGTCCCGACACGGGCCGCAATTAAGACATTTACAGCTAATGAGAAGGAGTGGAAACCGTTCTTCCACAAGCGGATTGACAAGAGCCAACTACCCATTTGGGCTGGTGGGGTCAAGCAACGCCAGTGATTGGTGGAACGTTTGATTTCTATTCTGGTGAAATCAAACGTTCCACCATTTATTTTTGGTGAAATTGTGTAAATAAATTTGCATTTGTAATGTGTTGCATTACGCAGAGTGACGGTTTTCTCGTAACCTAATTTGATGTTCTTGACGCCAAAAAAATTTAATAAACAAATCGTAATTAGTTTGTGCGGTGTTTTTCTCCAGTTTATTCCATACGTTTTAATCAGTTCTATTTGCTTCCTTTTTGGACTTTTTCCGTACAAATTGCTATGAAGTAATTGGTAGTAATGTTGTCATAAAATTTATTATTGTGATAACTTAGATTGCATCTCACTAAATTGTCATAAATTTGTAACGCCAAAAAAGAAGTGTTTGAAAGGTTAATATAATAAATTAATAAATTGGATCCCGCTTTTCGTTTTTTTGCGATCACTCTCATTATGAAATTATCAATAATATTCAAATTATCAAATACAATCCGAACACTCATACAACTATGAAGCGTTTAGAAAATAAATTCCACCGGTTCCGATATACGTAAAAATTTCATCATTTCCGTAAAAATTATTGAGCTTCGGTACACTTTTGAACTGTAAGTCGAGTTGAGTAAAACGGGAAGTAACTGGACGCTAAACTCTTTACGATGGAATGAAATGTAGGGTTTATTTTGTCAGTATGAATAATTTCCGAACATGCTGCCAATCATGATCACATTATCCCACTTCTATATACTAGCACTATATTTAAAGCATTGCTTCTCATGCCCTATTTCGTACACTTACCTCTGCATAAACCCTGCATATAAAAGAGTTGGACCAATTGATAATTTTTAAATTGAGCAGATTTTACATGCGCCCATTTGGAGATTATAAGTTGATCCAAGGAAGCTATTAATCAATCTTAGGATTGATTGAAATATAAATTACACTGGATATGCTCCATGTAGATCACGAATTCAAATGAAGTTGATACTATGGATTTACCCAAATTGCCTGCCATGTAATTATTAGTAGGCATCCGTTAATGAGGCTAGTTTCTACCAAAGTAATATCAAATGAATATAGTAGCCTGGAAAATCAGTTAGTTGAGCATCAGCTATTCATTTCCGCCTTTACAAAATCGATATAAATCGCCGACTTGTCCAGTTGGGGCAGATTGAAGTTGTAAAATGTTAGGAGTTAGAAATATATTGAACATTTGCTTGGGATTCTCATGATGGTAGAGTTGACAGCATGATTTCTAATACAGCCATATTCGTTCTTTGGACGCAATGTTTCCTCGAGTCTCCGGCACAGATTCAGCTCACAGGCTTATACATACAGCCAATTACCGCATTTGAACCCAATACGTCGTCAAGTGTCTACACACCAGAGCAGATAGAAAAACTTGTGAGAATCAAAGCGGCAGCCAATCAGATCTATAGGAATCTCGCATTGAATATTACTGACATTCTGAATCAATTTGAGAACGCACAGTGTCTTGTTATCGCAGATAACTTTCATAATGCCAACCTGGGACACAGTCGCTCAGCCATTGTGCTTAGGCGATTGGAACTGGCAATGGCTGCACCACATGCCTTCTGGATTCCTTCTGGGCTTAAGTATGGAAAGTACAAGATCGTGGAGTATTGGGACGAAATTGATTACCCGATATCGACACTGTTGGCTGGATCAATATATTCAGGACTACGACGTAAATTTAACGATCTGTGCGTTGGACTCAATTTTTTCCAGTTTGCATACAAATCGAAACCTTGGAACTGTCAGATACAAATGTCCATCCAAGTTCATCCACTGGTCCTGCAGGTGAAAGAATATCCATCAGCCTTTCAATATAGGCTCAGCGACTATACTTGGATGCATTTTCCAATGTCAGAGAAATCCATGGTTCCCATACTGCACGTTTACGTCAAGCACCTGCATTCTCCGGCAAGCGAGGATGACATAATTTTTCAAATGCGGCTGGAGAGAGATCATTTGGCGAATTGCTTCTGTATACATAACCTTAACGTTTATTATAAGCTAATCATTGCGATAACTTTAGAATCAGCTGATGCGGACCAGCGAGCAAAAGTTGAGCTAATATCACGGCACGTCACTGAAGTGGAAAATGCTCAAGGAATCATCATAAAGCGCACTTTAATTCTCATTGATGGAATTAATGATCTCATTTACGCCATCGCCAGTGAGGACACAATCTACTGGAGCGTTCTCAGTGCCACATATACCCATTACAGAGTGCCTTATAGGATTGCCAATCACTTGGCAAAACGCAACAAATCTCCATGGAGATTTACAAGCAAGGGTGAATCACCACTGGCCGACCCCGAGGATATGCTCGCCGCAGGAGTTTTGTCAGTGCTGTTCAGTATTGCAGGAAACGCCAGCATGCAGGTCCACCAACAACATTACAGCACTGATTGTCGAACCGGAAGGAAACGTCTTCACACTCACCAAAGCGACGTATATTTGGACATGCAACGGCAAGCCAATGATGTTGGATTGTTCACACAAGCTGAACTAGATCCACAATTATTTCGACTATCCAACAAAAAAATTGGGGACACATTCGTCTTCGTCAGTTGTGGAGGTGACCGAGGGACGACGTCAGTTGGACCGGCGGAGTTAATAAACGTCTACAGCAAAGCGGTTTGGGCGTGGTTTCTTTGTACATTCATAATCATGTCGCTACTCAGTCGAAATATATCAACCGGCAGTTCCGGCAATGGCCGATTTGTAGACGCCGCAATGACAATCTTGAAACTGTTGCTGGAACAAGGCAACCCATTCGCCAACTGCAAGAAGATATACATGCGGTTAACGATTGCGGCAATGTTGTTGGTTGGCATAGTTCTAACCAACGGGTACAAGAGCACAAACGTTTACAACATAGTATCGCCCAATAATGTGATTCCCTACACCAAATTTGAGCAACTTTTAGGGGATGGTTTCAAAACATTTACTCAAATGGGAAACGTTCGCTTTGACAGCGGCATCGTCCAAAATAATTCGATGGAATCTTTGACAAACTGGACAAATAGACTCGCGACACACCCGATTTATGTCGTTGCCAGAGACGTGCGTGGTGTAATGACAGTATCATCCCGCAAACTAGAAAACGAATGGTCAAGCATATACGGTATACATGATAAGCAAAGAATGGTGTACGATCACTCACTGATGCATACTGACTGCGTCAATGTAATCAAGAATGCATTTATAGAATACGGGAAGGAAGTGGTCCAGGGAAATGACAAAACATACAATGAAGCAATGGAAAAAATTCAACAGAAGATTGTAAATAAAGGTAACCAGAATCTCTGGATGCACCTGAAGCAATGTAACAGAACGTCAGTTGTCCTGACATCATCCACGGCAAAGCAATTTGCAGTAAGGCTTTACAGGGAGCAACCAAAATCGCTAATAGATAATCGACGGGATGAGTGCGGATGGGTTTAAAAATTCAATTTATTCAAAGCAAAAGCATAGTTTACAAAAAGTGTTATAGCAGTTTTGTAGCCCGTAAAAAAAGCTTCAAAACCTAGCAAAGACAGGAGAATGAGGACCGTTCTGAAGTTCGTAGTGAATCTTTCTCTTAATGTTGCGCATGAGGTTTACACCGGAAGACTTTGCAACTTTGGCTGAAATTTTCTCCCATCGGTTACGGAACTGGCGAATGGTTGTAGGCTCATCCTTTTCTTCATGAAATTCTCTTTTACACAGTGCCCAAAACTTTTCGATAGGTCGAAGGTGAGGGACGTTGGGAGGATTCTCATGCTTTTCCACAAACGACATTTTTTGCCGCAAAAATTCCACCACATCTTTTTGGTAATGGATGGACGCTAGATCCGGCCAGAAGACTACTTGGTTTAAATTATGGTGCTCCTGAATGAAAGGAATCAAAATTGCCTTCAAACACTTTTCCAGGTAGGTTTTTGCGTTCAGGGTGCCATGACTAATGTAGGGTCTGCTCAGGTTCCCATTTTGGTCCACCACCTGCCAAACCAAAAGTTTCTTAGGAAACTTGGATATCCCTTTGATTTTCTCAGGTGTGGCAATTAGTTTAGGGTCGGAAGCATGAAAAAATTGCCTACCAGGGGTTTGGAAGGGATCCTGTATGACATAGGTCTCGTCATCCAAGATGACAACTTTTCGTAGCAATTTCTTGTGCAGCAATGGGATGCGTTCTTTAAAAGTCGCTTTCTGAGAACAGGTTTGCTTGGAGGTGTTCTTCTTGGTTCTCGCTCGAATCCCCAGTTTCCGAACTTTATTATCCTTCAAAGCTCCTTCCTTAATTTTCATTTTCTGGGCCGCTTTTCGGGTGGAAATTGAGGGACAGCGCTCGAGCAAGCGTCTCACATCGGCCATTTGGTTTTGGTCATTATCTTGGGCACTCGACCACTTTGGACAATGACCTTTCGTCTACCAGATTCAGCAGCTTTTTTTACCCATCTCTGGATTGTATCCCACTTACAACCCTCTTTTTTAAAGAACTGCCACGTCTTCACTTTGTCAGCTTTAAACACGTTTTTGTACTTCTCGATAACACGAGCGGCGAGCTTTGCACTCTGCTGTCTGTTTAATTGATGACGAACCATTTTGGTAAAATTGAAGATGCCCAATTTGTTCAGCATTAAAAGCTCTATCTAACTGCAGAAAGAATTAATTAAAAACGTACACCAGCTGATCAGCGTAACGTAAGGAAAAGCCATCCGCACTCATCCCGTCGACTCTCTAAGTTTGGGGAAGGAGACATACGTTGACAAATCACAAGTGTTTCAAGTAATGGATTCCGTGCATCCCAATGTAATCAAAACTGCTCAATATTTACTTGATTCAGGAATCTGGTGGTCAACATTGTACCGCCACGTGACTAGCTTTACACCGGATTTGAAAGATAGTGGTCCGCAGCGTCCAAACATGAGAGGAAACGTGTCGATCATATTTTATGCTCTCTTGATAGGAAATGCAGTTGCAGTGGGGATTTTGTTGTTAGAAAATGTAGCCACGCGCCTCAAGTACATCCCATCCTACTTTCGAATGTTAGAATACTTTTTGAAAATCGTGTTGCGAATCATACTAGACGGGATTCAAGTCAACAATATACCACTATGTCCGGGTTTAACCCATAATACCACTAACGTGGACCTGTTTGCCGTCAGCAGGCCATAATTACTTTTGCATTTCTTTATTTTTGCGCACATACTACGATACAGTTATTATATAATGAAAAATAAAATATTAATTCGCTACGGTATATTATGTTTATCATGTCCTTCAAATGTCGCTAGTTAGTAAATGTATTACTAAGGTTCTGATAACAATAAATGGCTGTGATCATCGGTCATAAAAACATCACTGGTGTTTGAAGTTTTTGGAGGTGAAACTCTACCTTTCTAATCATGTTACTATGTGCCTTGCTTTTCTTATAGCTTCAATTGTCAACCTGTTTTGTCAATTCACAATATTAGTTAACGCATCGCATCATACATCATTATTTCTATATTTGCAATTTGGCAAACATTGCAGAAAAGGCGCACGTCTGCATCTTCGTAATGCGTAATTGTACTCGCATGTAATTGATTGAAATGAAATTGAGTACAATTTTTGCTGAATATTTGCTCTTAATCTCCTATGCATTGGATGGATGTACTTGAACGGGTGGTCGGGTTGTAAGAGTTGAAACTAGCAAAATCATTCAGTAGAATATAAACTGGTGCGAAAGACCTACCTTAATTCGAAAGCTACAGCAGAAGCAAAATTATCCCAATCGGCATCATTTGGTAGCCTCTGAGATAAAGCTTGAGCTCAATACGACAAGGGACGACATGATTAGTCTATATCAAGGATTATGACAACGAGCATTGTTTCGTATGACACTAGTAAAGGCGCACGGATAGCCTAAAATTGTGAAACGAAATAGATTTCCCAATATCCACATTGTTTATGCCCCAAACTTTGGGGACGGGTTCCTGATAATTGATACTGCTGATATAATCACCATTATCTCAGAGATAAAACAAATATTTCGTGGGAACTAGTAGTTCCCGTTCCCAAATTTTGAACAGAAATTGCTTCTATATGGACCCATTTGTAGCTTATTTATTGATCCAAAGTAGCGATTCATCACTCTCCAGATTAATTGAAATATAAATTACACTGTTGATGCTCAATGTAGATCATCATTTCAAAGGAAATTTAATTTCGGGATTTATTCATCTAACGAGCTAACTATAATTGGTAGGCATTTGTCCTGAGGACAGTACTAACAAAAGTAATTACACGTGAAGCTAATTGCCAAGAAATACAATTAGTTTCAGAAATACATTTCCGCTTCCATTAAATCGATATCACAGCACCACTCGTCACAGTTGGAGTAGCTTGGTGCAAGCATTTCCTAAAATTGTTCCAGACAGTTCACATCCAACTGGAGACGACACCCTATAACGTTCTTCTTCAGTACATAACTTTCTCTGCGATCAATCGACAGAATCCGTACGCCAAGTTAAAGAAAATCATCCTTCATAATGGTGTTGTTTCATATAACAAAAATGGTGCACAACATAATAATCTATGTCAGAGAAACCACACCAAGATATATATCTATCCATCCAGCCAATTAGCAAGAGTCTCTAAATCCCTTGATGAGTTCTAGCTCATGCACCAATGTAATTAATCTCAACATAGTTCCGAACTAGACTTTATTATGTCATGTCTTTGTACAGGCACACAAAAGCAGTGGCTTTCATTCCCATTCTCAATTATATATTGCAAATATGGAAGCGAGATTCTAATTAATCATATATCCTAGAACGTACATAGTTCCTGAACATGATCAATTTTCACATCCACTCCTGTATGAACATTAGACCGGAATTTTTAGGAAAATTGATATCCTGGATTTGTCCAACTGATTAATATAAAATGTTAGGTAGGCATTATACCGAAAGACCAATTATCACGAAAGCAATTTCACATGAACGAATTTGCTTACAGCATCAATTAGTTTGGCCTCAGGAATTATATTTCCGCATTCACAAAATGGATATCAAAGAAAACTGCTCGTCGTTTACCAGTGATGACCGGGAAATACAGCTAAAATATGCTGAGGATTTAGTGTTTCCGCTCTTTAGATAGAGTTGACAACATGATTTGGACAACAAATCTATTCCTGTTTTGGGCGGCGCACTGTTGCCTCCTGTCGCAGGCAAAGGATCCGGATGGAGATATGCTTCTGTCCATACGACCAATTGGGGATTTTGATCCCAAAGCGTCATCAGTGCTACCGATTTAAATATCAGAAAGCCTTTAAGGCTAGGAAAATACTTGGCTAAATGCAACAAGTATCCTTGGAGAGTATCGAGCAAAGGTGAAACTCCACCGGCAGACCCGGAGAGCATGCTTGCCGCAGGAATTGCGTCCATGATATTCAATATTGTGGGAAACGCGAGTATTCAGGTCCATAAGCAGCATTCCAGCATGGACTTAGGAACCGGAACGAAACGTTTCCACATTCACAAGGACGATGTAAGTTGGCACATTCTAAAACAGGCTAGTGATGTTGGATTGTACATGCAAGCCGAAAAGGAACCAGAACCATTTCGACTATCAACACGGGACACAAGGGACACATTCGTCTTTGTCAGCTGTGGAGGTGGCAGAGGTACGACGTCTGTTGGACCTGCGGAATTAATAAAAGTCTACAGCAGAGCGGCTTGGACATGGCTGGTATGTACATTCCTATTCATGTCGCTACTTAACCGAACGCTATCAAACGGTACTTCAGGAGATGGCAAGTTTGTAGATGCCGTACTTGCTATCGTGAAACTTATGCTGGAGCAAGGTAACCCATTCGCTAATTACAAGAAGATATATATGCGACTACCAATTGCGGCAATGTTGTTGATTGGCATAGTAATAACTAATGGATACAAAAGCACGAACGTTTACAACATTATTTCTCCCCGCATGATGATTCCGTATACCCAATTTGAGCAACTTTTGCAGGATGGATTCAAAATATTTGCTCAAATGGGAAATGCATATTTGGAAAAAGGTTTCATCCAAAACAATTCCATGGATTCCATGACAAAATGGACAAATAAACTTGCGCAATACCGGCTATATGTCGTTACCAGTGATGTGGGTAATGTAAATACAATATCATCCCGCAAGCTGGAAAACGAATGGACTGGCATATATGGCATAAACGCTAAGCAAAATATGGTGCACAAAAATTCGCCGCTGCATCCTAACTGTGTCAATGTGGTCAAAAACGGTTTTCTGAAATACGGGACGACATTGGTCAAAGGAAGTGACAAAGTCTACGATGAGGCAATGGCCAAAATTCAACAGGAGATTGCCGATAAAGGCGACGACGACCTGTGGAGGCACCTGACACAGTGTAACAGAACGGCAGTTGTCCTCCTATCCTCTACAGCAAAGCAATTTGCAGTAAGGCTGTATCGAAGCCAGCCGAAATCAAAAATAAGGATTGGAACGGAGAAATATATCAACAGCTCCCAGGTGTTGCAAATAATGGGTTCTGTACATCCCAATGTAATCCAAAGGTCTCAATATTTATTGGATTCTGGAATCTGGAGATGGTGGTCCACATTTTTCCGCCGCACTACTACCTTCACACCTGATTTGAAAGAGAGAGGACCGCAGTGTCCTGACATGAGTGGGAACGTGTCCATCATATTTTACGCACTATTGATAGGAAATGCAGTTGCAGTGGTGATTCTATTATTAGAGTATATACCCACTCGCCTTAAGTACGTGCCATCTTATTTTCGCATCCTTGGATATTATCTGAGAAGCTTGTTCTGCATCATGCTAGAATGGATTCACGTCAACATTTTACTAGTATGCCCGGGCTTAACCCATAGCAATAATGTGGTAATGTTTGCGGCCAACAGACCCTGATTGCTTTTTCCCTTCTCTATTTTTTGCTCACACTATGATACATCTAATTATATCAACAAAATAGAGTAATAAGTTGATATGAGTGAATCATTACTATGTATCATGTTCTTAGTCTACTGCTAGCGGCTCCAGTTAGCAACATTATCAATATTATTATAATAGCAGCCAACACCTCTGCTTGCTGTTCACTTAAACAGAACTGGTGTTGGGGATACTATGATGGAGGGCATTCTAAATAGTCTCTCTCTAAATTATGGAGGGATATGTAACTCTCTAAATTGTGTTAGTTATAGCCTAACTTATTACAATAATCGTAAAATTCAACATAGTGTGTTAAATCACCGTTTGTGTTAATAAATCATATCAAACTTTGTCATTCCTTGTAAGTAACTTGGCACTGATTTGAGAAAAGAGGCGCACCACTATTTTCAGTATGCAGTTATTCTTAGCATGATGCTACAATGGAAACATGTTATTATTTAAAAGCAACATATGTGAACGTAGGTAAATTGCGTAAGTGTGCGTAATTGCCAATATCCCTCCGCGGAGTTTCCACATTCAATTTAGTTGGCTCAAAACTCCATAGATTCTCTAGATGTAAACTTGACACGTTCTAGATATCCAAAACCATGTAGCCAACAAATCATAAAGAATATCATGTCCTTTGAACATAATTTAATTTATTTTTTACAGCATCATTTTTTATGCCGCTATTAATTATAACGAGAACTACAGCAACATATCTATGAGAAAATCACCATCGAATGGGGCAATTGTTTCCCCGTGTCGTCCTGAAGCAATAAGCGCCAATATTCCCACACCAGTTACTCGAAAGCGACTTAACTTTTATCTTTGAAACATTTTCATATTATTAACTAACGGAAGCATGGAATGCATATATAGGTAGTTATTGCGATGGATCTGTTTGTCTGTGTGTCTCTGTGTCCGTTTGTCTGTAAACACTATAACCTTCCTCAGCGTTGACCGATATCGTTCAAAGTTTGCATGGATGTACCTAGGGTGATTCTAAAGTTTGACATTGATTTTGGGGTTCCAGGCTATACTCCCTGGGGAATGGTGGGGGTAAGGTCCTCCATGCTTCCTTATGTGGAAACAATTTAATCGGCTTTTACGATAGAGCATTTTATGCGGATCAAGGAAAGCCCGTGTACGTTACCATTTAGCTGTAAATGGCGGCATACACACTTGCGTGGGTGGGGTGACAAAATTTGAGAAACAAAAAAAACTGAAAATTGAGATATGGGGGTTTTCGACAATGGGGAATTTAATAAAAAGCATTTTTTTCTTAAATTTTGACACACCACCCACGCAAGTGTGTATGCCGCCATTTACAGCTAAATGGTAACGTTTGGCCGTTCGTGTCGAACTTCGTTTGCTGGCGCTGATCATCTAAAAGCATGATTTGTAAAAAGAATCACACAAGTCAAATAAATTGCGAGACTCATTGTGGTCGTAAGTTCACGTCCAATCAGTCAAGTCGTAGTCCAAATCGTTAGTTTACGAAACCAGTTAAAATTATTACAACTATAAATCTACGTAATTAATTAGACACAGTTAATTATACCAAATTGTTCATTTCCTGTAATAAATATGTGACTTTAAAATTATCATTCTTCACATTCGTCACTCGTCAATTCTTTCACCAAGTCATCACCACCCCCACGGCCATCTACATAAAGTAACCTGGGAGCTATTTAACAACCACTTCAAACTAAATTGAAGTAATACCTAATTTTACACAACATAGTTTTGTTTGAGCGTTGGCACAAATCATGTAACCAGTTAGAGTCGAGTTGAGTCTGTTTTGGTATCCTGGTATGGACGTTCTGCCTCAATGTTCATTGCATAAGATATTCGCGATTATTATTACTTTAATTGTATACTGACACCTTTCACGGATGCGTTAACTATCAATATGAATGCTTATATTAATTATATTTCTGATTACATCATTATGGAGCAGGTATATATGTGAAATGATATTTTCTCAGGAGAGAACGTATTAGCTTATAAATTAAGTACTGATTTCAATTTTGTGATACCGCGAAACCACAAAGCATTTAATGGAATAGTAAATGCAAATTATAATAGAGCAAAGAAGTAAATTGATACGATATAGAATCCAGTGGAACATACATGATATTCTTTAGGCAATAACAATTGCAATTTCATGCGGCCAGGCATGACATTGCTGGGGTTGTGTTGTGCGGCTGCAGCAGAGTATTGATTTACACGCAATCTCAAGTTCATCCCATGTCCGATATATAAGATGTCCTATTGAGCTCGCTCGATTTTGCAATCGGCATAGCTGGTAGCATTATTGTAAGTTTACATACACTTGTGATTTAATATCTTTGCATCTCGAAAAGGTTTGAAGAACGTGTATTTTATAGTAGCCATCACCAATATTGTTGCAACTTCCATCAGATGAAACCCTGAAGTGGTATTACTATTATTGCAAATAGTCATATCCAATGATTGAGCTGCTTAATTGGATGGGAATATTAAAACCCATCAACGAATACTGTCACTAAATATAATAAGATGATATTAATGAATCCGAGTTTGTCTGCATTATGTTAACAACATTAAGAACAATAGATAATCGCAAATTGAAGAAGGAAACATAAATAAATAATACATTTAACACAAATTTACACTACTCAAAATGTCGCTTATGTAAATATTAGGTATGCATAATATGGACGACTCTGACATGTAATTCCGAACGTTATAATATTTCATTACATCTAAATTAGAAATCGAATACAAAATTGGAAAGAGTTAATTGGGAAGGAATAAATTACATTGACTTGTCTTCATATTAAATCTTCTACAAAGTGATCACATAATATGGGATTGGGCATTGCAGACCATCTGTACAATACATGAGACAGTGTTATGCTCCCAATGCCATTGTTCGTGTCGTGCTAGTTGCGCAGTATTGGATGATTATATCAGGATGGTTTAAAAATAAAATCAAAGGCATAATTCTTCATTACGGACCGGAATACTGAAATGACTTTCAATCAAAGCTTTGATCCTACGTATAGTTTAATGTTGGCAATTAACGTCACGGTGATTTATATTCGTTATGCCGAAAAGTATCAACCAAAAACATACGTGTACTTTCCCTTCAAGTATACGTATTTCAGTTAGTTGGGTACGTTGAGCGCTGTTCCAAGTTTATACAGATTTTTACTGGCTTTTAGACGAAATTGAAGAAACAACGTTTTAATTCTTCAAGCTGTACTATAATAAAATAACCATTCATTCTATCTACCAGCTATACATAATTGTAGAATATATCCGAAAATGGTGCTGACCCGACGCGAGAAAAATCTTTTCCGCCTCCACTCAAAATTGTTCTTCTATCTTACCAATTTCCCGGCAAAATGGGACTACGACAAATCCCGGATTCTACCTAGAACCCCAGAGGTGCAATGCATTCCGTATACATCATTGCGGGCACGGTGCTTGCAGATACAATTGCTAGCGGACTTCCTTTCATGTGTATTCTCTCCGTGTTTCGTATTTCGGTTACTTTTTTGACATTAGCTGAGTTTAGTAGATCCTTGTCCTTTGTGTTATGCACAGTGTGCATTTCCGTAGGGAGAGGACGCCAGGTTTTGAAAACAATCATAGATAAGGTGAAGAGCACGGAGCGCGCATTCACTAATTTACTTTACTTCAGTCTGGTCATCAGAAAGGTCGAACAAGTAGTTTATATTTGCGTGTATATATTATTGACACCTGCTTTTTGGGGGCTGGTAATTTGCTTCTGGGTATCTGTGAAATGCTCACCTTCTTCTATCGGACTGGGACTCTATTTGGTTTTTCTGCTCATATTCTGTTTCTCACTAACTGGACATACAATATGCCTACCAATGATATGCAAAAACGTGGATTTATGCCTTTACGCTCTTAATGTGCATCGACGGAGAGCAAAATTTTTGTATGCGATGATGCGAACAAAAAAATACAAAATATTGTACTTGCAAATGCAAGCATTGAAACCAATCAGAGTGCAGTTTGGTCCGTTTTGGTATCTTGGAATGGACTTTCTGCCAGAATATCTGGGTCTGATATTGAAACGATGCTTCGACGCTATTATGGTGATAGATTTTAAGTAATGTAGCGTTCAAAGTATACTTGATAAACGATTAAAATAAAGGACGTTTTCTCATTCAATACATTTGTATAATATAACCACTTCTGTTAATTTTAAATTGAGAGCTGATTTCAATTTTGTACGTTGAGTTTTTAATGGAGTATTCAGACATGGAAAGTTTGACATATTTTCTCCATTTGGAAATAATTTGGTATTTCCATTTTTAGAGAAGGGATGAGATTGTTTGTACTTGCGGTCTGTTTCGGAAATTAAATTAATTAAAATCAGTAAATTCCACTAGCAATAATATAAGCTAAACCATACTAGCGTTTTACATATATTAACATAGTGGAGCAAATGTTAAAAATAGTTGCTCTTGCTCAGTAGGTTGTTTCATTACACGCAATAAAAATCACTTGACAATATAAATTAATGCTATCGTTTTCTTCTGCGACGTAAATATCCACACTCATTAGCAACGATATTTTTTATAATGTGGTCACCTACAACTCAATCGTATAAATCGTGTGTTCCCGCATTCATTTTGAGGGTGTATGTATGGTATCGGCAAATTAAAATGTCTGAACTTGAAAAGTTATATAAAATAGTCCCCATTTTACATTTTTGTCAAACCCCGTTTTTATTCATGAATCGACTTACACTAGTTGTTAGGTAGTTGGCAATACCAAAACATTTTTTACATGTTTCGATTAAACAGATTAATGGTGTATGTTATTACATTATTTTGCAATGACTCTGTTCGTCTGAAGGCTATGGCATTCTGTTATCAGAGATGCTCTGGCAAAACACACAAGCCTTTTCGTGTGGGTTTGTAATTTTGAGATTTCTTGTGCCATTTTCACTCCTTCCCGTTTTTTATTTTTTTTTCAAAACCTTTAGTAAGCTTCTCCCTGTTTTTACATTTTGTCAAGTATCTCTGCCAGTGCTTAATTGCAATTTATTGTCAACTATCTTAATAAGCCATTTTTACAAAATTAATTTAATAGTCAATATTGGGGGTTCAGGAAATTGCACTTTGTTTTGATCCAGAATCGTACCTACGGATGAGCATATTTGCGCCTTCGATTTTAATATAAAATATTTTCTCAACACACATAAACTCGCCATAAATTAAAAAGATTGGTTTCAATGAAATTGTTCCACATAACATTTAGTTGGTGAATTTCATAGCGATAATTCTATTATCTATGCACATATTATCGAATACGAGGAAATGCTCCAGAACACCAATTCATGCCACTATTTATTCAGAGAGTTTGCAAACTGTACAAATACTGTGCTTACTTGGTACACATGTGTTACAAGTAAACAAGGGGTACTCGGAATTGAGAAATAAACTTGTTTTTAATATTATAAAGTTGAACTCTGACTGATGCATGAAATACTACGTTTCACTGATTCCTACGTACGCCAAGCCACCAGTTTACGCAAGCGGTCACACGGTGGATACATTTGACGAATTTACTAACAAGTAATCCTGTTTACATCCCCATCTTCTGTGGATTGCTTTAATGCGTCATCGGTAATCACTTGCTTTGCTCGATTTTCATTGATTTTCGTATAACCTGTAGCACGATAATTAATAAAGTATAAATTACACCTATGATACGTGACCAATCAAAATACAAATTATGGTTCAGTGCCAGTTATCCTTCAATAGAGTCCAGCAGAGCCTATAACATCTTTGCAGTGTACGGTTCCACTCCTTTCGCTTCACTTGGTAATGTTTCTGCACATTAAAAACACTTACAGCACGGGCTTGAGAATAATTGATAGTTTCAAGACAAAATTACCATCATCGCTTAAAAGCTTATACCTATTTTACGTTATACCATTTATTCAAAATTACGCAATGAACCGTGATATTTTGGAGTTGAAGCGCTGGGCCGACGGGGATACGCTCAAACTCCGGGAAATTTTCCCTGAAGAGGTATATACAAGTTGCTTCTACATGAAATGTAATACGAGGTGTACTTTGACATTAAATGGTTAATTATTTTTTGCGATTTCTCAACTTGTAGATCTGGCTTCTAATATTTGAGGGAACCAAAGACTCGAATGATCTAATTCACTGGTCACAGGCCTCATCATTCTGGAAGGAAATGTTGATGTCCAAACGGCAGCAATACCTGTTTCCACTGGTACGTTCCACCACATAAATACTATTGAATTTATAATATCAATATAAATACAATAACCGTTTCCAATACAGGTTTTGGAGTCGGTAACGAAAAGAAACATTTTGAGTAAATGGTACTGGCCGGAAATGCTAAGACTGAGGTTAGTATGCAAATTTTGGAAATACGGTGTCGACCGCCACCTGGAAACTAGAGCACTACACGCTTACAATATTTGTAAGCACAACTTCTACCGACTCCGCCACGCGACAGTAGATTGCACAGAGTGCATTCACATTTCATTCCATCCTCACGCTTCGGAAATTGCGGATAAGCTGGAATCGAAAATAATTCCCAGGTGTCTCCATGACAACCCGATTCCAAGCAGGCACATTCAAATTGCGGACAGTGTGTGGGACGACCAGGAACTTACTGAGGATCGTCGCATTGAAGTCGTCAACCGTCGCCGTACAAACGCCTTCAATTTTCTGCAGGCCGCTGGTCATCACTTTTGGTACTCTGATATTTCAATTGGATCTGGATTAAATACCGTTGAATGGAACGAGCTACTGTGTAAATACGTCAATCACATGCCCAATCTCAAATCACTTAACATCTCTTGCGTATCCAACGATAGGAGTTTAACAAGCGGAGAAATTGAATGCGGTGCCTTTTCAAGATTGCATGACCTGGAATTATTAAGTTTCCAGTATACGCCATATTCAGTAATCAATGCCATCCTGACAGGCAACAAGCAGACGAAAGTACTTCTCATTCCTATCCTCATGCCCCATGACGATAGCCGAGAGAAAATTGCAGACTCCAGAAGGAATTTCCTGAAAATTCCACCCGATTCACAAACTGAGACCATGTCTATTCAGTTCCACTATTCACATGACTTTTTTAATCTGCCTAATAGTTTGAAATTAAGAGTACTTCGGGCAGGATTCACGCACAATTTTGGAGGCAATCTATCCAGCATTTTTCGCAAGCTGGAGGATTTTAAGGAGACGTTAGTCGATTTATTCTTCGTCTTTCCGGAGGGACGAAGGTTCACAACAATACAGAATAGCTTGGAGGAATCACGGAGGAGGTTGGAGCTCCCATACTTAAAACGATTGGAAGTAATCACAATGGACTTCTGTTCTCTTGATTTTCTACTGGGGCTCCAGGCTTTGGAATATCTCGTGTTGGATGTTAGTTACAGGTTGAAAATTCCTGAAGGTTACAGATTGAATGATGACTTGATTGATTTTGACAATGTACATTCCGACCGCTTTTTGGAGTGCAATATCTGGAAGCTGCTTCCATCCCTAAAGACGGTTCACGTAAAACGTACATTCGACATTACAGAAAAATACAAAAGAGTTGCCATACAAAGGTTGACGTGAATATCAAATTAATTCTTAAATTGCGAAAAGGTAAAACGGGGAATTTTTTGTGACAATTATAGAACATGCAGTTTAGTTAACATCTCATTTGAATACATTGTGAGTAAATTAGTTTGCTATAAAACTAACCACCGTCGAAATTTTTATTGTTCATATTTTGCAATAAAGAAACACGAAAAATATTGCAATATGTTGGAAATGATGCGTACAAACTTGGACGAATATATTTTGGAGCTAGCGTGCTTTACGGCTTTGTGTAATGTAAAGTATGCGGAATGTTGGCAGCACATGACATATGCACGTCATCAGTTTCATATGCTTTATAGGAGCAGGTATGTACCAGTTCGGCACAGAATCAAAATTCTAAAAATGTGACAATAAATTCAGATTCACAGTACCTGATTTCCCTATAAGGTACCGAATCTCAAATTCGAAACATTTACAGGAGCCGAGCTAACTATGGTTAAACTTTTAATTTCTCTCAAATAGCCCCATAGTCTTGACACTAAGGAAATATTACAGCAGTTCTAATTTTGCGGCCTGCAAAAATCCAATATAGTTCTCGCTGAAAAGAGAAAGCAGCACAACTACAAAAAAACCATTTCCATCGCATGCGAGTTCACAATTTTCACATTCTCTAGTAGGTATTTACTTCAGAAAACCAACATGATAAATACACACATCCACAGAAGTATGTACCACAATAATCTCAGGTAACCCCAATAGTCTGGAACTGGTCAGGCGGCAATATTTCTGTTAAAAAATCTCTTATTTTTTAGTCTGGTTGTATTTCCTATTGCAAAATTGTACAAAAGAAACAAATAAATTTTTTATTTTATTATCGCTTATATAGCTGATTTAATTTAATCTGATTGTAATTAAGTTTAACGGAACAAATAAACAACGACTTCGCATTTCTGTAATCCATGTGTGAAATGAGAAATAGTTAGAAATGGAGAGGAAACAGTCTGAAGTCGTGTGTGTCCTCTGCTTTCGCCCCTGCCCAGTTCAAAACAACAAATCAGTAAAATCATCCGGGTCGTCATCAGATCACCTCCAAAATGTTCTGGGGATGGAGGGATGTTCCTCCTCATCCCTGTGCTCTCGTTGTAAGTCCCTCCTTTCCATCGCAACAAATACGAAACTGGAGGTGGAGGAAGCGGAGCGGGATGTGAGGAGGCGTCAGCTGGAACTACTGAGGGAACTGAAGCGTTTGGAGGAGCAGGTCAACAACTTTAAAGTGTGGATGATGAGCGTCGACCACGGGTTAGACTAAGGATAGAAGGGGGCAGTAGCTCTGGACTTAGAATTTTTTTGAAGATTTTTTTTCATGCAGTACACATGGCAACCCATATATCATTCGACTCAGAATCAAAAACTGAACAACTTTTACCATGTACACTTTTCCTCTATGACGCAAGCTTAACGATATATTGCGTCATGCTTGGACATTGCCACTTTTTTGAAGCGCTGGGTCACCCAGATGACCCCCATATATGAATAGTGGAATCGACTCAGAATCAAAAACTGAACAACTTTTGCCATGTGTACTTTTCCTCTATGACGCAAGCTTAACGATATATTGCGTCATGCTTGGACATTGTCACTTTTTTGAAGCGCTGGGTCACCCAGATGACCCCCATATATGAATAGTGGAATCGACTCAGAATCAAAAACTGAACAACTTTTGCCATGTACACTTTTCCTCTATGACGCAAGGTTTGCCAGATATTGCGTCATGCTTGGACATTGCCATTTTTTTGAAGCGCTGGGTCACTCAGATGACCCCCATATATGAATAGTGGAATCGACTCAGAATCAAAAACTGAACAACTTTTGCCATGTGTACTTTTCCTCTATGACGCAAGGTTTGCCAGATATTGCGTCATGCTTGGACATTGCCACTTTTTTGAAGTGATGGGTCACCCAGATGACCCCCGTATATGAATAGTGGAATCGACTCACAATCAAAAACTGAACAACTTTTGCCATGTGTACTTTTCCTCTATGACGCAAGGTTTGCCAGATATTGCGTCATGCTTGGACATTGCCACTTTTTTGAAGTGATGGGTCACCCAGATGACCCCCGTATATGAATAGTGGAATCGACTCACAATCAAAAACTGAACAACTTTTGCCATGTGTACTTTTCCTCTATGACGCAAGGTTTGCCAGATATTGCGTCATGCTTGGACATTGCCACTTTTTTGAAGCGCTGGGTCACCCAGATAACCCCCATATATGAATAGTGGAATCGACTCAGAATCAAAAACTGAACAACTTTTACCATGTACACTTTTCCCATATGACGCAAGCTTAACGATATATTGCGTCATGCTTGGACATTGCTTTGATCCCTAAGGCTCTGGTCCCTAAGGCTCTGGTCCCTAAGGCTCTTGTCCCTAATCCTTTGATCACTAAGGCTCTGGTCCCTAATGCTTTGATCCCTAAAGCTCTGGTCCCTAAGGCTCCGGTTCCTAATGCTTTGATCCATAAGGCTCCGATCCCTAATGCTTTGATCCCTAAGGCTCTGGTGCCCACATCCCTCAGCACTGGTCCATAAGATTCTCAGTCGCTGTACCCTAAGTCCATGATTCCCAAGTTTCAAAATCCGTGAGTACCTTAGTCAATGGTCCCTACGTCCCTTGTCCCCATGTCCATGGTTCCTACGCCCATGGTCCCTACGTCCATGGTCCCTAAGTATTAGGTCCCTATGTACCTATTTCCCTGGTCAATAAGTCTCCGGTTACTATGTCTCTATGTCCCTGGCCCATATATCCCTGGTTACTATGTCCCTGATCCTTTTGTCAATGGCCCCTATGTCCCTGGTTACTATGTTCCTATGTCTCTGGTTAGTATGTCCCTACGTCTCTGGTTAGTATATCCCTATGTCCCTGGTTACTATGTCCCTATGTCCCTGGTTACTATGTCCCTATGTCCCTGGTTACTATGTCCCTATGTCCCTGGTTACTATGTCCCTATGTCCCTGGTTACTATGTTCCTGTCTCTGGTTAGTATGTCCCTATGTCCCTGGTTAGTATATCCCTATGTCCCTGGTGAGTATATCCCTATGTCCCTGGTGAGTATGTCCCTGGTCCCTATGTCCCTGGTCCCTATGTCCCTGGTCCCTATGTCCCTGGTCCCTATGTCCCTGGTCCCTATGTCCCTGGTCCCTATGTCCCTGGTCCCTATGTCCCTGGTCCCTATGTCCCTGGTCCCTATGTCCCTGGTCCCTATGTCCCTATGTCCCTGGTCCCTGGTTTCTATGTCTGTATGTCCCTGGTTTCTATATCTGTATGTCCCTGGTTACTATGTCCCTATGTCTCTGGTTACTATGTCCCTATGTCTCTGGTTACTATGTCCCTATGTCCCTGGTTACTATGTCTCTATGTACCTGGTTACTATGTCTCTATGTCACTGGTTAGTATGTTCCTATGTCTCTGGTTATTATGTCATTGGTCCCTCAGTCCTAGGTCTCCTAGTCCCAAGTTCAAAAGTACCTTAGACCCAGGATGCTAAGTGTCGAAGTCTCTACATCCCATGTCCCCAAATCCCATAGTCCCAAGTTCATAAGTAGCTTAGTCGCTAAGTGTCCCATGTCCCATAGTCCCGTGTCCCATAGTCCCATGTACGTAAGTCCCATGTCCCATAGTACCATAGTCTCCCAGGTCTCCATGTTCCAGGTCTGCAAGTTCCAGGTCTGCAAGTTCCAGGTCTGCAAGTTCCAGGTCTGCAAGTTCCAGGTCTGCAAGTTCCAGGTCTGCAAGTTCCAGGTCTGCAAGTTCCAGGTCTGCAAGTTCCAGGTCTGCAAGTTCCAGGTCTGCAAGTTCCAGGTCTGCAAGTTCCAGGTCTGCAAGTTCCAGGTCTGCAAGTTCCAGGTCTGCAAGTTCCAGGTCTGCAAGTTCCAGGTCTGCAAGTTCCAGGTCTGCAAGTTCCAGGTCTGCAAGTTCCAGGTCTGCAAGTTCCAGGTCTGCAAGTTCCAGGTCTGCAAGTTCCAGGTCTGCAAGTTCCAGGTCTCCAAGTTCCAGATCTGCAAGTTCCAGGTCTGCAAGTTCCAGGTCTGCAAGTTCCAGGTCTGCAAGTTCCAGGTCTGCAAGTTCCAGGTCTGCAAGTTCCAGGTCTGCAAGTTCCAGGTCTCCAAGTTCCAGGTCTCCAAGTTCCAGGTCTCCAAGTTCCAGGTCTCCAAGTTCCAGGTCTCCAAGTTCCAGGTCTCCAAGTTCCAGGTCTCCAAGTTCCAGGTCTTCAAGTTCCAGGTCCCTAAGTCTTTATTCCCTTAGTCCCTGGATTCGAAGTCACTGGTTCTTAGGTGTCCGGTCCCTAAGTCACTGGTCTTTATGACTCAGGTGCCTGTGTTCCTGGTCCCCTTAAATATGTTACCTGTAAATATGCTACCTGTAAATATGCTACCTGTAAATATGCTACCTCTAAATATGTTGCCTCTAAATATGCTACCTCTAAATATGCTACCTCTAAACATGCTACCTCTAAATATGCTACCTCTAAATATGTTGCCTCTAATATGCTACCTCGAAATATATATGCTGCACCTAAATATGCTGCCTCTAAACACATTGCACGTAAATATGGTGGGTATAAATAAGCTGCACCTAAATATACTGCCCACAATTATGTTGCTCATAGGTCTATGACTGGGCTAATTAATTAGTTTAGATCATTCCTCTAAATATGCTGCCTCTAATTATACTGCCCGATAATATGCTGCCTCTAATTATACTGCCCGATAATATGCTGCCTCTAATTATACTGCCCGATAATATGCTGCCTCTAATTATACTGCTCGATAATATGCTGCCTCTAATTATACTGCCCGATAATATGCTGCCTCTAATTATACTGCCCGATAATATGCTGCCTCTAATTATACTGCCCGATAATATGCTGCCTCTAATTATACTGCCCGATAATATGCTGCCTCTAATTATACTGCCCGATAATATGCTGCCTCTAATTATACTGCCCGATAATATGCTGCCTCTAATTATACTGCCCGATAATATGCTGCCTCTAATTATACTGCCCGATAATATGCTGCCTCTAATTATACTGCCCGATAATATGCTGCCTCTAATTATACTGCCCGATAATATGCTGCCTCTAATTATACTGCCCGATGATATGCTGCCTCTAATTATACTGCCCGATAATATGCTGCCTCTAATTATACTGCCCGATAATATGCTGCCTCTAATTATACTGCCCGATAATATGCTGCCTCTAATTATACTGCCCGATAATATGCTGCCTCTAATTATACTGCCCGATAATATGCTGCCTCTAATTATACTGCCCGATGATATGCTGCCTCTAATTATACTGCCCGATAATATGCTGCCTCTAATTATACTGCCCGACAATATGCTGCCTCTAATTATACTGCCCGATAATATGCTGCCTCTAATTATACTGCCCGATAATATGCTGCCTCTAATTATACTGCCCGATAATATGCTGCCTCTAATTATACTGCCCGATAATATGCTGCCTCTAATTATACTGCCCGATAATATGCTACCTCTAATTATACTGCCCGATAATATGCTGCCTCTAATTATACTGCCCGATAATATGCTGCCTCTAATTATACTGCCCGATAATATGCTGCCTCTAATTATACTGCCCGATAATATGCTGCCTCTAATTATACTGCCCGATAATATGCTGCCTCTAATTATACTGCCCGATAATATGCTACCTCTAATTATACTGCCCGATAATATGCTGCCTCTAATTATACTGCCCGATAAAATGCTGCCTCTAATTATAGTGCCCGATAATATGCTGGTAATCAATACGCTGCCGTTAATTATACTTCCCTTGAATATGCTTCCTCTAAATACACTGCCGGTAAATATGGTGGGAATAAATATGATGCATCTCAATATACCGCTCACAATTGTAATTCGCATCACTGTGCTAATTAATTAGTTTAGATTATTCAATCATTGGTAACCAAAAATACCGAACATCTGCGATTCAGTGCAACAATGTTCTCATTTTAAAGCATCCTTGGTTTTTAATTACTTTATACTGAGGCATTCAGCAATTGCAAAGGAGGTTAGTTTTCAAAGATTTAATTGGTTTACCAAAAGACATTGCATATTCATTACCCGATTTCGAATCATAATTTCGCCGAACATCTTTTCGAAGTATTTGTTTCCTGAGGGGATTTGGCGTCATCGTTGCTTCACTGAATTTGTAACCTCTTTCATTTGGAACGTAATCTGACGCTTAATACATGTTGGTTCAAGCTCCACACGGAAATTCCAACAACCAGCAACTATTAACGAAAATGGACTACCATTTTTGCGAATACCAGGAAAAATATATATTTTTTACCAACACGTAGCATTACATTTCGATCCTAATGTATTGGAAAAAGTCCATCAGTAAAAGCACGTGCGCAAAATATTATCGGCATTTTTGTTTCAAAATTGTATATAGTTGAGAAAATGTCATATTTTTCAACAATATTACTTGGAGCATCGATATGTGTTGGCGCTCTATACTGGACGTATGGCGCTTTCCCGGTAGTGGTCATGTGTTCTCATGTAACCCCGTTATGGGACTTTTTTATATAGAATCCTGTGACGACTAACCGACATTTTCCGGAGATATCATATATAGAATCGATTTTTTAATTATTAAAATTGGATTTTGTTTTAGTCGTAATATAACTTCTAATGACTTCAGCATCCATTGTCCGGATGCTGAAGTCATTAGAAGTCATTGTTCCCCAAGAAAGTTTCTACTCCAAATCCGTTGACAAATTGCGAATTGTCCCTGGTCGATTCAAAAATATCCTTGCTCGATTCAAAAATTCCACTACTCCGCAGGTGTCCCTTCTCAACATGTAGAGTGTATATTTGAAAACATCTTTGCTTCGGCAAATATACTTTCTGAACCTGCTGGGCAAAAATTTCCAAATATCTCGACTTCCCGTAAATGCTTCTGCTCCATTTGCAAAAGTCATTGCTTCATGTTGTCAAGTGCCAACTGATAAGCATGAATTCTTGTAGGCCAGGTCGCCGCGTAGGTGAAAACTGCCAGATACGGAATTTAGGAATACATAATTGTTAGGCGTTTAATTAGTTTTCACTCATAATACTAATCTGCTGGGAAATAATCAAAAAGTAAATTGAACCTAAATATATATTCCAATTCAGTTGGATAGGAACACATTCAACCTGTCAACGTAAAAATATCTCTAAATCATTAGTAACGAGAAATATATTGTTTTGTTAAAAATGGTAATCAGCGGCTCATTCGTTGACTGTCGGTAATCCTATATTATCATATTCGCTATGATATATCACGCAATAATAAAGCGGTAATCCTGACTGTTAGTGTAGTAAACGATGACGTTGAAAAACGAGACTTCAGGAGCTAACATTGGATTAGGGATTGGATGACTTGAGTCACTAGATGTACTTACTGCGTATGACGCCGGAGCGACCGTGACTGAACATCAGGCTTCAATATAAACCCAAGCAAATGTCACGGAATAATAAAAAAACCTATGGTATTGAAGCAGGTATCATGGTGGTAGTTTCGCTATTACCGTGGATATCATGTGTTTAAGGGCGCATTAGAATACTAGAAGAATGGGTTTAAGACAATGGATAAAATTACGGGAAAGTTACGCGGAAATGAAAGAAATTTGAGGAAAGTAATGGCGGAGTGTGGGAAATTACGGGAAATTGCCTTGGGAGCTGAGCAGATTGTGTGACAGTTACAAGCGAGCGGACGGCCTTAGGGAAAAGTACGATTCGTGTATGGGAAACTACGGGCAAGGTTTACAAGGTGACAAGGACGTTAATGTTACGGGAAACTAACGTTGAGTGGGTCACATGGATCATTGCGAGATAAAGTTACATCGAATATATCCGGTTTTTGATAAGATGATGAGGTCACTGTAGTTATCAGGCATTATTCGAGATATTTTATGTCAAATTCTTGCGGATTCAATGAAATGGCCGTAGTTGTCATGGCAACTGATCAGGGTTGTTATGAGAATGGCGACAACAATCGCAACAAGTTGAGTAGCAAAGGAATATACTTAAGATTCGTTGTTACTGGTCCGAGAGGAAGCCTGAGGAGCGATGGAATCACAGGGAAATGAGAGAAAAGTTACTTCTAAATTACGGGAAATTCAGTGGGATATGAATCGTATGTGAGGAAGTTACGAAGAAGCGGGGGAAGTTATGTGTAAATGCTGTGAGTACTGGATAACAATATAATTATGGTGGAGTGATGCAAGTTACGGGATCATACGCAGTAGTAACGGAAATTCTGGGAAGGTGACAATGAGTGGTGGAAATTTTGGGATGGTACGTAGAATGGCGGTAAACTCGAGAAAGTGTCGATGGTGTAATGGAAATAATTAGAATTGTACAGAAAGGTGATGTAAATTTCGGGAATGTCTGCAGAGTAGTAAAAGTTTCAGGAATGTGACAAGCGAGCGGTGTAAATTTCGGGACGGTGACAACAGCTGGTGCAAACTGTAGTTAATTACCGCTAAGGACGGAAACTTGAAGAGTGACGGGGAATGTTGGAAACTATATAAAATGTTCGGGGGCGTTAAGAAAATTTACGAATATTCGATTGAAATTTTTATAATGTGACGGGGCGTGTTGGAAATTACGGGAATCCAACGCCGGAGTGACGGCGTTTTTGAATATGTGACATGGATGTGGTGGGGGTTACCGGGAATGTCGTGTAGCAATTTAAGGAATGTGACGGGGAATGATGGAAATTTCGGAGCGGTGACGGGAAAAGATGGACATTTCGGGAATGCGACGAGGAGGGGAAGAAGGAACGGAATTTTTGCGTGCAGTTGCGGCAACTTCGGTATTTTCACTGGGAAATGATGGAAATTTCGGGAATGTGAGGGGGAGGTGGTGGAGGTTTCGGGAATATGAGGGGGAAATGATGGTTATTTCGGGAATGTGAGGGGGCGGTGGTGGAAGTTTAGGGAATGTGAGAGGGAGGTGGTGGAAGTTTCGGGAATGTTATGGGGAGTTGGTGGAAGTTTCGGGAATGTGATGGGAAGGTGGTGGAAGTTTCACGAATGTGAGGGGGAGGTGGTGGAAGTTTTGTGAATGTGAGGAGCAGTTGGTTGAAATTTCATAACCGCGTCAATGGGACGTGAAACGGAATTGTTGCAAATTTCCAGTGAAGGACTGGACGCTGTGAAAATTAGGAGAAAGTCAAGCTGGAGTGGTGCATACTTCAAGAAAGTGACGCTCCAGCGGTGAAAGTTTCTACCATGCCAGGGAATCGGTGGAAATGATTGGAAGATTAAGGGAGGTGGTGGAAATATAGGGAAACTGTACGATGTCTTGCGAATTTCATAAATGTGACGTGACGAGGTGATTGAAATTTCTGGAATGTGAAAGTTGATTGATGGAAATTTCGATATGTGATGGGGGAGTGACGGACGTATATTGGGAGTATGTTATGCCGGATGGACGGATAGTTTGGAAATGTCACTAGGGAATGACGGAAATTGCGGCTATGTTATTTGGAGGCGGTTAGAAATTTTGGGAATTTGAATTGAGGTGGTCTAAATTTCGGGCATGTGACGGGGAGGTGCAGAAATTACGAGAATGTTACGGAAGGGTGCCAAGAACTTCGGTAATGTGACCAGGACTTGGTGGAAGATTTGTAATGGGACGGGGAGTGGCGGAATTTTCTGAAATGTTACTTGGAGATGGGGGAAATTTCGGAAACGTTACTTGGTCGTGGTGTCAAATTTCGGGAATTTTAGTTGGAGGTGGTTGAAATTTCACGACCGTGATTAGGGTACGGTAAAGATAGAGGGAAAATTCGGAAACGTAGATAAATTCATGGGTATTGATGAAAATTCTAGGAACTTGCAGGGGGCGCTGCAGATATTACAGTAAATGTAATGATGACTGGTGCAAATATCGGGAATGAGATTTCTGATGAATGGACTGTTGTTCCGGAAGACGGGGCTGATGTTCCGGAAGACGGGGCTGATGTTCCGGAAGACGGGGCTGATGTTCCGGAAGACGGGGCTGATGTTCCGGAAGACGGGGCTGATGTTTTGGAAGACGGGGCTGATGTTCTGGAAGACGGGGCTGATGTTCCGGAAGACGGGGCTGATGTTCCGGATGACGGGACTGAGGTTCCGGATGACGGGATTGAGGTTCTGGATGACGGGATTGAGGTTCCGGATGACGGGATTGAGGTTCCGGATGACGGGATTGAGGTTCCGGATGACGGGATTGAGGTTCCGGATGACGGGATTGAGGTTCCGGATGACGGGATTGAGGTTCCGGATGACGGGATTGAGGTTCCGGAGGACGGGATTGAGGTTCCGAATGACGGGGCTGAGGTTCCGGATGACGGGACTGAGGTTCCAGATGACGGGATTGAGGTTCCGGAGGTGGAGGGGACTGAGGTTCCGGAGGAGGGGACTGAGGTTCCGGAGGTGGAGGGGACTGAGGTTCCGGAGGAGGGGACTGAGGTTCCGGAGGAGGGGACTGAGGTTCCGGAGGTGGAGGGGACTGAGGTTCCGGAGGAGGGGACTGAGGTTCCGGAGGTGGAGGGGACTGAGGTTCCGGAGGAGGGGACTGAGGTTCCGGAGGTTGAGGGGACTGAGGTTCCGGAGGAGGGGATTGAGGTTCCGGAGGTGGAGGGGACTGAGGTTCCGGAGGAGGGGACTGAGGTTCCGGAGGAGGGGACTGAGGTTCCGGAGGTGGAGGGGACTGAGGTTCCGGAGGAGGGGACTGAGGTTCCGGAGGTGGAGGGGACTGAGGTTCCGGAGGAGGGGACTGAGGTTCCGGAGGTTGAGGGGACTGAGGTTCCGGAGGAGGGGACTGAGGTTCCGGAGGTTGAGGGGACTGAGGTTCCGGAGGAGGGGACTGAGGTTCCGGAGGAGGGGACTGAGGTTTCGGAGGAGGGGACTGAGGTTTCGGAGGTGGAGGGGACTGAGGTTCCGGAGGAGGGGACTGAGGTTTCGGAGGAGGGGACTGAGGTTTCGGAGGAGGGGACTGAGGTTCCGGAGGAGTGGACAGTGGTTCCGGAGGAGTGGACAGTGGTTCCGGAGGAGGGGACTGAGGTTCCGGAGGAGGGGTCTGAGGTTCATGCTGAGTACGTGAGCTTTTTGTGTTTGTAGTTTCTAGGAGGTCGGCGGGTGATGCCCCCGCCCTGATGAGCCCATGGCAGGGCGAAACCTTCAAGGTGAGAGGCGTTTGGTAGGATTCGTCGCTACCGTTTTAGGATGCTAACACAGGCTAGTATCTCTGCTAGTGGCCAAAATCCCCCAGATGTCGACGCCGAGGGGTGCTAAGTAGGCTGCAATTGTTTTGGGGATAGGTGGGAGATATTTGTCGACCATGAAAAACCACCTCTCTGACTTATTTGCAGCCTTAAATGCCGAGAGACTGGAACGGCCGTAACTGTGTTGGTGGACAGTCCCTTCAGGGGAACGAAGGTCGATCCCACAAGTTCCTCCGCCTCTATTCAAATCATACGAATAAAAGCGCTACTCCTAAAAATCTCCAGTTTTCAGTAGTTTACCAACGACCATAATACTACATATTGTTATTGTACTGACCAGGTTTCAACATGGGAATTCTGGAGCTGTTAAACTCGGATAATTTCAATCTGTTCACTTTCGCTGCTACTGTTAGCACAGAACAGCAAGCGATACAGGCAGCTTATGATTTGGAATTAATTCCTGTGACGTTAGATTGTCCCGTTTGTAATTTTCGCATGTCTCGCGAACTTTCCAATTCTTACAAGATGGGTTTCAGGTTCTCATGCTACAGGAGAGCATGCAATAAAGCGAGAGAAAACCCTCTTAAGAATACATTTTTTGAGAATGTGCACATTTCTTTTCTGAGTGTACTTCGGCTAGTGGTTTGCTGGTTCTTTCGGGTTCCTGTAACTTTTGCTGCTATTCACTGCGAGGTGTCTGATGAAACTGCCGTGGACTTTTACTCTTATTGTCGCGAGATATGCAGAGTTACTCACGGGCACGATGAGGAGCAAATTGGTGGACCCGGTGATGTGGTGGAGTGTGACGAGTCACACTTGTTTACCCCAAAATACCACAGGGGACGGCCACTACGACGAGCTTTGTGGGTTTTTGGGGGCATTAGTCGACTGACACGGAAACGGTTTGTGCGACAAATAGAGTATAAAGATATTCCCACTATCTACCCGTTAATGCAGCAGCACATCGCACAGGATACATTCATTATGACTGATCAGGCCCGTGTATACCCCCAATGCCCCATTTTGGGATTTTCTGGACATTGTGCAGTTAATCACTCGAGAAGATTTGTTCGTAGATTTCCGGCATTTGTCCCAAATGGGGATCCTCGTTTGGGTCGTGTGAATCCATTCCTGAATATAACCGCCGTTAAAGTCCATACCAACACATTGGAAAGATGCTGGCGTGACCTCAAACACGGATTCCTTCGTCAATGTCGCTCCATTGAAATGATTCCCAATTACATTGGGGAATATTTGTATAGGCGAAATATTTTGGATGACATACCTAAACATAGGAGGTACATGGGTGTTCGAATGTTCAGGTTCTTTGAGGACATGAGAAGGGTATATCCCGGACCCTTGAAGGAAAAAATCAAGTTGGACAACTGCGAATGCGAAGAGTGTGATCCAAACAATTAATGAAATATAAAATTTAAAAAACTCCATGTGGAGAGCCCACGTTAAAAAACATCATGTGGAGGGCCCACGTTAAAAAACACCATGTGGGGAGCATACGTTAAAAAACATCATGTGGAGAGCCCTCGTTAAAAAACACCATGTGGAGAGTCCACTGTAAAAAACACCACGAGAGTGCGCCGAAAATAACTTTGGAGAATCTCATATAAAATATAAAATACATTATAAATGTCATGTATAAAGGTCAATATAAAACGTTTTGTTCTGAGCGTCCATTTGCGGAACATATCCAATATTCTTGGATTAAAGCTGCATTGTGGAGTAATGGTCTCGATTGTTATATTTATGTAAGTTGAATGTAGGGCCGTACCAACTATGCTTCACTGAGCAGCGACTGATCCGGGCCCACCAATTTGTAAACAAGTTGACATGTTGTGCATGCTTACAGAAAATCCACATTAACGCTCGTATTTACTATTAGCTCCAATTTGAAAGGTTTACTGGCATACCCAGATTCATAAAAATGCGTCACGTTTTGTATCACAATAGTACAACTCAATGGAGTGTAATGGGAAATACGTGCTATTTGTAGAAGTTCCGAATTATAAAAAACACCCTTTTAATATTGAAAATGTCCATTCGTAAAACATCGGAATCTTGTATGAGTATCAGTGTAAACCCGAATTTCCGATTGGTTCAATTGGTTCATATCTGAATTGGTTTTTTGGTAAGAAGTAATACTTTCTCAACAATTTATGGTGCTTCCAGCGATAAGTGGAAATCGTGGAAATAGTGGAGTCTTCCGTTTAAACATTTCTTAAAATTTTAGATGACCCTTTCCAAGCAAGCAAAACTGATATTGCCATAATAAGAAGGGTTCCAAAGTTCGACTTTGGATTGGTTGCTAACTACTGTATTTGTGATATTCGTGCAGTTATACTGGAACAGCAACACCTTTGGGTGAACAAGAAATATTGAAGATTCGGAACTTGATTTAAGTATTCCGAAGTTGATTTCAACCTCGTGATTACATGTCATGTACATGTTAACAAATAAACATTTTAAAAAATAATTCAATTTTCAACGTTTTTGAAACTTTCAAAATTATCTTGAATTTGAAATCTTACGGATGAAATGTACAATAGTCATGATAAGTGTTACGAATATTTTGATGCTACGGCTGACTTGATTGACAATAATGTACGCATGTTTACATTACCGTTGAGTTTTTCTTAAATGTTTTGTAACTTGAGCACGTGCATTGTCATATTTGTCATAAAGTTTGAAATGTTTCATGAATTCGGAAATTCGTTATTGTTAGTGCAATTCAAATGATACACAGTTAAAACTATATTTTGAATCGGTCGTTTCGGCATGGTGTATGTGTTTCTGTAGTGGACGGCCCGGATCCAGTACCCCACTTGGTTTCCGAATCTTTACCACCCTGCTTTGTGGAACGCTCTATTGAAATTACGGGGACTGTAGAATGAGGATTGATATAACATGGTTACATTTCAATACTGACTTATACAACGCTGTACACACATAAGGCACAGCAGGCCCCACTCGACGCAAATACGCCACCTTATTCTCGCAATAACTGGAGTGTATAAACAGTCCCGAATAATTAAAAGGTACATGTTTATTAGGAAATGTATATATTTTTATTAGTGCATGGACTAAATGTGATCCGCTCGATGGAATTTCTGTTCGGGCGGCCTAATTCCTTTTTGCAGTGCAAAGCTGAAAGGAGTAAATTTTGAACTAGCAACGATCTACATCAAACGTTTCGGTTTGCCGTAACCATCGTCAGGATGAGGACCTAACTCATCTACGTTTGAGTTTATGAAACCACTCATCCGCCCAATATGACCGGCATCCCAAGGAAGAAGCGTTGGTATTACCGCCCAGCCTGGCCGTTGGTGGTGTCAGTTTTTTATACTGGGCTCTCCAGTGTTGGTTCTACTTGAGAGTCTTTCAACTTATCGCATTATTTTCCACTGTGAGCATCACCCTTATGCACTTCCATATCCCGAGTCTCTTGGAAAAGTTTTCCACATATAGGGCACGGAATGGTGCGTGGAATGGTAAACGAAATATTTCCAATGCATGGGAGATGGGTTGAAAACCCTCTGTCTGTTCGGTAGTAGCGACTGCATCCTCCGCATTGGAAGTTAAATTTGCCTTCCTTCGGTGGCTTTACTGGAAGGCAGAGAGGTGGCTCGTCGTTTTCGCACATAGCCTGCATCTCGTATTTCTTGTTCTTTTTACTAAACAAATCTTTCAATACGGCGGCCATTATGGGTGACTCAATACTATGATTTTGAACAAAGCTTACAGAGAGTACGATTTGGTTATTGGGATGATTATGTAGTTTTTATAATAAAAGGCGGAGGAACTTGTGGGATCGACCTTCGTTCCACTGAAGGGACTGTCCACCAACACAGTTACGGCCGTTCCAGTCTCTCGGCATTTAAGGCTGCAAATAAGTCAGGTAGGTGGTTTTTCATGGTCGACAAATATCTCCCACCGGTGCCCAAAACAATTGCAGCCTACTTAGCACCCCTCGGCGTCGACATCTGGGGGATTTTGGCCACTAGCAGAGATACTAGCCTGTGTTAGCATCCTAAAACGGTAGCGACGAATCCTACCAAACGCCTCTCACCTGGAAGGTTTCGCCCTGCCATGGGCTCATCAGGGCGGGGGCATCACCCGCCGACCTCCTACAAACTGCAAACACGAAAAGCTCACGTACTAAGCGTGAACCGCAGTCACCTCCTCCGGAACCTCAGTCCCCTCCTCCGGAACCTTATTTCCGTCCTCCGGAACCTCGATCCCATTGTCCGGAACCTTATTTCCGTCCTCCGGAACCTCGATCCCATTGTCCGGAACCTCGATCCCATTGTCCGGAACCTCGATCCCAATGTCCGGAACCTCGATCACATTGTCCGGAACCTCGATTCCATTGTCCGGAACCTCGATTCCATTGTCCGGAACCTCGATCTCATTGTCCGGAATCTCAGTCCCCTCCTCCGGAACCTCAGTCCCCTCCTCCGGAACCTCAGTCCCCTCCTCCGGAACCTCAGTCCCCTCCTCCGGAACCTCAGTCCCCTCCACCTCCGGAACCTAAGTCCCCTCCACCTCCGGAACCTCAGTCCCCTCCACCTCCGGAACCTCAGTACCCTCCACCTCCGGAACCTCAGTCCCCTCCACCTCCGGAACCTCAGTCCCCTCCACCTCCGGAACCTCAGTCCCCTCCACCTCCGGAACCTCAGTCCCCTCCACCTCCGGAACCTCAGTCCCCTCCACCTCTGGAACCTCAGTCCCCTCCACCTCCGGAACCTCAGTCCCCTCCACCTCCGGAACCTCAGTACCCTCCACCTCCGGAACCTCAGTCCCCTCCACCTCCGGAACCTCAGTCCCCTCCACCTCCGGAACCTCAGTCCCCTCCACCTTCGGAACCTCAGTCCCCCCCACCTCCGGAACCTCAGTCCCCTCTTCCGGAACCTCAGTCCCCTCTTCCGGAACCTCAGTCCCCTCCACCGGAACCTCAGTCCCTTCCTCCGGAAGCTCAGTCCCGTGATTCTTACCCTCAGTCCCATTGTCCGGAACATCAGTCCCATTGTCCGGAACATCAGTCCCATTGTCCGGAGCATCAGTCCCATTGTCCGGAACATCAGTCCCATTGTCCGGAACATCATTCCCGTCATCCGGACCCTCACTCCCGTCATCCGGACCCTCACTCCCGTCATCCGGAAATTCACGCCCTCCTTCAGAAACCTCAGTCCAGTCGTCAGGAATTTCCTTCCCGTTTTTTCACCGGTCACCATTACATTAACCGTACTTTCTGAAACTCCCCCGCAAGTTCCCCGAATTTTCTCCAATCCCCCATCAATTTCTCGACGTTTCCCTCTATATTTACCGCACCCTAGTCAAAGTCGTGAAATTTCAACCACCTCCAACTAAAATTGCCGAAATTTGACACTGCATCCAAGTAAGGCTTCCGAAATTAGCATCATCTCCATGTAACTTTCCAGAAAATTCCGCCGCTCCCCGTCACGTTACAAATCTTCCACCAAGTCTTGGTCACATTACCAAAGATCTACGCACCCTTCCGTGACATTCTCGTAATTTCTTCAACTCCCGGTTATATTTCCGAAAGTTAGACCACCTCACTTCACATTCCCAAAATTTGTAACCACCTGCAAATAACACTCGCAATTGCCGTCATTCCCTCGTCACATTTCCGTAGTTTCCCTCCATCCGCCATAACATACCCGCAATATACGTCCCTCCTTCAGAACATACTCGCAATATACGTCCTTCCTCCAGAACATGCTCGCAATATACGTCCTTCCTCCAGAACATGCTCGCAATATACGTCCGTCACTCCCCGATAACATACCGATATTTCCGGCAATCCACATTCACATTCCCGAAATTTCAATCATCTCTTCACGTCACATTTATGAAATTCGCAACACACCACTCAGTTTGCCGAGATTTCCGCTTCCTCAAACTAACAACCACGAATTTTCTACCAACTCCAACTAACATTCGCGAATTTTTTAAGCACATCCAAATAACGCTCCCGACATTTCCCCCACCTTAAATAACATTCCAAAATTTCTACCACCTCCAAATAGCATTCCCGTAATTTCCACCAATTTGACACATTCCCCAAATATATGTCACTATTTCGTGAAATTCTCGTAATTTGTACACCTCCTCGTCATCTTCCCGAAGCTTAGAATAGCACCATTTAAATTCCCGAAATTTCTAGCCACCTCCAATAACATTCCCGAAATCTTCCCCGCCTCAATGTAACGTAAACGAAATTGACGTCACTCCACGTTTAAATAACCGACACGTCTGTCACTCCCTCATAACATATCCGAAATTTCCTTCACTTCCCCATAACATACCCGCAATTTCCGTCATACCACCTTCACATACCTGATAATATCCTAACCCCCGTCACTCCACCGCAATATACCCTCCATTTCCGTCACTCACCAATATCATACCAACAAATCTCCTAACCTCCCGTCATTCCCTCCTTACATACTTGCAATTTCCGTCACTTCCTCATAAGATACCCGCAATTTCCTTCACTCCACCATAACATACCCTTGATTTTCGTAACTCCTCTTCACACCCCCGTTACATTACCGTAATTTCCATCATGTCCCCGTCACATTACTGAAGAATCCACCAACTCCACGTTACATTCCAAAAATTTCTAGAACACCCCCGTCACTTTATCGCGGTGTGCACGACTTCCACCTAATTTACACAGCTCGCCTTTCATTTTCTTGAAGTATCGAACACTATAGCGTGACTTACCCCTAATTCTTAAAAACGTCCAGACAATGTGCGCCAATCCGGTTTCACGTTCCTGGTAACCTTAACCTAACTCCACTATTCTCGGAATTTCGCTACTGCATTGTATTTTCGCGTAATTTTTACTTCTCCGCAGTACTTTTCCAATGTAGTCCCAACTCACGACGCTTACATGTAATTTCCACCGCATCGTCATAACTTCACCCTAATTTTCCTCACTTGCCATTCGTATCCTACTCAATATACCATAATTTGGAAGCAACATTTTCTTTATTTCCGGGAAACTCCACCACAGCTGCAGGATTCCTGTCAGACATGTGACAATGAACCTTATATTCCTTTGCCCCCATAAACATTCTTTGTTATCGCCTGGGCCATTCTCCTAACATGCCTTATATGTTGCCATGGCAACTTCGGATATTTCCGTGATTCCGAGATAGTTGGCATCCTTCTTGGCAACTGCACTGATTCTAGTGGCTCGGCGCTTGCAACTCGTCAATTATTTCATTCAATCCTTGGTAAATGACCACCATCCCTTTTACTACCAGTATCCTTCCTTTGACATTTGCACCCTAAACATGAAGCGAGAGCGCTGCTTCAATTTTGGAACTCATGCATGTATGATTAGACTACTTCTTAACTTAAATAAACTTGGTTACGTCAAGTGTCTATACAGAAGCTGCAGGTGGTATAGTGTTGACGGGATCAATAATTGGTAATATTATAACGTCACACATTAATTATTGGTAGCCGCAATATTGATTGCACAATCATATTGCACAATAATGTTCTAAAAATAAAATGTAAATAAAAAATGAGGACAAATAAGTGCAGCGGATGCATCATCGTCATCATCATCGTCGCTGACCACCAACGCTATCAAATCAGTGCATCTCGACTCCAACATCGGAAGTCAGGACCCACACCGGATGCCCAGCTGTCAATCATCGATGGAGATCATCATCTCATCAGGGCTTGGCTGGGACAGGTAACATCGGTTAGGTTAGATGGAAAGTTAGATTAACTTAGTTAAATAAATAAGTAAATCAGATAGCAAGGTAATTGGTAATTTCTATAGAAACTCTTCTAGGTTGAATGTATACTATGATTATATGGTAATCTAATTAGATGCTTTATATAAGTATAGTATGTAAGCAATCAACATTGTCAATCATTATTATTAATTATTACGATTCTAACAAAAGAGCACAAACTATTCTTGTTCAAAATAATATCCAAATTTCTACTTTGTGAAATTTGTCATTAATATAAATACGCAGTCAGAACAATTAAAAATCCAGTAGTAATCTTCTACTCTTCTGCCTCACGACTCACTCCTGCTCATTAGTACATTATTACTTCATCATCAGCACCATACGTGCAACAATAGCCTAACCAGGAACATGTTTGGGGTGAATCGTTGGTATAAAGAAACCAATATTACGAATACGTACGAATCCAGGACTCGTTTTTGTCAAACTGCTGAGGAATGACTACACAGAGTCTTTTAAAGTAAAGGTTGAACGGTTCCGGCGGGGAAAATCGATATGAACGAGAAAGCGCTCATACGTAGTGTTTTGCAAATATTTTATACCACGTACATAAGCAAGGTGAGAATTTGACTTTGTGTAGACTGCAAGCAAGTAAATATTCGGTCAAATTCACGATGTCAAAACACGTAATTTACACTTGCATTCCTCAGAAGTCAAAGGCGATACACTAAATGTTGGCATAATACCGTTTGGTCTACTAAGCTCAAATTCCAAAGTATCGATTCACGCTTATCATTATTGTAAATTGGATTAATATATGGCTGACGGGGAATTTAGTATACAAATGCGTTACAACTTAAGATGCAATAATTAAAATGGACAACCACTCAATTTTCGTCAACTAACTCAATAATAAACACCGAAATATAAATCATCATGCAATCACAATCGTGAATAGCCATAGCCGTTAAT
This sequence comes from Sinella curviseta, assembly GCA_004115045.4. NCBI lineage: Eukaryota > Metazoa > Arthropoda > Collembola > Entomobryomorpha > Entomobryidae > Sinella > Sinella curviseta. The sequence continues at coordinate 3,899,003 of CM023200.3, read as the reverse complement.
TTAGAACCGAATGCATACTTCATGCGATTTACAAATAGAACTAAATGCGCAAATACTAAATATAATAAATATAGAATGCATTTAATACACATTGCATGCAACAGCTTTCTGGTTTATATCAATTTTCCCAGCCAAAAACGTTCAACCTTTCCTTTAAAAACGCCCTGTACAATCGTCCTTTTACAGGTTGACAAAAACCAGTCCCGGATTCGCAATCAGCGAAAAAAGGAAATTTTGAAGCATATATTGATTTCTTTATACCAATGATTCACCCCAAATATGTTCCTGGTAAGTTGATATATAGAGTTTGCAGTAACAACAGCAGCGTTTCGAACATAGCGTCGTGTTGCGGATGAAGTTCCAAATCTGCTTTACGAAATACTTACAGGTAAACTAAATATGCTGCCCGTAACGTCACAGTCACTATTCATCACGGTAACTAAAGATGGCACCGCCGTTTCTTTTGTTTGCTATTGGCATTTTAAAAAACATTTATGGCAAGTATTTATTGTGCATCGTAGAAAAAACAAGTTGCTCGCAAATTCAATTAATTTGCTCGGAAATCTGATTTTTTCCGAGGAAATTCAAATTCCTGAATTTGCTCGGAAAATGATGGAAAATTCACGGAATTTGGACTTAGAATATTTTTACGCGTGACATCACCCAATATAATATAATTTTGATAATTAAATTGTTATAAATAATTATAATTATTAATTATTTGGTGGCCACATTTTGGCTACTATATGGAATGTATTTGAGTCAGACGTATGACAGAATGTATGACAAATTTCGGTTACACTTACTTGATAGCCATTTATTCTATTATATTGTATTATAATGGGTAATATCACTCGTAAACAATATTCGCCAAAACCTGTCAAATAACATAGTTTAAGTTAAATGCTTGCCATATGATGTATGACCTACACTAATAATGGCTGACAGCTAACCTAAGAATAGGAACACCATACCGAGGATAAGTCTAACGTGACAAATATTATCAACGGTAAATACGACTGTCTATGTAGTATAGTCACTTTTTGTCCAACGTCTCCGATTCGACATGAATTACTGTATAAATACTTTGTCTGAATTGACAAAATCCACATCTGAATGATGTTTGGCATGACTATAAGTTTAAAGAACATGTCGGTTAAACTTACTTGATACCAATTTAATTATCAAAATTATTGGGTGATATCACTCGTAAAAAATATTCTAAGTCCAAATTCCGTGAATTTTCCGTCATTTTCCGAGCTAATTCAAGCATTTGAATTTCCTCGGAAAAAATCAGATTTCCGAGCAAATTAATTGAATTTACGAGCAACTTATTTTTTCTACGATGCACAATAAAATATTTCCAACATTTATTTATTTCTCTAAACGGTTATGTATTGCAAGGTGAAAAATGAATCAGCGTGTTTTAATGGGTCAATGATTTTAAATGCATTTCAGAGCTGCAATTACTAATCGTACCAATTAGAATTAGTGAACGTTTCAACGCATATTGGCAGGTTTTCATGTCGAAATGAATAGGAATATAATTGCGGCTGAACTGAATTGGAATGTTCATAGAATTAACTGATTGTATCGTCCACTTTTGAGTACTAACGATCCATCTTATATATATGCGATAATGACAGTGTTTTAAATTAGCTATTACTTCGCCGTTACAAATGATAAACATATATATGCAAAGGAGGTACGCCTAAATGAATTTTGTTTGTTACAGTGACGGAAACCACTTTGCATGACGTCTAAAAACTTTGGAGGGCATTTGTAGACTAATCAGTGCGGTAACTCATTCTCTCTTCATTTGAATTGGGCTCATTCCAGAGTTTTTTGGGAACGATTACAAAGTACTTGGAGTTACTTAAGATTTGTCGAGTGGAATGTACATATCATAGGTGTATATATTTGTAAGGTGTACCATTTTTGAGTAAACATTCTTCGCTGAATAGTAGCTAATCACATGAATTTTATGAATGCACAAGTTGCTTCAATTTGTACCGTTCAAATACACGGAGACAAATTTATCAGTTATAAATTATCATCTGAGCAGTGACGGGATACTGGAAATGAGAACCATAGGCAAACACAGTTTTGTCGCGGTAATTGTCTACAAATCCAGAGTGGCCGCTTTGTAAAATTAGTATCCGCTGTCTCCATTTTATAATACGCATTTTAACAACTCCATTCAAATTAGCATACCAACTGCACTGTTAATATATGTATGAAGTTAGTAGGCACACATAAGTGAGACCAAAATTGCGTCAATAAGATATTCCAACCAAGAAGTTCTTATTTCAAGTAGTTTTCTTCAAACGTTTGCATGTATGTAAACATTACTGCTTATTATTAAGTCACATCATAAGAAATAAGAATCGAGTAATCGGAAAACAAAAGAAATACAACAGATTCCAGTAGGGCGATCTGTGAACATTGAGTTTCAGATTTTCTTACATACTTGAACGTCGTTGGCATGCAAACCGCGATATATACAGTTGGAATGCATAGCGAATGCTCTATGATACGCCCTAGATATATCAAGAAATCCTACGCTATCAATGCAGTTATTTCGACATGACTTGTTGGATGGCGCCTGGTTGCAATTAAAAAGCAGATATTTTTACACTTGTCATTAACGTTTTACAAAAAGTTTCAAATCCTAAAGACATTTCCAGCCTTCCGGTGTCCTGGAGTTTGCAAATATTAATTGCCGAGTACGAAAAAAAAATTCATTCACAGAACATTGTAGTTGCAAATTTGAGGGCTTCGCAAATTTGATGAAACATTTTAATCGCCTATTCGGGAGTATTTGTAGGTCATAGACAGTGAAATGAAACGCCACCATTTTGTTTCAAATTTCTATTAATGGTATGTACCAAACTGCGACCTCCATTGTCCTTGAAAGTCAATGTATTGTAGCTGTCCACTAATGTCTAGCAAATTTGAATTTCCACTTGAAAGGAGATGAAAAAATGAATACCAGATCAATTAAAGAATCTTCAAATGATCTTCGCGAATTAACCTGCCTTCAAACCGAATAGTAATTTCATGTCTGTCCGAACGTGCCGTCAATATGCCATACAGGCATTCTAAAATTTCTGCAACACCGGTTAGTTTCAAAAGCCGACGACGAGACAAATATATTAAGCGATCACGGGGATGTAAGGAAATCGTTTCTAACCTTGCAATTCTCGTATATTCATCCCAGATACTGTATGCCACCCGATTGAGGACATACTTAAGCCACATTTAAAAAGTAAAAAGTCAAGTCGTCAAACATATGCGTGCGAATTCCATTTGTCAACCTGTCTTGGATACGTTCAGATATTTTAGAAGTAAAATAAGACAGCAACAATCCATTTACATTATGTAGCATGTTTCTTTTGAAATTTTAAAGGTACATACATTTACCTATTATCGATTGTAACTGCTAGTGTCACTTGTACATAAATATTTGTCGAAAAACTTCAACAAATATGTTGAAACCAGTAAAGCCTTACTAGCTGCTTCGCTGCCTTTTATTCTGATCTTCCTCACTAGCTTTACGTGCTGATCAATGGATTTAGGCCAGAATCGTGGTGGCATAGAACCAACATCATATTATCGCATACTAGCTACCGCCCAATCCAGTGATATACCTACATTCCTAGCTCAAATAATTTTTTTAGAACATGGCAAAATATTTCAAGGTGCCAAAAAATACTGAGATACCCAAAACGACTGAATTGCCTAATATTAATAAGCTGCTAAAATCACTCATCGGCTTAGTGCTGAATTTGTGAGCCCAGGGCCAAAATATCCCAGTATCTTGGATACCAGTACACCGCAGAATGCGAATCCTTGCATCGACGAAACACGAACGCTTATAAAAATTGTATGTATAAAGATAAGTATACAGAAGTACCTAAAAACAAACGCATTGTTCAAATATATTGAGTATTAAGATGTCTTTTTATAAACTGCAAAAAACCAGCACATAGACAAGCAAAAAACAAATTAGAAACAAAGTGTTTGATGGACAAGATAGACAACAAAATCTACTACGAAAGTGACCTACACACGCACTTAGGGCATATAATATAAGGCCAGAATTTAGCGACTCAGGGAATAAGGGACATAGGAACCACTTACTTAGGAACCAAGGCCTTAGGGACGAGGGACTTAGAGACCAGACAATTAGGGACTTAAGGACCACGGACCACGGACATAGAAACCACGAACTTAGGAACCACGAACTTAGGAACCAAGACCTTAGGGACGAGGGACTTAGAGACCAGACAATTAGGGACAAGAGACTTAGGGACCTGAGACAAAAGGACCAGGAACTTAGAGACCAGAGACTTAGACACCTGTGACGTAGAGACCAGAGACTTAGGAATCCGATACTTAGGAATCCGAGACTTAGGAAACCGAGACTTAGGAATCCGAGACTTAGGGATCCGAGACTTAGGAATCCGAGACTTAGGAATCCGAGACTTAGGAATCCGAGACTTAGGAATCCGAGACTTAGGAATCCGAGACTTAGGAATCCGAGACTTAGGAATCCGAGACTTAGGAATCCGAGCCTTAGGAATCCGAGACTTAGGAATCCGAGACTTGGAAATAAGGGACAAGGGACTAGGTAACCAAATATTTAGACCATGGACCATAGACTTAGGGACAATTGACTTAGGGACCATAGACTTTGGGACCGTAGACTAGGGACCATAGACTAAGGGACCGTACACTTAGCGACCGTAGATTTAGGGACCATAGACTTAGGGACAATTGACTTAGGGACCATAGACTTAGGGACAATTGACTTAGGGACCACAGACTTAGGGACAATTGACTTAGGGACCATAGACTTTGGGACCGTAGACTAGGGACCATAGACTTAGAGACCATAGACTTAGGGACCATAGACTAAGGGACCGTACACTTAGCGACCGTAGACTTAGGGACAATTGACTTAGGGACCATAGACTTAGGGACCATAGACTTAGGGACCATAGACTTAGGGACAATTGACTTAGTGGCCATAGACTTAGGGACAATTGACTTAGGGACCATAGACTTAGGGACCATAGACTTAGGGACCATAGACTTAGGGACAATTGACTTAGTGGCCATAGACTTAGGGACAATTGACTTAGGGACCATAGACTTAGGGACCATAGACTTAGGGACCATAGACTTAGGGACCATAGACTTAGGGACAATTGACTTAGGGACCATAGACTTAGGGACCGTAGACTTAGAGCCCGTAGACGTAGGGACCGGGGACTTATGGACAGAGGGCATATTGACCATAAACTTAGGGACCGTAGACTTAGGGACCGTAGACTTAGGGACTATAGACTAAGGGACCGTAGACTTAGGGACCGGGGACTTATGGACAGAGGGCATATTGACCATACACTTAGGGACCGTAGACTTAGGGACCGGCGACTTATGGACCGTAGACTAAGGGACCATAGACTTAGGGACAATTGACTTAGGGACCATAGACTTAGGGACAATTGACTTAGGGACCATAGACTTAGGGACCGTAGACTTAGGGCCCGTAGACTTAGGGACCGGGGACTTATGGACAGAGGGCATATTGACCATAAACTTAGGGACCGTAGACTTAGGGACCATAGACTTAGGGCCCGTAGACTTAGGGACCGGGGACTTATGGACAGAGGGCATATTGACCATAAACTTAGGGACCGTAGACTTAGGGACTATATACTAAGGGTCCGTAGACTTAGGGACCGGGGACTTATGGACAGAGGGCATATTGACCATACACTTAGGGACCGTAGTCTTAGGGACCGGCGACTTATGGACCGTAGACTTAGGGACCATAGATATAGGGACCATAGACTTAGGGACGATAGACTTAGGGACGATAGACTTAGGGACGATAGACTTAGGGCCCATAGACTTAGGGACCATAGACTTAGGGACCATAGACTTAGGGACCATAGACTTAGGGACCATAGACTTAGGGACCATAGACTTAGGGACAATTGATTTAGTGACCATAGACTTAGGGACAATTGACTTAGGGACCATAGACTTAGGGACAATTGACTTAGGGACCATAGACTTAGGGACAATTGACTTAGGGACCATAGACTTAGGGACCGTAGACTTAGGGACAATTGATATAGGGACCATAGACTTAGGGACAATTGACTTAGGGACCATAGACTTAGGGACAATTGACTTAGGGACCATAGACTTAGGGACCGTAGACTTAAGGACCATAGACTTAGGGACCGTAGAGTTAGGGACCATAGACTTAGGGACCATAGACTAAGGGACCGTAGACTTAGCGACCGTAGACTTAGGGACCATAGACTTAGGGACCATAGACTAAGGGACCGTATGCGTAGGGACCTTTGCTGAAATATTATTTATGCCGTGGCAAAGGAATGGACGATAAAAGTATTGTGCCAATGGAATTAAGGGGCAGGGTGTATTGAAAGAAGTCAGTATTCTGAAGAATTCCAAGAACGTCCATGTCCAAGCATGACGCAATACATCGTTAAGCTTGCGTCATAGAGGAAAAGTGTACATGGTAAAAGTTGTTCAGTTTTTGATTCTGAGTCGATTCCACTATTCATATATGGGGGTTATCTGGGTGACCCAGCGCTTCAAAAAAGTGGCAATGTCCAAGCATGACGCAATATCTGGCAAACCTTGCGTCATAGAGGAAAAGTACACATGGCAAAAGTTGTTCAGTTTTTGATTGTGAGTCGATTCCACTATTCATATACGGGGGTCATCTGGGTGACCCATCACTTCAAAAAAGTGGCAATGTCCAAGCATGACGCAATATCTGGCAAACCTTGCGTCATAGAGGAAAAGTACACATGGCAAAAGTTGTTCAGTTTTTGATTCTGAGTCGATTCCACTATTCATATATGGGGGTCATCTGAGTGACCCAGCGCTTCAAAAAAGTGGCAATGTCCAAGCATGACGCAATATCTGGCAAACCTTGCGTCATAGAGGAAAAGTGTACATGGCAAAAGTTGTTCAGTTTTTGATTCTGAGTCGATTCCACTATTCATATATGGGGGTCATCTGGGTGACCCAGCGCTTCAAAAAAATGGCAATGTCCAAGCATGACGCAATATCTGGCAAACCTTGCGTCATAGAGGAAAAGTACACATGGCAAAAGTTGTTCAGTTTTTGATTCTGAGTCGATTCCACTATTCATATATGGGGGTCATCTGGGTGACCCAGCGCTTCAAAAAAGTGGCAATGTCCAAGCATGACGCAATATCTGGCAAACCTTGCGTCATAGAGGAAAAGTGTACATGGCAAAAGTTGTTCAGTTTTTGATTCTGAGTCGATTCCACTATTCATATATGGGGGTCATCTGGGTGACCCAGCGCTTCAAAAAAATGGCAATGTCCAAGCATGACGCAATATCTGGCAAACCTTGCGTCATAGAGGAAAAGTACACATGGCAAAAGTTGTTCAGTTTTTGATTCTGAGTCGATTCCACTATTCATATATGGGGGTCATCTGGGTGACCCAGCGCTTCAAAAAAGTGACAATGTCCAAGCATGACGCAATATATCGTTAAGCTTGCGTCATAGAGGAAAAGTGTACATGGCAAAAGTTGTTCAGTTTTTGATTCTGAGTCGATTCCACTATTCATATATGGGGGTCATCTGAGTGACCCATCACTTCAAAAAAATGGCAATGTCCAAGCATGACGCAATATATCGTTAAGCTTGCGTCATAGAGGAAAAGTGTACATGGTAAAAGTTGTTCAGTTTTTGATTCTGAGTCGAATGATATATGGGTTGCCATGTGTACTGCATGAAAAAAAAATCTTCAAAAAAATTCTAAGTCCAGAGCTACTGCCCCCTTCTATCCTTAGTCCAACCCCGACCACGTCATCGAGGTCTCGAGGTCGGGGTCACTGGAAAGGATCCTAGAACGCCAGGGTGTTGGTGGTTTTGGTCTTCAGAAGAAGCAGGAACTGTTCCAGTTTCAGGAGAAAGTTTTGTCAGGTTATTAATTTTATTCATTCTATTTTATTATTAATTAATGTTATGAAAAGCATGTAGGATTTTATAATAATTAATTATAATTTTATCGTTCCAGTCATCCAGGATTTACAAATGTTCCAAAAACTCATCTCCACCGCCCCAACTGGACGGATTATCGCCACCGCCAAAACAAACAGCCCAGCTGTGACCAATAGTCAAATGGACAATGATTCTCGACCGGAAGCTCCAGATATTTATTCAGATGATGATTTAGAATCTGGACCGTTACCACCGGAAGTGAAAGTGGAGATAACTGAATTTAAGGACGAGATGCATAACACATTACCAAATACGATTGATGACCTTGAAGATGAAGGCCACTTTGAATCAGATCACCAAATAGACCAAGTCGAAGAAGAGGAACCAGTAATCTCCCTTCAGGATCCTGGCCCATCCCGGCGACCCCGTGTCACGCAAGATCCTCTCGCAAAACGGTTCAATCCTCTCAAGGAATGCAAAGTTTGTGGCAAGTCCTTCACCCGAAATCATCTCGGGGTCCACATGCGACTCCACACCAAGGAGCTTCCGTACAAATGTGATTCCTGCGGCAAGAGATTCCGACAGTGGAGTGGTCTTGGAGAACATCGCCTCAAGTATCATCCGGAAGTGAAGCCTTATCAATGTGACCAGTGTGATCTCAAATATGCGACCAGGTCAGAATTAAAGTCGCACGTGGCTGCGGTCCATGTAGAGATACATGACCATGGACCGGAGCCCGGGAACCGAAAGGTGACGAGCGTTGCTACTACCGTGGAATGCGAGATCTGCGGGAAAGTGGTCACCCGGCTTCATTACAGAGTTCATTTGAGGGTCCATAATAAGGAGAGACCTTACAAGTGTGAAAGTTGTCCGAAAAGTTTTACGCAGTGGAGCGGCCTGGCGGGCCATAGGAAAAGTTTTCACCCGGAAGTGAAGCCGTACAAATGTCAACATTGTGTGGACGTTATGTGGACGTGTATTGATAGTTCGAACTTTTCCTGTTCGCCGTTCACTTGTAAGATCGAGTTTATTCTTGTTTGATATAAGTCTAGCTGTAAGTTTAGCTTGTAAGTCACTTTTGTATGGTATAAAGGTAGAAGAAAAAAGAAAAATAAGTTCAGTGTGAGTTTTTCTTCCGAGCATGAATCAACTCAGAGCTCCAGAAAACAAGAATAAGTTTTTTTCTGTTAGATATTTGTTAGCGTTAAGTTTTAATGCGCTGTAAACCAAATAAATTAAGTAAGAATTCAATTGTTCTTAAGTGATTGTAATAAAGGAGCAGTGATCTTATCAGTAAATCGAGTCTTATCAGGATAGGAGTTATATGTCACATAGAAAAAAGTGCATATAGCTTGAGATCTTGTTGATCGTAAGACTGTTAGAAACGCACCTCTGAAACACCGTTCGACGTAAGATTAGAACCGTGGGTCCTGCAGATTTGACTTTTTAAGGCGTCATAAGTTCCTGGCGTTTAAGTCATTTTAAATCAGTCACTCTCAACAACACATTACAACATTTTAGTTTTACGTGATCGAGTTATACCAGCGTAAAGAAGAAGTTGACAGAAACAAGTACTTGTTTTGGCCATTGATCGTGGTCTGCGTTCTGTTTGGCATCATTTCAATGTTGGTTGCAATCTGTTTCGTTCTTTCCACTGGCCTTGTAAAAATAATATGGGTTTCCACCTTATGCGAAGATAATTACTGATTACATTTCTTTACCGTATGAACCATTTTAATGTTGTTGTATTTTCATTAGAATGTGCGTTCCCAGCGGGCGGTTAAAATGGTCCGGTTTTGGATGCATTGCAACGGTTTCACAATAATAGCCCTTACTTGTCTATGGGTAGTAAATGATTGGCTAATCCTCCCGATGTTTGCGTACCTTCTATTTCCAATTGCATTCATCATCCTGATTCGTCACGAGCTTCAGGTGATGAGTCCCCGACTGACGTATACGGCGCCACTGGAACCCAAGTCGGACGAAAAGTTGGAGGTGAGCAAAATCTTAAGAAAATATGTTCATTGAGATACATGTATATTCCCAGTGTAGTGATGCAACCAATACACGGATATCTGAAAAATATCTGAAATTTCAGATATGATATAGATATGATATGAATATCTGATCATATCTGAAAATATAATATCAGATCTGATATCTGAATTTTTGGAAAATATCATATCTGTATCCAGAATCTGTATCTGAAAATATTCAGATAATATACAAAACTAATATTTTCACACTAAAATGAAGGAAGGTTTATGCAAATCAAGAAAAATATTATTATTTGATGATAATTATGTGATTTTCACTGTTTCGAAGCACAATCGTATTAAACTTTATTGATTAAACTTAACTGCTTAGGTGCAACGAGCGTTTTTTACTTCCAGGTGACTTCATTTCAGCAACTTCCTTCATCTTAATGAATATCTGAAAATTTCAGATATGATCAGATATTTTCAGATATAATCAGATATATCATATCTGAAAAAAAATTGTATCTGTATCTGATATCATATCTGCGGACTCGTATCTGTATCTTATTATATCTGAAAAAGTTGTATCTTATCATATCTTTTGCATCACTATCCCAGTGTTTCCATTCTTCGGTTTTACTGTACAAATTTACTCGACCTTTCCAGGAAGGCTGGGTTGGTGGATTTCCAGTACCCTTTCCGGTGAAGGCTATGGTTCCTCATAGGGACCCGCAATCCCTTGACTTGGGCCCTGAGCTAGGTCTGGGAACGTATCGTGGGAAGAGATTTTCACCCCCGAGGTGCAAGTGTGTGAATCCAAAAGTTGCGGTCTAGGGAAAAATCCTTTTGCTCCTCAGTAATTTTTTGGCTTAAAAGTGCATTTCCCCGTTTCGGAATGCAAAAGTTTCATGTTCAATTTTCATATTGAGAGGCACTCGAAAAAGCATTTTTGTTAGTTTTACTATCATTATGATAATGTTTGCGTCCAATAAATACATTCCAAAAATCTCATAAATTTAAAAATGCCAAAATGTTCAATTAGATTACCTCTAATACTTCAGTATTCGAAACGGATCACACAATAGACTTAGTAAATTGTAAACTAGTTCTTTCATTTTGCGGCGTATTTACCTATTACATAAATGTGTAAACGCAACTTAAATGTTACTAAAAATGCCAAATTTTGTACCTAATTTAAAACGCAAAAATGCATATCATAATTATGTACACGTAAGCGCAGACATAATTTTATGCCAACACACTATACAATTTTTATGCATTTTACCGTGTGGTTTTCGATTTTTAATATGGATACGTATGGATCCGTTTGAAATATGTCAAAGGTGTTGAACAGGGCTAAAAATCGATTTAAATATATTAATAAAGTTAATGTGAAAAAGATTAAAATGTTTTTTTGTCAATTATCTATTCACAGTAAGTAACTAATGAAGAATTAACAGCTTTCTGCATGCATACCTCAAAACATTTTTAGAGCAGTTGAAACCGAAGTTCATTACCAGTCACTAGTGATTTCCACCACCTCGACGCCTTGTCGGTGGATCATAGATAAAACTGGCAATGTGAATCCCACCTCTCCTATGCATGCTGTTAATCAGCGCCCCCACAACACGTCTAGGACTACTCTCCACAACCGCCACAGGAACCTGTGCCTCTCCTATTGAGGTCGACCTTCCCCCATTGGTATCCCTCGTAATCCCATTCACCTGCAACTGCAAATTGACATACTCGACGCCATTGCGGTAGTATCTTTCCTGTTGGTCCAAGCGAACTCCCCGTCTCTCCACGTTCCCCGGTTCCCCCGCCTCCACCAATCTTGATTCTCTTGAACCACGCGGCAGGAGCCTGTATCCCCGATCCCTCCAGTTATCCAAACACGCCAATCCCCAATCCCAAAGGCCATCGTTCATGTGAAAGTTGGCATTGAGGCCGGTCCGCTCCAGAAACTCGTAAAACGTCACAGCGTTAATGGCCTGGTCATCTCGGTGCATGTAGATATTTTCCCGGGAGCCGGATCGGGTTAACCTTAATTCTATCCCGTCCAGCGGAAAGTACTCTCTTCTGTTCCATCCGCGGGGAACCAAGCTCCGGGAGTCTTTAGGAGCGTCCCTAACAATTCCACAATAACTCCATTCGCTTTTTTCTTTCTTTGTCCAGCACCAGTTGAAATACTTGTCGGTATCCGAGCCCGCCTTACGATTACATTCTGAGGTGCATTCTTTGTTCTTCGTGGACATATTTGCTGCCATGGAACAAGCTAGTTCCCGGTCACTTGCGTCAATGCATTGATTGCTGTCCCCGTCGCCTTTATAACTGCAAGGTGTTACGCATTTTGAGTCCTGATAGGTATATTCCGTTTCCGTGGACACTGACACGTCGCCACAATAACCCCAACTTCCTTCTTCCAGATTGCACCAATTATAGCTAGTGTCGTCATGCTTATCGCAGGTATTTTTACATTGCTTTCCATAAACGTCGTAGCCTGGATCCGCTGAGCAGTAGTCCCAGGATCCCCCGGGAATGCGACACCAGTTATAGGAGCTGCCTCCAGTTTTCCCGCAAGGGGTAACACAGTGGTCACCGTATCGTGTTTTGTGCCTGTAGACGATGATGGGGTCTGGGTCCGGGAGAGTCTTGCCACAATAATTCCAGTGTTTCCAGGGTGTGGTATAACACCAGGTGTAGCTGTAGCCGTGGTTGTCGCAGGGATGGTCACCGATACAGCTTTCGCCTTTGTAGTCCACGTTGCTTCCAGGTGAACAATATTGCCAGGTGCGATCTTAGGAACATATATTAGGATATCATACATACATATGCATTCTGAACATGTAACATTTATTATATATGTATTTATACGTAGGTAATATATAAAACTTGGTAACTCCGTACCTTCGACATAGCACCAGTTGTAACTCTGACCACGTTTAGCACATGGCGTAACACAACCGTGACCTGTGTAGATTCAAAAAAGTGTTAACTGTGATTGTATTTGACCCCGCAATATGCAGTGTACCTGTTTTCAGAACGATGTAATTAAAAATATTCAATTCTACAAAGCATTTATTTGATTTTTAAGATTTATTGCAGTAAATCGTGTCAGTCCATCCCATCGATCTCCCCCATTAACAACACTTATCTGCGTGCACATAAATCCTAGCCAATGTGCCAAATAAACTAGTGACGATAGCCGTATGTTCATTTTGGAACTTTTAAGAAAGTGCAAATCCTAGACAATTTCCTTGTTTTTGCTGTCGATTGGATCTGACGACTGCTCCAGATTTATCGACCAACATTCAGTCACCACTGGAGACTTTAAATGAATTTAATATTCAAGGTCACGGCATGGGTATACCAGTAATAAACATTGGAGTTAAGAATTATGAAAGCTAGCCCGACATTCCTATAATTATTTTAGTAAGTTTACATGCTCTGCATGTAGTGTCGTTATGTTTTCTACTCACTCAGTGAAGCGATACAAATCATAAATATAATTTGACCTTAATGACCCATGGATATCTTGATTCATTAAGATTTCTTATTTTTACTCAGGATGAGTGGCATGTACATCAATTGACATTTTTTCATATTTACTAGAAATATGGTACACCCACAAATCTGTTTGCAATGATGATATATGATATCTCTGTATCATAATATAATTAACTGAGTAACGATAAAATCATTTACCAAGTAAACATATTATTATGTCATTTTAATTTTCTTTTGCGACATATGTAGATTATAATTCCATGTTGCAATTTTTTCAATGTTCAAGACATTTGCCAGGATTTAATTGTATATTTTTTTCTATTTTATCGTTCATAGAGTTTTTGTACTTTGATCTTTCAATTCAATAATTAAGATTTTTATTATTAAAGTAATCTCAATAATGATTCAGAAATACTGAAATCTTAAGCCTAACCCAACGCCACTTTGTCCACACGCATTCAAAGCATGTATTATTATCCTGGTCCATCTCACAACTTTCATAATTCTCATCATACCCCACGATTTGAACAGAATGATGCGGTACAAATCTCACCACTGAATTTCCTGATGTTCATCTCATCTTGATGGTTTTGTTTTGTTTTTGCATCCAATCCACTTTGCTGAGCTCAGGCACGGCAAACCATTGAAATGATTATTCCCTTGTATTCACTGCTTATTATATTTAATTACTAAAAAGAATACTTTGCATAATTGAGGACAGTGCTTAGTATGTAAAATATTTATACTTAATAACAATGGAGGGAAATAATAAGGCTGGAAATTTTTGTGTGCTCTGTTTTCGCGAGAAACGTGACCAAAACGTGAAAATTTGGGCACCAAAGGGAAAGGGCGTCACCAAAGGTCATCTGCAGGATCTTGACCTCGAGTCAGGCTATCTGTGTTCCCCCTGCGGCTCAATCATTTCAGTCGCCACATCCAGCCAACTAGAATTGGAGGAAACGGAGAGAAATGTAAGGCGCCGTCAACGGGAGTTACTGAGGGAACTCCGAAAGTTTGAGGAGCAGATCAACAACTTTAAATCATGGATGGTCAGTGTGGAGCACCTCATACCAGTTTCAAATCCGGGATCAATTGACAACCTTTTTCGAAAGCGTTGTGGTGACATTTATACGAACCAGGCAAGAAGGAAGGAGCTACTGCAATTTCGGGAGAAAGTTGTGAAAGGTTACTAGAATAATCAGTTAGCGAAAATTTTAATTAGTGTTTGCAATTGCGATTTAATTACTTTATTTGATTGTTGAGAAAATAACTGATTATATTTATAATTGTATTTGTAGCCATTGAAGATTTGCACCAGTTTCAGGAACTCATCACCTGCAAGCCAAAAGGACAAACAATCAGTAAACCACACACTTCCAGTTTTGAATTTCACAAGTCTGCAGTTCCACTAATTGATGGAAATATTGACGCCCACAATCAGACCAGCTTCATGGAGTCAGAGCCTACAGGGTCATCAGGACCGGAATCACCCCCTGACATCAAACTTGAGATTCCTGAAGACCTACAAGAAATTCTTGAAGACATTCCAGCGGAGCATCCTGCTCCGGAATCAATTGACCTTGACCTTGAGTTCAAATCCTCCGAATTACATACGCCTGGGGGACCTTCCACATTAGTCGTTCCTAAAGATCCACAATGCGAGGAGGAACCAGCTATTCCAGTTAATATAATTGGTGTTATCCCGGAGTCGGACCTGCAAAATCCTCAGAAAGATCCACTGGCGGGGCCCGCAAAACAATCACTCCGGGAATGTGAAGTATGCGGAATGCTGGTAAATCGAAGGGCGATGGCGTCCCACATGAGAGCCCACACGAGCGACAAGGCAATCAAGTGTGACTTTTGCGACCTGGTCTTCAAAAGCAACGTCCTTCGCGCAGTCCACTGGAAAACTGTTCATCCGGGAGTCAAGCCCTTTTCCTGTGCTCAGTGCGAGGACCGCTATTTTAAAAAGACAGAGCTAAGGGCTCACGTGAGGTCTGTGCACGGGCTGAAGTACATTAGCAGAGTTAAGCCCAGGGTGGATTGTCACATTTGCGGCAAGTCGATAAGTAGACCCACATTTAATATACACTTGAAAACGCACGCGGAAGACAGATTTTTGTGCGAATTTTGTAACGGAAAGTTTGAAAAGTATAGTCATTTGAAGTTTCACGCGTGCAAGGCCCGGGATGAGTCGCAGGGAAAGGGAGCTGTCACCTACAGACGATAAATTATTAAATATTTTTATGTCTCATCAATTTAAACTAATTAATTTTGATTATGAATAAGAATACACTCATGTATATATTTTAGTTGAAAATTTAATAGTAATTGTTTGCTATTCCCAGTTTTTTTACATGTATCGTCTTCAAGAAAATAAAAACATGCTATTCTGAATCAATTACACCACAAATTGATGATTTGCCATGTTATTGTAATAATTATGTAAATCCAGTGCCACCATTGGATTCGTAATCAGCGGTTTTCCTATAAGAAATGTTATCAGATTGTTCGAAATCCTACCCAATTTCGAAATATAAGCTAGTTAAAAACAACTTTTCTCCAATCACCCCAATACATTGTTTTTCTCGATAGGACGGAACGGAATACATTTTCCACACATAAAATTGTAAACGGTGAACCAATCATGCTTACACATGTGCGAGCATAAGCATGTACTTCATTTCTATCACGACGCCCCAAGAACAGAACTGAGAAAGGCGGAAACCAGTTTATTCAACAAAAATACTTTTCGCCTGGTTTGTTGTGTGAAAAGGCATGTCGATCTCGAAAATCATTTCCTTTTTTTGTAAATGATTAAATTATTTTAAAATTTTAAGTGCACGATTTGCTGACATTGTTTAATGACAAGAATGAAATCCTAATTTATTTGTCAACCCGAAATTAATTGGATAATATGGAGAGGAATCAGTCTGATAATTGTTGTGTTTTGTGCTTTCGGAAAACTGGAGCTCATCCTCAAACTGGCCATCAAAATAAATTCACCAGTGATTGTCCAGTACCCCTGGGGGAAGCATCTCCCTTTCCAAACAATGACGAGAATGTCCTGGAGGGAAACCACCTGTGCTCCCGCTGCAAGCCCATCATTTCTTATGCCAAATCCAGCAAGTTAGAAGTGGAGGAAACGGAACGGAATGTGAGGCGGCGTCAGGAGGAACTGTTGTGGGAGTTGAGGAGACTGGAGGAGCAGATCAGCGACTTCAAAACCTGGATGCTCAGTGTTGACCATGTCGTTCAGAATTCAAAGTCGGGGTCAGTTGAAAGGATTTTGGGGAATCGGGATGGGAATGCGGAGCTATTCCAAATCCGGGAGAAAGTTTTGAATGGTTGGCATCATTCGCTTTAAAATAAAGTGTAAACTAACATTTTAATTAAAATGAAAAGTATTTATCAATTAAGAATTATTGTTACGTTGTTTTGTTTGTAGTTATCGAGGACCTGCAAGTTTTCCACAAGCTGGTCACCTCATTCCCGATCCCAGTCGTTAGAGAGCAGAACGACACCAAGTCATGCACCACTCCAGCCTCCCAGTCATCAAATCACAGCAGCGGTCGGATTTCCAAATCAGATCATCAAGCATACTCAACTCCTTATGATGTCCTCGAAACCGAAATCAAGCCAGAGGTCAACTTTGGGGACGATATGACCTATGCTGACCTAGCAAATTACAACTATGATGATTATTATGAAGATCCCACGGAACCGGAACCGCAGCAGAAGGAACGGGAACAGAGCAGCCCTCCAGTGATCTCAACACCCCGCAGGCGTGACACCGAAATTCCTGGAGATGGAAACTTGAAGAAATGTGACACCTGCGGCAAGCTAATAAAACGCCACCACTTCATAATTCACAACAGGATACACACAGGCGAAAAACCGAATCAGTGTCAATTTTGTGACAAGCGGTTCACCCAATGGGTCCAAATGGTCAATCACTGGAAGCGGGTTCATCCGGACCGGAAGCCATATGCCTGCCGCATCTGCGACGCAAGTTATTTTGAAAAGGCCGAGCTACGTTTACATGCGAAAGATGTGCATGGAGTGACAAGAATTTCAAGGGTTGACGATATTAGAAGATGTGACGTTTGTGATAAGTCAGTAAAAAGGAGAGAGTACAATAGACATTTGGAGGGTCATCGAAAGAGAAAGGATAAAAGTATAGTTTACGGATCGGGAAATCTTGATAAAGGTGGGGGAATGGGGACCGCTAGAAGAATTCAGACACGTTTCGAGTGCGATTTTTGTCAGAGAAAGTTTGGTACAAAAGCAGAGCTGAAGAGTCATCGAAGGAGACATACCGGAGAGAAACCGTTCGCATGTGACCTGTGCGATCAAAAATTTACTTACAGAGAAGCGCTAATGTATCACCGGAAAAAGGAGCATGGGGTGGACCCGCCGCCACGAAAATATGCAAAACACAAGTAATAATTAGATAAATATACAAAAATTATACACTACTGTTTCCAGTTAGTTTTCCTAAATAAAATTTATACTTGTTCAAACAATATTTGCAGAAATTATGCCTTAATTGTTTGTTTATTAACACAATATATTAAAACAGTGATAATCTGCATCAAACACAACAATTCTTTCCTCGAATACTTAATTATTTTCCAAATGGTCGTCAGCCGATGCTGTAGTTTCTTCAAGCCTTCTTGATGACGCACCACCCAAGTATCTCCATACCCCAATTCCAGCCTCAGCAGTCCAAGTGGCACATCTCGACATAACCCTTTCCAGTATCTTGAAGGATCCACCTTCCTGTTTCCACCCTGGCTTCAGCATGTACTCCGAAATGGACCTGCGTAATTCGCTTGACGTTTTTTTAGTCAAGGGTCCTATCATTTCGGCGTCTAGGGCTGGCGGTATCATGCGAGTTCCAAGGCAGCATCCGCTGATCACATCCGCAAACTTCATCCTGGGGATAAATGAGATAGACCAACACACATTTTTAATAACTCCGTTCGCTCTGAGAAGAGAGTTTGAGTAATTAGTACCACCGTACCCGTATTGACGAAAATACTGCTGGTTGTGTATGTACCACTGTCCCTCTTCCATATCCAACTCGCAATGTGTGACGACCATAATTACCGGCACCTTTCCTCCACAAATAGTATTTACAAAGAGATGATAGTTTTCCTGCGCACTCTTGGTGATTCTACCTATTTTCGTCACAAAGACGAGTAGGGATACACCATTTTCCAGAGACTTGAGAAGATTTTGCAGCTTGGCTACAGCAAATGTGTGTTCCGTTGTCCCACTGGATCCTTCCGACAGACCTACGGCGTCAAACAGAACATATTTCTCTGGTGTGTCGTAGGGTTCAAATTCAAACGTGCAGCCAATGTCTCTGCTGGAGACTGTCGCTTTATTTTCACCCAGTAAAAGGTTAACTAAGGAACTTTTTCCGGTTCCGGTTTCGCCAAAAATTACAACGTTATGTTTTTCCATTTTTTACCAAAACGAGTTGTGATATTCAGCTCATATAGAGGATTTGAAGGTTCGCAGAGCCGCTTTACAATAAGAATACCACCGGTCCTTTCGGCTCTCAGTTCCAAATAAAATGCTTTCTGTTTCTGATCATCCGAAAAAACATGCATTTGTTACCGCTGTATTGCTCAGAACGTCTAGGGCAATAACATTTGTAAATGAAAACGTTATTGGTGTCTAGTTACACCATGCATAGCAATAACGACATCTCATTCCGAATGACCACGAAACGCACGTCAGTGAGTCTGTCAAGCTGTGATAACACATTTGGGGTTTTGTCTGTTTTCGCTGAAAAACCATTTCCAGTCACTCAATATTATTTTGTAAATATTTTACATATAGTGGCTGCACACATGCAATAAAATTAGATAATATGTGGTTCAGGAAACCTCATAAGCACGACGTTGGATTTCTTCATAATGCGGATGCAGAAGAGAAACCCGCGATGCATTTGGTTTGCACATAATGACGGCATCAGGATAAAAATAACCGTACGTAGTGAATTGCCACCGAATGATATGTTCATAATTTTCCAACAAGAAAATATTACCTGAGCTGCAACAGGGTTATGTAAGACTTTACTTTTATTTTCTCATAGCAACTTAACCGGTCCACATAAAGCTGGTTCAATATTCAGCATGATGTCATGGTTGTATGTCGTGTGTATTATATTATCATAAGTGGAACATTACTTATATATTCAAATTATCTGGCTGTTTTCACCAAAACTAAAATTTATAAGCGTCAAATAACAAATTAAATGTGAATTTTAAGGTCACTCCGAAACTGTGCTAGGTTCTTCACCCATTTTCGTGGCGGTGGATTTGTTTCACATCCATCGTCTGACTATGCCTATCCTAATCATTTTTCCCTATGAAACAAATGGCAGATGTGTGTAATCAATGTCAGAAACGAGCTGGATTCAATCGTTGCGTTACATTGCACAAGGACGTCATATCGTCGGCACCAGTAATGTTGCACGTGATCAGAAATGACTTATGACGACTCACTAAATGCCTAGTAACGCTCTGAATTCAAGTGCTCATTAACTTTGCTTCACATTTGGCTGCATGCATCGGCTTTTGTGACTCATTTTATATGCACTTCTGTTGTAAAGCAAGATGAATTAAGGAGTATATTATAGAGAAATATTATTATACTACCAGCAAGCATCACTACGCCAGGATTGTTTTGTCATCGCTTAATATTAGACAAACATGACTTGGTAATTTCTTATTATCCAGGGATAAAAATTGTTTGAGTAACTCAGGCTGAGCTACTTTTCCTCGTCAGAGAAGATTCATTAAAATCACATATGATTTAGGTAGACATATTATGGAAAACGCAATCCGCTTCGATTCACCTTCAAACCATAAGTGATAAATATTGTTTTAAATTATGGCAGTTCTGGGTTCGCTTTCTAATCTTGAGATGAAGTAGGAATATTTAGTGCGACACGTTTCAGTCAGACATTTTCTACAGCTGTGATAACACATCTGAAAATGAGTTATTTATGCCCTCCTAGAAAAACCATGTTCTAGTGACTCATCGCTTGTAATATAATCTCGGAACATAGTGGTAAGGACTGAGGGAAATGTCCGAAAATAGCGATTTTTTAGTGTGTTATACGCTTGTCCCTCTCCAAGAATGTTCCATTTGCCATAAACTGCCGAGATCGTTTAGTAAAATCCAGTGACACTTTATCGGAATAATTTAGTAAGCTCGTGTGCTAGATTTCTGACTTCAGTAAATGTCATTTCTCCAAACATTCGCCTCAATACAATACTCAATTCGAGACATGCTAATTTCAGCTATGCCTCGTATACATATATAAAACGTTATGTCACCAATAGAAAACATAATTAAATTTGGTTTTTATTACAATGAAGACAAAGTAGATATGTACAAACATTCATGTGACACTTTTTGCATTGTTTAGAAAAATCGCATTAAAAATAAAATAATGATATCTCCATCGTTACACGAGCATCCTTCGTGAGTTCGTACTTGAACTGATATCTGAAATAATCTGCTTGGTCTTTCTGCGAAAGGGCATATTTACTTGCACTACCAGGCTTACAACAATTCAGCAAACAACGTTATCGTGCACGGGAAGTTGCATGGGATATTACTTTGCTGGTGGATTGGATATTTGCTTAAGAATATTTTATTGACCATAAGAATATATACTGGACATGGTGTCAGCCAGGATACGAAAATGTATTAGTTGTTTTAGTTTATGATAGGTTTGGCATTGATTTGTGATGAGAGTGCGCTTATACAGATATGAATATGACATTGACAATGATACTGATAAGCATGGTATTATGTGCCTGGTTTACCACATTTCCAGTCGAAAATTAACATTTCGCTTGGAAGAGCAGGAGAAAGCATTATTATCTGATAAGCCCCGTACAAAATCTTAGCCAAATGCATTGATAAATATCCAAAAAGACATTCATTATTGAACCTTCAAGTCTTCGCAAGTTACCCCATTGCACCAAATAGACAAGCTAATCAATAATGCCAACCATTTGAATACGTTGGGGAAAGGTTTTTAAATATTTATTTCAATCAGCATCATGAATAATGTATTGTGCAGCGAACGTAAATTATATTGGTATATGATTGTAATTACATGCAATCTGCAAACACCTGTGATATATTTATTAAAGAGCAATTACCAATGTTTTAGAGATATTCAAAGAGGACGTCCTGAGCTAATTCTTATTAGCATTGTCAAACGCAGCACCAATAGCCCTGGCCGCAGATGTAGACACTCCTTGCTGGGTTAAGTCACGCTCCAGTTGGTTTCTTTCCGACTCGTTGCTTGTGGCGCTTCTTTTTTTGGTGATGAGGTAACCAGCCAGATAGCCTAGCGCTGCAATTCCAAGAGCACCAGCTACCCAAGGAATCACCTGAAGCAGGACCTTCTCGAACAACTTGAGAAAGCCGCCCTCCTCCTTCCATCCAGGCTTGAGCATGTGCTCAAAAATCGCCTGGTGTAACTCGGCCACAGTTTTCTCGTTCATCTCTGCAATAGCAGCACGGTTGTAAACGGCCGGTGCCTTGTCGGCTTTAAGAGAGCATCCGCTGATTACTCCTGCAAACTTCATCCTGCATTTAAAAAAACGTATTTCAATTAAATGACTTGACTTGATATTGATAAAAATGGAAGGATGCACGTATGTTTATCCACTAACTACATACCCATATGTTACAAAATGTTGGCTGTTGTCCTGATACCATTTTCCACTTTCCTCTTCATTTTCACAGTGAGTGAGAACAAGAATTACGGGCACTTTCCCAAAGCAAATTTTATTCACAAATAGATTGTAGTTGTCATGATGGTATTTAGTGATTCGGCCCATCTTCATTACAAAGACAAGCAGTGAGACGCCACTGGCGACAGACTTTAGCAACTCCTTAAGCTCGGCGACAGCAAATTTATGTTCCGTTGTGCCACCACTTCCTTCAGAAAGACCCACCGTATCGTACAGGATATATTTTTCTCGGGTGTCGTACGGTTGAAATTGAAACGTGCAGCCAACGGCAGCATCCGACACAGGTGCCTTTTCCTCGCCCAGTAGCAGGTTTATGAGGGAACTTTTCCCGGATCCCGTTTCCCCAAAAACAATTACGTTATACTTTTCCATCTCAAAATACCCTGCTGATGGTATTAGATTTACGGTGCTCAAATGTTTTGTGTGTTTGTCGTAGAAATTCAACCTGGACTCTGAGACTATGTTGGCAAATGACACAGTCTTTATATAGTCGCCCGTTACTTTGTTAACAGGCAGAGTCAGAATGCATCCCACTCCTTCCAATGTTACCATGCATATCGAAATTGCCATCTGACATTCGTCAAATCCTTTCATATTAGTACATCCCATGTGCGCATATGTACTAAATAATATTGAGTGATCGAAAATGTTTTTTTAACGAAAACACATAAATACTCAAATGTGTTGTCACAGCTTGAGAGACTCGCTGATGTGAGTTTAGTATATATTCTTAATGGGGTTTTCTTTGTAAGTGTAAAAGTGAACCTAGCTAATATCAGTACACATCAAGTCATATATGCATCCCGATATAATGTGATACATCAGCTCACAAGGAACTAATAATTTTTTTTACCTAGGTTTGTTATTTCTCCAAAAGTTCTGGTCAAACAAACGCAATTTTTGTTTTTTTTCCTGGTGATCAGAAACAGAAAAACAATAAATTAAAACTGACAAGCAACGAGTCAGCAATGAACGGTGGCTTACACAGACAAAGGAACAATTTCCTCCGATTGTAACGGGGCAGATAATTGGAATAAGCGGATTCAATTTTCTTTGTTCATAAGGACCCATGGGGTAAACCGAGAAACCCCAAAATCAATTGGTCCTGCGGGCCTTTAAAAGACAGGCCGTGTATATTTGCAATTAGGCAAACTATGTTTTTGTATGAATGAATCAATAATAAATAATAAGAAACCATTTCATGTATAATTTGTGTACAGATAACTTATCAGCTAGGTATACGATGGCAATGCAATACAAATACATGTAACTTGAAATGTGCGGCCATCGGATCCAGTCAATCATGCAAATGGCATGATAACAGTCCAGTCCAGTATCATTTGCTTCGATAGACAGACGGACCATGAGATAAGCACATCATGCAAAAAATGGTTTTTGCTGTTGCCATGTTGGAAACACTTCATCATTGCCCAAATATTAATCGGAAAGTAAAAAGACAGTGAGACAGAAGATGGCCTCGGTTTTTTTCGAATTGAATGTTTTGTTCAGTTTTCCCTATTTGTTTTGTGCTAAGCATATTTACAAGGGCATTTTATGGCTATTATATTGTCCCTGGTTGCTTTTTTGTGGTTATTAACTACCGGAAGCATGTAATGCTTGAAAGGTAGTTAATGCGATTAAGTTGTTTGTCTGTGTGTCTGTGTATCCGTGTGTCCGTATGTCTGTGCGTCTGTGAACATGATTACAGCTCTCCACGTTGACCGATTCGGTTCAAATTTTGTATGGAGGTACCTTAGGGCAAAAGTAAGTTCGCTATTGATTTTGGGCTTCCTGGCTCTACCCCCAGTGGAGTGGTGGGGGGTAAGGTCCCCATGCTTTCTTATGGCCAAAATTTTTTATTCGCTTATCTGATAGAGAATTTGAAGCTGATCATTTTTTGTCATGACACCATGGGTCTATTCGGTCAACTGTCGGAGTGGTGACTCCATGACCTTTAGGGGTCACCAAAGAGTCAAAGTATATTATATAGAAAATTCATAGAAAAATTCAAGATTAGTGTTTAGGAAGGAGAACTGAGTGTCAAAAGTTTCCATTTCACACACAACATGTTTCCGGTAGTTTTTTAATTCGGGTTTACACCCGTCCTAGTTACTTTTTTCATTATTCCGTCGCGGACACGGCTATCCTATCAACCTGTATGAATCAATATCATCGGTGGTGGGTGCACAGATGGTCAGACCGACAAGATGAAAGACAAAGTTTAATAAAATGATGGTCATGATTAACGAAACAAAGTGTTCGAAATATCTTTGGCTCACTAAATATAGTGTACATTTATAATATCAATTGGGCTCAAACCGCATGAACTGATCTTGTTTGCTGTAAACTCTACTTATAATACCCGGCCACTTGGAAGCTTAGGGATGCAAGTAAGATAGATAGATTATGTAAGCACTCCCATTCTCCGAAATCATAGTTTCATGCGGATGTAATCGTTCTGACTTGAATGCGGCTTTTGTTTACCATTGCATTGTTTTTCGCGTTTTAGTATATTTTCATGTATAATCCGTCAAGCTCATTCCTGTCGCAAACAATTGTGAAAACAAACAGATGGGCCACCGTTTACGCCAGAGATGTTTCTAAAAGCCAAAACGTTGTACATGGGCGTTTGGCATGAGGAGCTACGAAATACTGATTAACATCGAAACTAAAGAATTAGATACATTATGCCATTAAAAGTTGCAAATTTAATTGACAGCATTTCCTTGTATGAATAGATAATAATATCCATGTGTTTCTAACTAAATAATGTTGACATTAGAAAAGTTCGTGATTTGTACATAATATAATCGATCCATTTCGAACAATGTAAAACGTAATTTTGTGAGTAGCTAAATATGGAAAACGCATTTAAATTTGTCCCAGATGCTCCGCAAGATACCCCAAAAAAGCCTCTGAAACCTGAAACATTATACATGCTCGTTTCTCATGCGGTGTTACAAAACTTAAATTCTTCAACTTGAATATAAACTAACAAATTAGACACTTTATGAACTTGAGAATAGTAAATTTAATTTACATTATTTCCATGTGGGAATGTGTTATAATTTACTCGTATTTATATTTAAATGAATTTACAGCTGACTTCATTAGGTGGCAATTTGACCATATTGGTGTTGGTCGCGTTTGTATATTTCCGGTCCACTTGATCTGTCCAGGCGGACTCTGCTAAGAGATGGAATCAGCTCCCAAATGTTGCACTCTTTGAAATTGTTAGATGAACGACCATTAAAATCGATTTCATCCACTCCAGCATCCCCTTCAGGCAATGTAGTATGAATAGGATTAAAACGGAGTGTAAGCTGCTCCAAAGATGTGAGTCCAAGGAGGAAGTCAATGGCGCAGTAATTTCTAATCACTGAACAAAATTTCTGCAATTTCGGAAGCCTCAGGGTACCCCTTGACGTCTCAAGAATACTTAGCTGGTCGATTGGGGAATATCCTTGTGGGAACTCGATATACAGTTCAGTCAGTGTATCTTTAAAATGTTCCAGTTTCTGGAATATACCTTCCCAGTTACTCGCCGGCCAGTTGGGAAACGAAACTCGCAGTTCTCGTACTTTCCATGCACTGGGAATTCCATTGAAAGCTGTCATATGAGGGACTGACAGGGAGGCGACTTCCGGGTTTTGAATAAGCGACAAATCTAGTCCTGTCGCTTGAGGATTTTGTTGGCTATGCGCGGGCACCATATTTGGTACCAGTATGACTTTGACGTTTCCGTTGGCGGCAAGTATTAAGTTCGCAATTGAACTTGACACGTATTCTATACTAATCAGCTCCAATAGTCTTAGACTTGGGAATGGCTTATAGTTAGTTTGACCTCTGTCCTGATGTCGGTAACTGCATAAGCATCTGATGTAAAGTGATCTGAGGTTGGGTAAAAACCTGACAAATGTGCTGAGCAGTTTATACGAACCAGAGTTCGTCATGTCAACACCGATGGAGATACGTGCGTACCAAAAATCATGACCTGCCGCCATTAGAAAGTCAACCAAGTGAAAACGGTGAAAAGCAAGGCTGAGAATGTCGTCTTGAGAAGGCGCTGTTCCTTGTTGCAACAAGTCCTGCTCGGATATCTCCAAATGCCGACTCGGAAATGGGTTACGATTAAAGCAGGAAGTCAGTGTAGGGATAATTTCCTGCCCCAATTTGGTCATCATATTTGGAGAATTTGTACGCAAGTATAATGGAAAGCTCATGTCGCTGCCTGCAAGATCATGCTGAATCCCTTTGAACTGCAGATTTGTAAAGTGAGAGCTAGTCTCCAGAAGGGCGTCCACTCCGACTTTCCAAAGTTTGCAAACAAGCCGCATGTGAAGCATGTCTTTGTTATCCTTGTGGGTTAGTAATTTTTGCTCCATTAAAATTCGAAGCACCTGAAAATAGTACAGCAGTTTCTCTTAAAATGTGTGCTTATGACGACGACATGAATAATTATTTTAAACTGTCATGCCTGCGGAAACATGAATTGTTGTATT
Organism: Sinella curviseta; assembly: GCA_004115045.4. Classification (NCBI taxonomy): domain Eukaryota; kingdom Metazoa; phylum Arthropoda; class Collembola; order Entomobryomorpha; family Entomobryidae; genus Sinella; species Sinella curviseta. Next base: position 3,872,193 of record CM023200.3, on the reverse strand, counting down.
TTTGGCATCAGCAGCTTTCTCCAGTATGACGATGCTAGTGACAAGTTGGTATACTCATTGGGATCCGCAATCGTGGTGCATATCTTCAGCCAAATCTGAAATTTTAAATCACCTTTAAAATATTTCCATACGTTTTTATGACCACACTGATCGGTTGAAGCGGTATTGTAAACATAAATATGTTACCTCCTCCGGAAATATTGTTAATAAATTCATCCTTTCTTCTTCTTGGCAAATGACACTTTGTTGAGTCCTTCAATTTTAGGATAGTTTACTAAATCCAATTCTATTTCCATATGTTGTGTAACCGAAAAATCTTTGTAATTCAATGTAGGTTAACGACGCAATAACTTATTATTTTTGTGCCATTCACAGAGACAGATGACTTTAAAAGAAAGCAACAGGACATAATAATGTGGCCGTGAGCTAATACCTAACCATACATTTTAGAACTAAAAAAATACTTTACAATTCCCTCTGAATGAGTCACGGCAACACAAACAATAACTTTGTTGCACATTTGTATGTCTTCACAGGTTTACTAACACAAATGAGATGTTATTGACGATGACTAAGCCAGCTGATGATAACACTTTGGCAGTTTAGTTACACATCTGGATTCACGTCAAGTGTTTGCGTAGCAACGCGCACCATTCCAACCAAGGCCAGTGTGGAGCCGATGAACTCGTCAGCATAACGCAAGCTTTAGTTCTATATAATTTAACCAGGAGAAAAATCATTGGTGATGTAATGTTATGAAGCAACACAACGCGTGCTGCCTGCATCGCTCACTTCAAGATTTGTAACTGGAATTGGTGCCAGGTGACAATAATCCAAAAATTCACAGCATATGCATCATGTTATAAATTAAAACTATAAATTAGCACATTGCTTCTTGTATGTAGCCATTGTTGAACAAAACCATGTTTGTATAAAGATTGCAACAGCTTCCGCATTCACATATTACGTTTGCCTTAAATGCAATACCATGACCATGGCCCAATGGTAAATAATTTTAACACCACATGACAAACACCAATGACCAGCAAACATAACATAAAGTTATGTTGCATATTTAACCATGCTCCGTTTGTGCGAATTAATTAAACTCGAACTTTAATGCAGGCAATCTCCGAGCGGTCGCAAATATAACTAACTGAGTTATGGCCAGCGACATTCTAGGAACTGCAGGGCGTCATTTTTGGCTAACTTATAATTAAGACTGACAATTAATTCCTCACTGCGCAGCAATGTTAGCAAATACAATATTTATTCTGTAATGCATAATTAAATTGTATAATTAAATTAGTGAATGCGTAATCTTACACTGCAGCACAACAAAGAAACCATTTCAATATATCGCAACCTCAACCACATCCGTGCCCTTGAAATTTGAACTTTGACTAAATTAATCATAATTTTGAGCATTGATCTATCACATTTCAGCTTATTCCAAATAATAACAAATAATTGTAAAATTAATACTCTGATCTCGACTATATAAACGATTGCGGAGATACATATTCCCGACAGTAGTAAATAGAATATGAGTGACGCGTTTCCATACATTGATGGCCTTTGTAGCGTTTGTTTCTTTAGAAGAGGAGTGAATTGAGTTCTATATTCAATAAATTTGAACCACCAATTCCAGATTCCGGAAAACTGCAAACCCTGAACACGTTTTATAACGTTTGGGTGAATTGATGCGCCGGAACCCCACAGCTGAAACCCGAGAGCAATCGTTGTGTTTCCAAAATCTTCATTTCCAACATATACCCTCCGGTCTGGTTGAGCTTGAAACAATCTTTTGGCGTGCTGTTTAGCCAAGAAGGAAGGCAACACCAGAGCAGATTTTTTACATAGTGTCAAATGGCCCCACAACCGCACTTGCTGTAGCTGCATTATTTCGGTTACAAGTTTATCATGTAAAATTAAGAAAAAAGCATAACTGATATTGTGCAATTTCAGGATATATTTACTCAGCACATTGCCAAAAATCGCTAGAGTACTGTCATGAAATGATATCTTGTTTTCTAGTCGGTTCGTTATTTTGTTGGTTCCCTTGTCGTATCTTAACCATTCAAGAACTTCGGATTCCGCGTTGGGAAATCTGCTACTAGTGTGTCTGATAGTGTGATTGGCATCCATACGATACCGGTTTGCCCACTGGAGCATGTTTACTGCCACCGCGTCAAACATAGATATGGGATGGCGTACCTCCGCAATTCTTGTCAAAACCTTGAAACCATCCTCAAAAAGCTCTGACAATCTTGTGTACGGAATCAACGGTCTGGCAGATATCATGTTGTACACGTTTTCGTTTTTGTATCCGTTGCTTAGCACTATTCCGGCAAGTAATATTGCCGCCATGGTGATTCGAAGCTTTTGGCTCTTTGCGTAGCTGGATGCAAATGGGTCGCCTTGTTCTATAAGAACTTTGATACTTGGTAGGAGGAAAGACACCACATCACCCCTCCGCTTACACCGCGTGAGAAATCGCTGATTAATTTTGGTGTACACCAGCAGTACTAGAACTACACCAACCCACACTGAAATCGGATATATGTTCAGAAGTTCGTCGAATCCATTGGACAACTTGCCCCGTCCACCACCACAGCTTACAAACGCCATCTGTGATAATGTCGCTTTGTAAATCAGTCGGAATACGTTTGGGTCCGTCTTCGAGTTCCTTCCAACAGTGCGGGAATACATTTTGATATGATAATCACTGAGGTGGTTAGCATTTTTATTAGAGATACGTTTTCCATGTTTGCAGAGCTGTGTTGGTATATCATTGAAAACACTTGAGTTGGAGGCTATGGAAAATATTAGGGATGAAATTCCGGAGGCAAATATTTCGTCATATGCCAGAAATTATAATTTTGAAGTAGTTGTCGTCATTCCATCGACACTTTTTGGATATGCTCCTGTGACACATTTCTTTACTTTTCGTCGTATTTGCGAGAAAATTCCGGAAACGAGGTCATATCCACTGAAGCCAAACCGAATGCCATGTTCCTCAGGATGGAAATCGAATAGTTGGTGTATATCGATTAAATTGATTGATTGACGATAAACAGATAATTGCAAAGAGGTTATTTTTTCAAACTGCGATGAAATCAAATGTATACTGCTCAGTGATGCAGTACTGTTGCAAAAGGTTACTACCAACGTGATTGAGTATAAAACGTTTGGTTGAATCGACCTGTGGTCCAGTATTGTAGGATCCAAGTCTGTAGCTGTTTGCATCTTCATAAATGTCCTCAGCGACTCGTCCGAAATTGCTTGTTCTGCGCGTTCCACGAATATATGCAGCTTCGGAACCATCGACGCTTCTGTTCGTCGGAAATCTGTGGCAACTGCTGGAAACGCGTCGAAGTAGAATGGTGTTGGGTAGCTACTGACCTGTAATATGTGTGGATATATTTGTAGGGATATCTGGATTTGACAGTTCCACGGTCGTGAATTTGCAGAGTAGAGAAAACCATTTAGTCCAACGCAGTAACCGTTAAAATGTGAGTTATCGAAATATCTAGCTCCTCCAAAGAACCTATTTTCTTTGCAGTCTGTTTTATAGAAATCTGTGTAACGGTCAACACGAATTTGTGTAAAATTGTGTTGGCGAAACGGAATTCCAAACGGTATCCACAATAATCGTGAGCCACGCCGGTAGCCGTACCCAAACTTTATCACTGTCAGTTTTAGTCGTCTATGTACAGCGCCTATAGTCACCGGGAATATGTCCAAGTTTTGAAAATTATCTATCACAACATGGCAGTGTGATTCTTGAAACTGATTGAGGAGTTCAGAGACATCAATATCCAAGTCAGCTGATTGACTTGAATGCCGATAATATTCTGGAAGGCGGCCAAAAATATCTGCTTGATTAACTGATAAATACCCTCTGGGTTTAGATTTTAGTGGATAATGTTCAATAGGTAATATCTGGAAGGTGAAAATTTCTTCATTGACTTCGCATTCACAGAATATTGTTATTAATGCAAATACTAAAGCCAAAATGGCAATGTTTAAATACGAATCCATTTTTGACTAAATGTAAATACCGTAATATTACGATTTTTTTAAATTTTGCAGTTCTCCTGTTCTCATAACGACTTATACCATTCTGTGGAATCGGGAATAATGTTCAGCAAATCTATCAGTAGTCTTGACATTGAGTAACTCGATCGATACTTGAAATATGAGCATAGAGCATTTTCATGTGCGCAGTACTTGGCTTATGTATTGTACATTTCTAATTAAAATTCACAATTTGAATAATGTATTAATCTTCGTAAGCCCTTGTAGTTATAATTTATGGCATAAGGGAAAAGCTCCATAAATGCGCTGCGATAATGTGTCAACGATTTAAATACACTGGTGAGGCACTTATATATCACACTAGGGAACAATACTGAAGAGTTACTACAGTGCATTTAATATGAGTAAATACATAAAAAATATGACTTTTGAGGAACGTCAAGCTGGTATATGTATGTATATGTAGCCCAATATATTTTCTGAGTCTGGTGGTATCGGTCTGCCAGATATTTATTTCGACCAACGTTGCTTGGAACTGTTGATTTTAGTAGCATTGTAGATATAATATGCACTTCCTAGTATCTTCGAAATCCATGGGCGATCTACTGGTCCGCTGACAAGCCAGGTCAAAAATGTTACATATCAGGCTGGCAAAAAAAACTGTGGGGTACATGAAACTCTGCTTGATGAAAGCTGAAGAATTCACCAGTAAATATACTCCATCAGGTTAACACTTGGTTATCTAAGCGTCCTGCAGCTCAGGCATTTCCATGTTTTACAAAACGGACTACGTAATTTGCAATATCCATTATCACTTGACTCGAATGGTTCAAACTAATGACAAAGGGTATCATCTTTTCTGTATATTATGTGTAGTATTCATGTTTTTAGGGAAAATAAAAGAATACATGACTTTCCAATTTGAGATTAATTGCAATGTAAGGTTTCCAGGATTCCAATATTGCATCCGATGTACCAAAATCATAGATATGGAGGGAATCGCTGACATCTTATATGAAGGAACTCAAAATTTCAAAACTCTTTCGTTGAATGTAAGAATTGTATTGATATCCATAAATTAGCCATTCACCATTAGTGGATGTCATATGGAGTGAAAATAATGTTGATAAGCCGGTAAAGATTGCAATTTGCAGTTACATCTGTTATTTCAGATTTATCGAGATAGTTGTCCGAATTGTTTCTAATATGGACACTTTTGACTTAAAAAATGGAAATGCAATTGGGGTACTTTCATTGTGATCGTGTGATAACAGAATGTGGTTGATAATCGGTAAATTATTTTTCCTCACAATAACTTGTTATGATGTGCTTCATGTAATATGTGTATTATATTAATTACTGTTAGTTTCGTGAAAGTTGAAAAGTGCTAGTGCATGTGGTAATGATCAGGATTCACATTCATCCGAGCGGACTGGATTAACTTGTGGGTTTACAATATTAATTGGGTATTTTTTATTACAGGAACATTGAATTATATATGAATATGGAAATATGTAATGCACACCGAATGATAATTTTTGTTCACGATCACATGAAACGATAGATTCTGATATAAGCTGATTAATGTGATTTTGGAACGTAAATACATCAAATAAAAACACATTGCACAGAGAGGGAGACATATTAAAATTTTTCTGCGTAGCAAAACTGTGGGCACGTATCGTGTGCATCAGAGAAATTCCAATCAAAATCCCTATGAAGCAGTAAAATCGTTTTATATTTTTAAAATAGCATTTTGGTGACGTACTTGTTGTTCTTTGTAGTATATTCGCAATCACTCAACATGTTCTCGTGACTCCTGACTCCTAAACAACTATCGTCTGAATCAATCATGTCAAAACTGATATTTTAAATATGTAGATTTTTGGAAGCGGAGAGGGACGATTGCTGTCGTGCTCATGGATACATTGTGCGGCTGACTGTTGGAATGGAAGAACCGTTTGCTACTAATCAAAATAATGCCAGTTTTATTGCACTTCCTTCCCAAGGCAGTCAGATATGTTGGTATTCATGATTTCATATTATATTAAAAGCACACATTGTATCATTGATTGAAATTTGTATATAAAACTAACTAATTGTGAATTGTCAATTATCCGCCTGTTCTAATCTGACCACGGTCGGGGCCAAACATACCGTAAGGATTTGTCCGTAAACATTTGTTTTAACTTTATCATCAGCTAAGATCATAACAAACTGGTTGCACTAAAAGTTTGAACTCCTATTATTAGTAACAACCTCCTAGGGCTTAACAAACCATATTAACAATATTGCCATCCATAATCGCTGCCCTAGACCTGTGCATATGTATCGTGGCAGAAGTCATATAAATGGGTGAACAGAAACAATATCCATATAAACATGTACCGCAATTACAACATTTGTAGGTTTATATGCACCAACCGTCTTACAGATTTTACTATGCCAATGCGTAATTTTGGATTGCGTTTATACACATAGGTGTATTGAGTATGGTCACGAAAGGATTTATTTGACCCTTCGCCACAATAGGCCATCAGGCATGTAAGGATAAAAGTGCACGTAACCCTTTTCCAAAGCTAGAATTAAGTATATTGGTTACGTTCCAAAAGTAGAACAATCAGAATGTACAGCATGTGTGTAGGAGTGCACGTATTTGGTTGATGCATTTCGTAATAAAGTGGAGTAACTATTTGTAGACATCTGTACGGATACGGCAGTAAAGGGGTGCGCTTTTCACATTTGAGTAAGTAATATGCATGCCGTCAGGTGTTTCCAAACAGTTACTGTCTCTGTCCGCAATCATAACGTTAGAATTTTCGACGCAACTTCAGATTTTGCCTAGACCGAAATACAACATACGGACGAAAAGTAAAACAAATTGATATTTTGTGTTGGTGTCTGGAGTTCTAGTTTGTAGACATCTAAAATGCAGCGAGTTATCCAACAAATACGTTCTGCATACGCTGTTATAATTGTATCATTACTCGTTCTTACTTGTGCTGAACCATGCCATGGAAAACATCACCAAGTTTCTGCCGGCGGCCTCAAACTTATGGCCAAAGATATCCAGCAAATCGAATACATTCGCGTTTGCACAAATATTGGCAGCCCTTGCATTGTTGGTGTTCCTCCTGGTTGCTGTGATGGGTTTTCTTGTAAGCAGTAGTTTTTACAGTTGTGCTATATATTATAGTTACGTCAATATCAGTACAAAGCTTTCAAACTAATCGTGGCAAACTTGATAAGCTGCATATTTTGCACTTTAATTATCTAAACGCTATCATACAAATGTAATTATGTTTGTGACAGGTGTAGTCGATGTATGCGCTTTACGTCCTAAATCGGTACAAGGATAACAATTGTCATGTCGTTTATCCCATGCCCCAGGAAGTTTGCGTAGTGCATTTTCAAGTAGTTGACGGCCTACATCACGTCATTTCAATTTTTGTACGTATTTTACAAACTCCCTTTTGAAATTGACTTCCAATCAGTCCCAAAAATCCGTGTTCAATAAATTTTGATGCAATCAGTTTTTAATTGAATAATAAATACATATTATAATTTAAAGACCGAAACATACAATGGTAGAATTTGCTGCATCTTTGCAATTCATGAACGTCGTACAAGTGACCGCAGCCTTTGGCCCACACCTAATCCTAACATACCCACAGAACTGAAAAACAATTCCACCTTATTCGAAATAAAAACAAAAAAATTGAAAACCATTGCTCTTTTCTCAATTATATAAACGACAACAGACAACAAAATTCCTACGAATAGAACATAAAATATGAGCGATGCGTTTCCGTCCATTGATGGCTTCACTGGCTTTGTATCCTTGAAAACAGGAGTGAAATTACTTGTCTCTTGAACATATCTGAACCACCAATTCCATATTCCAGAAAACTGTAATCCTTGAATTCGTTTTATAACGTTGGGATGAACGGATCCGCCTGAGCCGTGTGGTTGGAGCGCAAATCCAACGGTGATATTTCCATAGTCCTCATTTCCAACGTACACCCTGTAGTCGGAATGAACTTTGAACAGTTTCCTTGCAAACTGTTTAGCAACGAATGAAGGTAGTACCAGAGCCGACTTTTGACATGTCTCCAGGTGTTTCCATAACTCTCCTTCTTCGGCCTCCATTACTTCATGTACGATTTGTTCAAGCAATTGCTCACTTACGGAGTCATTGCCATTAGACAATTCAGCCATATGATTAATGAACATTGTCACCATAGTCGCTCGACTACTTTCATGAAGTCCCGTGCTGCTTTTCAATTCGTTCATTATATCTGCGTTTGTTCCGTCGAATTCTTCAGCCCATACATATACTTCAGAGTAGGCACTAAAATATCCATCAACGGTATGATTCGAAGTCATATTTACTACTTGGTCCAATTCAAACTTGTCACTAGTTAGCAGTATGAACCCGGTAAGGTAATGTATCCCGACTATTTTCCGAATTCTTGTGCAAACCGAGAAGCCATCCTCTACAAGTTCCGACAACATGGTGTACGGCACCAATGGTTTTGCGGATATCATGTTGTACACGTTTGTGTTTTTGTATCCATTGCTCAACACAATTCCAGCCATCAATATTGCTGCCATGGTGATGCGTAGCTTGGCGCTCTTTGCATAGCTGGATGCATACGGATCGCCTTGCTCTAAAAGAACTTTAATGCTGGGCAGGAGGAAAGAGACCACGTTACCACTACGTTTAGAATCGGTAAGAAATTTGCGATTCGTCTTTGTAAGCACCAGTAATACAAGCAGCAAGCAAACCCATACCCAAGTGTCATAAATGCTGACGAATTCGTCAACTCCAGTCGAGTGTGTTCCTCGTCCACCGCCGCAACTCACAAGCGCCAACTTGGACAACTCCTCTTTGTAAGTGAGGCGATGAACAAAGTGTTCTTTCTGAGAAATTCTTGTCACTCTCATTTCCATGTGTTCTTCACAAAGGAAATATGCATTTTCAACGGTGAAGAGTTTGCCATCTCTACAGATGGTATTTCCGCCATCAACTGCCACACTTGCATTTAGTGTTATGTCAAATAGCATTGAGGCAATGCCAGTAGCAAGTATTTCGTCGTATGCGATTATGTGCAGGTTTGTCGATCTTTTGGTCGTTCCAAATACGTTAATGGGAGAGTCGCCAGGTACGCATTTCCTTATTTGTCTTGTTAGCATATTTCCAGACATTCTACCACCGTCATAGAATATCAATCGAACATCAGGCTCATTTGTACCGGAATTCAGCAAACTTTCAACCTCAAATAAATTGATAGATTCGCGTTTTAGAGATGGTCTTAGTGAAGTTATTTCATCGAAATACGTTGAAATCAGGTCAACATTTTTCGGTGATCCTGTATTTTCCGCGAAAGTAAACATCAGTGTGATTGCGTAGAAAACGTTTGGGTGATTCGTTTCGCCAGCCAATTTTAAATCCGTTCTAGAAGGTGTCTGCGTCGACATGAAAGCCTTCAGGGAGCTATCTGTAATCGGCGCTTCTTCATATTGGACAAACATGTGTAGCTGCGGTACCATGGACTGTTCTGTGTGACTGAAGTTGTCAACAATATTAGGAAAGACGTCGTAGTAGAACCCATCTGGGAAACGGATAAGCTGCAATATCTGCGGATGCACTTGCAGGGATACTTGAATTTGGCAATTCCATGGTCGTGATCTTGCGGCATAGAGGAACAGGTTTAGTCCAGCGCAGTAGCTTTTCATGGAAGGAAAGATATAAAACAAATTTCCTGCAAAATATTTATTCTTTTCGCAATATGGTTTGTAGTAATTAGAATCTCCAACACGAGTTGCGTTGTGTATACCACGCGAAAATCCGAACGGTATCCACAGTATCTTGGGTGAAAACGGTTGTCCTAAATAGAGATGTCGATCCTCTAACACAGCCAATTCTAATCGTCTATGGACTGCGCCAACGTTAGCCCATAATATTTCCAAATTTTGAAAATTATCTACTAGAATATGACAGTGGGAGTTTTCAAACCGATTCAGAATTTTAGTTATGTTCAATACTGTGTCACGAGAATGACCAAGAGGCTGAGGAAAATGCTGGATATCCTCGAGTAGGCGAATGTCTGATTCACTAAAGCCTACTTCGTCAATCTGGTAAACTGGGTAGTTTTCAAACGGGAGTATCGAAATGTCGTACATTTGAACATCCTCTTCACATGACGCGTACTTTCCAACAAATGCTAGGACTACATGAAAAACGATTGGAAATGAGTGCAAGTCCATTGTTTGGAAATTGAAATGTCTGGACGGGTTTTTGGATCAGTTTTCAGTTGAGGAATATTACATTGCCTTACATTACCTTACATTACATTACGTTAAATTGCTGAGGAAAAATTCAACACCTGACGGCTCCAGTCTACTACGCATCGGTTGAGATACGGAGTTTTAGTTCCGACAAGTTTCGATGAGCTGGCGAGCCACACCCGAGTGAGGTGAACACGCACATAATCGAGAGCGCAGGAACCGGGGAGTGGCTGCGATATAAGATATATTATAAAATCCATGACAATCTGTCGCATAACACGGGTGAGTCCATAATAGGGAATTATGCAGAGTACTAGTGTGATCGACTTGATTAAACTGGATTATTTATAATGTAAATTTTATTACTCTATTAAGTACCTCTTATACATATGCTAAAGCAGTACACGTGCAATTATGTATTATTGACATCAGTGCTCTTATATACTGTTTGTAATAATCAGCATTAAAATGTTATGGGGAAATGTTTTTTTTCGAAACTCCCTGGAACGTCAACCAGGTTGTATCTATTTGGCACACAGTGTTCTCATGACACGGGCGGACTTTCTTTGGGAGAAGGGCACAATGACAGGACAAATTGTTGGCCGGGATAATAGTTTGTCCACATATCGTGCCATGTTAATTCAGAGTGGTACAGCATTATGATTATTCGAAATTGAGGTTGTTTTACAGTTTCTGAATTAATTTGAAGAATTGTGATTTTTATAAATTTTTACTTGATTGGCAGTGCTAGTATAGTTTGGATGTAATAGCATGGACTCGATTTCCACGTATACAATAATAATATACTCGTTCAGACAATACACAATAAAGTATTCCCCATAACTAATTTATATTAAACTCGCTTCGTAATATAATTGTGAGGTATATTGGAAATTTATTTAATGAAATTTAAACCATCTAGCGGGGTCCATCTCTGCAATATAAATTACGTGTCCAATATACCAGATTTTTTCTTTCGGGTGAAACACAGATTCCTTTATATAAATGCTAAACAATATGGCATTTAATCTGATCAATCATCTCTCAGCGAACACGCTCAGTATCTATGTTAATCCCCGTCGTTTAGCTTATTTAGGTTGCATGACTGCAGATGATATTTTACACTCTACTGAAAGGAACATAAAATAATTTCATCAAGCGACGTAAATATCCAGTATCTTTTGTAAAGCTGGTATGGGACTAAACACTCAGCCGATAAACTTTAATGCTTATTCTTCTTGTGACTTTCTTCTACTTCTCGATGCAAGGAAACGTGGTTTAAATTGACATACATGATTTAACGTTGTTTGACACCGATTCAAACATGTGTTCATTTTTAGCAGTATAATGCTACTATATCCAGTTCTTTAATATCAAACTATTTGATTTAAATTAAAATGTCACGTATATTAAAGCTACTACCTATGTTTAACTTCCTGTTACAATTATCTTACAGACAAGTCGATGCAATTGCTCCAATGCAAATGCAGCCGCAGTTGCTGAAACACACAATATAAATAATACCCATATCACTCTTAAATCCATTATTGACAACGGCATCGAGCGTTTAGTGATTTTACCGTCGGTACTGCGTGTATGACTCGACGACAAATAATAGCCACTAATCGTTTTGCTAGTAGCCGAGACGTGTTCGTCATTAAGGTGCTTGACGAGTTTCCGGATTTTCCGTTTGGTGGCAAAGAAAGTCAGGTATGCCTCGTGATCGTTATGATATTTTTTGAACCTTGTGTATATACCAGATTCATAGATATTATCCAATGAGCGTTTAAACAGTGGATACAAGTAGTTTCGATTAACAGCAAATGATTTTGGTGTCATGAGCTTGTTGACAATTATCAACGGAGACACCCATTTGGATGGGAGGAAAATTCGGGTCAAGTCCTTCAGCAAGGCGACAGTCGTGTAGCTGTCAAATGCAGCGTACGACGCTCTAAATGCGTCAGCTTCATCTTGGCTCGCACGACCAATGAATTCAGGATGGTAGGCAAAGGCATATGCTTTGGAAACAATTTCCGGAGTTCCATTTCTGTAGAACTTCAGATGCTTTTGCAAAGATTTGTAGTAATCGGGAAACTTGAGCCCGCGCGCGCGCTTATACTCGAATATATCTTTTAGTGTGGCATTAACACCGGAAACGACCTTATTCGGCTTTGTTAGTTTCCTAAATGTTGCGATAAAACGAGTGTTGGAAGCTAGATCTGTCAAGTCATGCGGAAACGTTGGATCGCTAGCCTTTGAGATAAAGGATGTAAGTTTCGCTTTATAGGCAGTGCTTATCAACGTGCTCATCGCCAAGGCCCACGTTAACTTAATCACCAAATGCCACCGGGGATATGCCCAAATGGATAATTGCAATTTTAGCTTTCGGTATAGTCCCGGGCCAATGAATATATTGCCGGAGATCTTTACGGCTTCCCAGAGACCACTTGATGGGATTCCATGTGATCCTACGGCGAGGACTGAGATGCATACAGATAATCTCATGATAAGATTGGTGATTGCCAATGCCGACCAGAGAACCCTATCAATCATTGAGAACATTGTTTCATCATGTATACTAATTTTGTCCTTGACGGTTATGAATGCTGATGGCTCGGTGGAGAACGCCAATCCGACAAATTGTTCCATATATGTGCAAACACCTTTCAGATTGTTTGTGTTGATAATTTTATTTGTCATTACAGAAAGACCATCGGGACTTGTTGGCTTTGTTTTCCCTGTCTTAGTTTTACCTGACTTAGCTTTGATTGGGCGGTCAGGAATAGTTAAATTGAGGTGCTGGGTGACCATCACTAGAACGCAAAATTCCGCGCTGGGAAAGGTCCCCTTCCCAAAATGGTTCGTAAATTTTCCACATCTTTTTGCCGCACCTTCCCTAACAGACTTATAAAATTTAGTGTCCAAGAGACGTTTGCTGAGATCCGGGGTTTTTGCAATATATGATGTTATTGTAGATAGCTGAGCAATTCTTTCCAATTTCCATAATAAGTTTGTGTTGCAGGTTATGCATATTAGGTGAACTTCGTTAAAATTGGAAACGACGACAAAATATGATAATATGTAGTACGACTTTAAAAATTGGTTTGCAATTTGACCAAGTTCCTTGTAGTTGACTGATCTGGACTCGAAAAAAAAGATTAGCTTGGGACTAGAAATCCCGATTTCCCACTTTGATACTGAATGCACGCTATACTGTGAATTACAGGTGTACTGATACATGTGTACAAGGGAAACTCGCTGATGTATGATTGGACCCAACCAACGGTAGGATATAGAACGTTGTGCTGAGCCGTTAATTTCCATCTGCTTAAAGTGTGCAAAAGAATATGACGCCGTTTCGCTTCCTTGAAAACTTCTAAATAGTGTGTGTAGTTATTCTGACACTTTGGAGTTGTGGCGGTCAAAAAATATTCGAATGTGTGATTCCGATACCATCTTACGTAAATCTGACACTACGGAAGAGTGACGGGAACGTTGGTTCACTCCGTCGTTTGAGTGGGAAACTGGTATTAGCAAAATTAGCTTAATGTACAGTTGTTTTAGTGAAACCGTAGGCATGGTTGCTAATATCGATTTTATGTGTACACTTATTGAATAATGAGAGTGAAAATTTCGAAAAAGGCGAGAATTTAAATTTATACTAAATTGTTACATATATATTAACACCATAAATGTTCGGAAATTTGAATATTTAGATTAATTTGCAGGTATAGTCGGCGATTTAAATGAATACAGCTGACAGTTTTACTAGTATATACGTGGAATTTTACAAGGGTTATTGGAACATGGATACTTGAAAAAGTTAGCACACTTTGCTTTTAAAGCTGTGGTATTTTTGAAGCTATTTCGACCAGCTGCTACTAATTGACTAGTTGCTAGGTAATAGCTCTGCCGCGATATATGTCACCCAGACCAACGTCGTATCGACTTTCTCACAAATTCCGCGGTTTCACAAACATTGCAAAAAGCTATAGAGATTATTGTAATGTTGCAATGTGTGCAACGTTGAAAGGATTTAGCAATATATCAATTATGGACACACTCAATCATTTGTAGGGTTCTTCAATTAATTATGACGTGCTGAAGATCCAACTTTCTAGAAATGTCATATTGATTAACGGCTAATGGCCCTACGCTGCTGTATGTATGTATGTCTGTATGTATATATGAAAGGGAGTTAGTTACATAAATAGTAACTGCTCACGCTGCTCAAGCACAAAAAAATATGACTTATTGCAGTCTCTTTCAAGCATTACACTGGTGTTCTGCTTTAAACCGGATAACCCTCCGCCCTGTACTCCTCAAAAAGAGGAGGTCGGTTGGAGGGGGTTAGTAGAAGGTGGTGGCGCTGGTGAGCTGACTCTCCAGCACGTCGTGTCGTCTAAGAGTCCATCACCTATGAAGTGAGATGGACTCTTCCTCACTTTGTCCTCGCACACCTAATTTGCATATGCAAATTACCTGTGCAGAGGGTAATGTCTCGTCCTGTATTGCTGCTACACGGTTTGGAATGGCGATGATCACTGATCACACCACCAAAGTGGCAGCATAACAGGACATATCACGTATCATTTTCAGTGTACACACCAGTGATGGTGCCTTCACTGAAAATATCGTGTGGTCACACAATGTTGATGTTGATAATGATGATGTGATGTATGTGTGCGTTGTGGCGTTTGCAAACGATAAACACTTCGCACTTATCACTAAAAAAACATCAAATCACTGGATATCATTTTGAGCAGTGTATAATCAATACACTGCTCAAATCGCGGGTTTATCAATGTGAGCAGAGAAATGTTTTCTGCTCACAACACTCACTCACACTTCTTTCGCTATGAGCCAGCTGAGACAATGTTTACATTGTAAACATCGCACTGCAAAACTGACTCGAGAGCTCTGTTAAGCAGTGACTAAACTGCGATCTTTTTGTCTAAGATCAGCGCCCATAGGTTAGAGGTCAAATGGGCGACCTCGATAACCTAGGGCACTGATCAGATCCATGGAAAAAAAATATTTTTTTCCCAGTCACAGAGACAAAAAGCGTGCGTGTGCATGCTTCCTGCCTCTTCCATCCACTCTCGCCCTACGCTGCTAGTCGCTCTGAATAAAATATGATATAAAAGTTTTAGACTACGTTCTAGTTTCAAAAAAACAACTTTCTCCTGTGTCATGTTGCGTCTACATGAAATTAGATCTGATGCTTTGGAGGTTACTGTTGGTTAAGTATTAAAATTTGGACACACTAAAAAATTCGCTTACAAATTCGCCCAAAAATATGCAACGTGTCGCCTGAGCATTGATGCCATCGAACTAAATGTGAGACAACGATTAATTACAAATGATTGAATGATACTATTGAGATACAATTTTTATGCTGTCTACTGTAGCTGCACATTCTGATGGATTGATGGGGAAAACTTCCAATCCAAGTACTTCGTTGGTCGTGACTGAAATACATAATATGATGACGCATATGAAGTCAAGTTCTGTATTGCCTATTTTGAGCAGCAGGTCTTTGTGTGTATATATCATGTCAACCAATGTAAAACAGGTTTCTGATTTGGTCAAGACAATATAGTATATCAATCAATCAATGAATCAATCAATCAAAGGTTAAGTTTGAAAATTTAGTTGCAATGGAAAATACGATGACATTACTGTACTACGCTATTGCAATGCAGTCGACACATAAGCGAAGCCACTACATAAACTTTTCATTATACTGAAACTGTAACAATGATTACGATTTCACTGTGGAAGCTATCGGTCAGTTCATTTTATAAATTTATTATAAATTTAATGTACTCAAATATTACCAAAATAGAAACTAGTCCTCCCGACCATTTCAATATAGAACATACCAACCATACATGCTTATTGTTTTATATAATGTAATGTATGTTCACATCGATAATAGAAATCCACTTGGAATAATTTTTCCAGGTTAACCACTTGGCAATATCTACATGTGGCAAGTCATTTTTTTACAAAACAGGATAAATCCTTTGGGGTGTGGTCGCAACATTAACGTGTTTTATTGCTTTTTATTATCATATGCCTAACATTACATATAATGCCAAATACACTGAAATGACCTTTATGGATAGATATCATGGTATGTTCTGCTGCCCGCAAGCAGGAAATATTTTTAGCAAATTAAAGTGCGTTATAAAAAAGCAAAGCTAACGGACGACCGACGTGGACTATTTTGCTCGGATACACGGATTCTTGATTTTGTATCGGCAGCATCAAATCGTATGACACTTCATATCTTGAATTACATTTAAAGAGTTATAGTTACTTTTGATTCTTAATTCAACTGCGTATCAAAAATATCTCAAAATGGTACTGCTACGAAACGAGGAAAACCTTTTTCGACTACACTCAAAAGCCTTCTGTTACCTTACCTATCTTGTGGTGGAGTGGGACTACAGCAAATCGGGAATTGTGCCAACATTGCCTCGGAAGAAATTGATACCTCATGCCCTGCACGTTCTCTATACATGGATAGTAGGATGGATTTGTCTGGCTACGGCGATGGTATTTGGATTTGTTGCTCCGAGGGAGGATTTTACGCGTTTACACATCATGATCATGGTTATGGAATGGATATTCGCAATGGCTTTCGTAACCATCAAATGCATTGAATGTCGAAATATGAATGCTCTCCTCTCAGTTTTCAATGGATTTCTAAAACTTGCAGATTCGTTGGGCAAAGGTAAATTAATAGTTGTCAATCTAAACCTGTTACACATAAAAATAAACTCGAAGACACAATTTGTTTTGTCTTATATAGATTACCCCATCGACAAACGAATTGGAAATGAAGGGACCGGCTTGTTTCTCAAAAATATAGTGCTTTACGGCTTGGTTGCGTACGCATCCACACTTCCGTTTAGCGCATCAGTCGTTGGAGTGTTGTGTCACATTGATGCAGGATATTTTATTGTGGATGCTATGTTACCCGACTCCATGAAACGTGGCTTGGTCGCAATTGTCATGCTGTTTCTATTTCGGATTTCTACTGCATTTCTCGCGTTGGCTGAATTTTGTAGATCCGTGTCGTTTGTGTTTTGCACATTGATTGTTATCTTAAGGAGAGTACAACAAGTTTTGAACACACTGTTGAAAAGAGTAAAGGACACGCAACGCGCTTGTCAATATTACAAGTACAATTTCCTGCTGTTCAGAAAGATTGAGCACGCCATTTCCCTTATCCTGTATATCGCCATGACACCTGGATTTTGGGGACTAGTTATTTCCTGTTGGGTCATAGTGAAATGTTCAATTTCTTCCATCGGATTGGCCCCGTACGTTCTGTTTATTTTCATATTTTGCTTTATACTTGTTGTGCATGTAATCGGGTTGCCCACAGTTTGCAAAAAGATTGATGCAAACACTCACCTTATTACTGTACACCGTCAGAGAGCAAAGGTTCAGTATGCGACGAAACGAACAAAATGGTGCAAAATAGTTTTGTTGCAAACGAAAGCCATGGCGCCGGTTAGATTTAAATTGGGTCTGTTTTGGTGTCTTGGAATAGACTTTCTACCAGGCTATTTTGATCTGATTACCCAGCGCTGCTTCGATGCAATTATGATTATTGAATCTAGGTAATTTGGTGGATATGGGTAACATTGTCAATATATTTATTGTACATCATTTTTGGAAAATAAATATATGTAATAAACGACTCTTATATATGGAAATAATAAAAATTGAGATGTAGTATCGAAAAACTAAGCTTTCCTTAATGCATTCATATTTGACAAACATATGAGCTATAATTGTATGTTATAATTGTCATTTGCATCTTTCCTGAGCCCCGCATATTTGTACTTTGCAGTTGTAGTGTTTTAGTACTCTCTCACTCTTCATTGTTGTATTGACTCAAAGATGAACAGCATTGTAGTATACAAGTAATTTGCATTTAAATAATATATCCTTATTGGCTTAATTGTTATACCAATAGCGGAATTAATCAGGGGTTAAAAATTCAACTTACTATACGCTTTAAAGGTAAGTAGTGTGGGTTTATTTTCATACAGATTAATTGTCATGTGCCCATCAGCCATCCAATTCTTTGCCCATTCTACTGCTTTTGCGAGGAAAGGAGGTACACTGAAATTTACGATATTTGTACATTATATCCGCGCTTTCCTGTTTTCGTCACAATGGATAAAGTTAGTTTTAAAAATGTGTGTTTTCTGTTCACTAGAATGTGCAGTGACTACAAGGTTGTTGATTTTGAAAAGTAAACAGCGATTACCGATTCGGAAAAGTTAGTAGCAAGAATTTCTTTTGTAAATTTACGGGATATTTTGGCGGAATACGGAAACGCGGAGGACTTAGAGTTGACTTACATGTACAATCGGATATCAAGTGAAATGATATTTTATTTCACTGGATTATCGAGTGGCAGTGATGACTATCGTAGTGATTGTGAATACAAGCCACCGGTATCAAAATATGTTTAATGTTCGTCTCCTCGGGTTACTCTTCAACGAATACGTGGAATCGTTCACTTTGGTGATACTCGTAAGTCGTGGAATTGTTAGAATGGAGTAAGTATATCAATAGTAATGTTAATGTGGTTTACTGGTACATGTCCACGATTAAATGGAAGATGTCATATCAATGCTGTCTCAAGATATCATTGCAACATCCGTCGTTCACTCTGGTAGTTATTGTATATGATCCATCAGATATTACTAGTGGAAATATGTGGTAAATCATTACTTAGCTTAATGAAAGTTAAAATAGAGTACATCAGCCATCGTAGCCAACAAACATGTATGATATTACATTGAACAATTTGAAGAAAAAAACATGAGTTGAAGAGAAAAACAAGAACTTGAAGAGAAAAACAAGAACTTGAAGAGAAAAACAAGAACTTGAAGAGAAAAACAAGAACTTGAAGGGAAAAACAAGAACTTGAAGGGAAAAACAAGAACTTGAAGAGAAAAACAAGAACTTGAAGAGAAAAACAAGAACTTGAAGAGAAAAACAAGAACTTGAAGAGAAAAACAAGAACTTGAAGAGAGAAACAAGAACTTGAAGAGAAAAATAGAGAGAGTTTTAGCGCGACTGGAGGCTGAAGATAACGGTGCGCCAAAACATAGTGAGTCCAGCGACTACTATTGAGCATACGGGAGTGACTGCCCGAACAGAATTTAAAAAAAACATACGTATGGAAAGTCTATTTTAGTACACCAGAAATTGTCTGGAACATGGTAATCATCGCTCTCCGGCATTACCGACGACGAAAACAAAACGGTTTTTTGCGGAATGTTTGTTATACGGTGCAGCGCCCTCTAACACAATTATTGATTACAGAGACCGACACTAACTCGGCAGCAGCGCTTTCTGTGATTTACCTCATAGTTTTAGATACTCGGTAAAAGGAGATGATAGTTGTAACGAAGCTTATAGGCAGGTTCATCTATCGTAGCAAAGGCGTATGCGGAAACGAACGTTCATATCATATCATGTGATGTTGAAGAGACCCGTCATTTGGGTGTAGTCGCATCAGTCAGTGGAATGACATGAAAAAAGGCTTGAGCTCTGAATTTTTCATACTAGAAGTTCTGTTCCGTTCTGTTCGACAATACGTATGACCAGTTGTACTTAAACCGTAATTCACGGTACCACCAAAATGCAACCTACACGATAGGACAAGGTTTCATTGAAAAGATAGTGTTACTGGCCAATCTGAGTGACGCAACTTATGAGCATATTAGAACTAAAATAGAGGACACTGCTTTGGACTTTCAGGATAGATTACTGTTCGATCACCTGAAAATATGTAAAAAAAATCTGGACTCTTGCTTCCGTCATACAGAGCTAAAGAGTTTGCACAGCGGGCTTATCAGGCTCATCCGGATTACAGAATTTACGTCGGCGATGAGAGCGTGGGTCATCTTTCGATTGTATTTCAGACAGAGGGTTCGCCCAATCCGGGTGTCATGATGAGAATAGAAGCGATGAAATCTTCTGCAATCTGGGATTGCTGGTCCAAATTTATGGGTGAGAAATCCCGGTTCAAACCGATAACGAGGAATTCGACTTTGGAGCGACCAACCATGCACGGAAATGTATCAACCATATTTGTTGTCTTAGCCGCAGGACAAGTTTTATCCCTTTGTCTTTTTGTGACCGAGAGTGGTACTTTAATCATTAGATCGTACACAGTTGCATATAAAGGTCGCGCTGGCAAATTCTTAACGATTAGCAAGCTTTATTTCATTTGCTATTACAAGCTACGGTGGTGGCTCCGTATATATTTTGCCAACATTCTTGAAAACACGTGCTTAATTTTATGTAGAAAACGTAATCAGCTACGGTAAGCAACTGACGCATTGAAGAATTTTGCGATCCAGCACAGTTGATTATGCATCGTGAACTTATGAGCCAAGTAGACACACTTTACATTGTACCATTTGTAAGTTGAGTTTTGCGAAGACAGTAGCGGTTCGGGAGGGTTTTTTAATTGCATTTATATTTTAGTATTTTTTTAAATTAGTATTGCAGCCATGTTGCATCAACATAAAATAAAAGAAAGGTAAACTCAATTTAGTGGGGGAATTTCACACAAGTCACATGCATTCATTTCCCACACATAGTATATGTAACCACAGAATTCATATCAACAATATTTTAGTCAGTAATGTTGTGTAAATAAAATCTTCGACATCTCCATAGGTCCAGTATTCGGGATTCTTTGTACACAATTCTGTTTATTGCGTGTACATTAAAATCATTAGCAATAGGTTTGTGTTCATGTAATCATTTATTATATACATTTGTTTCTAGCATTTACATTCCTCCGGATGCATGC
Source organism: Sinella curviseta (assembly GCA_004115045.4). Lineage (NCBI taxonomy): Eukaryota > Metazoa > Arthropoda > Collembola > Entomobryomorpha > Entomobryidae > Sinella > Sinella curviseta. The sequence goes on along the minus strand of CM023200.3, from coordinate 3,851,000 downwards.
AAATAGTATAAGTTTGTAAGCACTCATGGAAAATACATAAAATTTAAATTGAGTTTTGATTTCAAATGTACTACTACGAACAGCCAGTTCATTACGTAAAGCATATAATGGAATTTCAAATCAGCAAATTAATGAGCTTAATTAATGAAATCGCAGAACTGTATTTTCGAGGCGCTTGTGATGTAGTCCTGGATTCTATGGGAGTGCGTATGTTATCGACAAATTCTCAAAGAACATCTACTTGAATTACTGTATAAGAATGCAATCATTGTAACATGCAACATGGAACTAAAGAACAGGGGAAAGATGAAGTCATGTTTCAAAAAGACGAAACACATTTCGGTTCTTTTTATATTGACATCCATGGATCCATGGATCCATGGATGCCGATATTAATGTTTTTATTGATCAATAGTATTTACTAACGTACAATAAATAACTGAATATAATTTGTATTAAAATACTACTTATTTTTTAAATCCTGAACCAACATTAGAATAATTACTGGACAATGCAAACTCCTATTCACATCATATTAATCCACGTAATAGCAATTTAGTTAAAAGATGCAAATGTTTAATATCCAGGTATATGCATACCAACCGGAAGTAAGCAAAATATATTTGTGCAATTTATTTTAATACTGATTGTGCAACAGCAAAATATTTAATACTTAACCCCCCCAAAATGCAAAAAAATTCATTTCATTAAAACATTATTTCTCGTCAAGTAAAATTATTACCCGATTCCTCAAGAAGATACTGTTGTATGAAACTAGTCTACTTTTTATCAATTCAATAAAGGAATATATAGTCACCGCAGTATATCTAATTGTCAAGGAAATACTGCCCCATCCTTCAAATATAAATGCAATTACAGCGACAGCCAGTCCAATTGAAAGTACAATAAATATGACACCAATATTACCACTCATTGTAGCACTTCGTGGAGGGACTGCTCCATCATCTTCCCTCATGTACCCCTTACCAATAAAGCCGGACCACCAATTACTAGGGCACGGATGTTTATGAGAAATCATATTCTTTAATTCTTTCTCAAGTGCTCTGAGACTTTTTATGTGGACGAATTGGCAAAAGATGAGTTGAATTCTGCTCATATAAAAAGTCATAAAATGTCATATTTTGCTATTTTGTGTCATATGTCATATTACCGGTAATATTTCTCATATTTCTGGAAAATTGGCTTAAAATCACGTATAAAATAGTGTTTTTTACTTTGAAGGAGAGGAAAAAGCATAGAATATGCTTTTATTAGCCGAAATTTAATTATTATTCATTAAGAAGTAACTATTGAATGGACACTGAACAGTGTTATTCCATGCCAAATGTACTAGACCTAGAATCGACTCTTCCAGAACGGAAAAAGCAATCAATTTTTGGATTCCTTGTTGAAAATAAAGTCATTTTAGCATACAGCTAAGTTTCGAAAATTTGATACAAGGGGGTAATATGCGAAAACGCGATATTTCATGTCGTCGCATAGGGGACCACTTTATTTTGCCCTAGTTGACCGATTCACTTGAGATTTGGCATAGAGGTTCTGTGATGTTGTCTTCCGGGGGTTCAGTTGAGAAAATGTCAATTTTCAACATGGGGTCACGTGGGCGGGGTCAAACATCCAGAAATTTTTTAAAATGCTTTTATTTTTGCATCAGTGCTCGGATTTACTTGGAATTTGGCACGGGGGTTCTCTGAAGATGTGTTCCATAGGATCAGTTTGGAAAAGGCCGATTTTCAAAACCGGGTCAAGTTGGCGGGGTCAAACATCTGAAATCTACAAAAAAATGTATTTATTTTTGCCCAAGTTGACGGATTTCCTTGAGATTTGGTATGGAGGTTCTCTGATGTTGTCTTCCGGGGGTTCAGTTGAGAGAAGGTCAATTTTTGAAATCGGGTCACGTTGTCGGGGTCAAACATCTGAAACTTTTAAAAATGCATTTATTTTTTCCCAAATTGACGGATTCAGTTGAGACTTTTCACGGAGGTTGTCTGAGATCGTATCGCGAAGGTTGTGGTGAGAATGTTGAGTGTCAATTTGGAATTCAGTTAATGATGGCGGCGACGAGCATCTCAAATGTTAAAAGTGAACACAAACTAAAAAATAGTGACGTTCGCTAATGCTGATTTCTGAAATCTGATGACATCGAGGGTACAACTTTCACATTCGTACTTCACACAAGTCAATAATTAGGATAAGTCGAGATGTGTTGAAATTTCTGATCCTATGAATAAAATATATCGATCAATAAATCAATCAACTCCATTCGTACAGACATTCCAGAGTTTGAGCTAACATGAGTAACGTTTCGTCAAGATGAAACCAATTTACAAACTTCTTGCAAAAATGCCAATCTATGCAAGGCTACTTAATTAACAATTGTACGTGTTTCTGCATCTCCTTTAGGGCATTTTTTACCAGTGGACTAGTCAGAAGGTATGAAATGCACGATGGTCACCACCAACGTAGTATTCATACGAAAGCACATGATTTAGCTGAGCACATGATGCTCAGCCGGCGAACAAAGTTTTGTAGGTTGTGGCCACGATGTATTATAAGACTGGTGTATCGGCTTCAGTAAATCACCTGAAGAAAATTCGAGCTCTCACGCAGTGGAATTCCGCTGCGGCGGTAGTGTACCAATACTCCAAGCAGACACAAAGATTACATGGTCAATAAGCAAATGAGCATCGTATGCAAGTAATTAATTTAGTTAAATACGACATTACGCACTACTTAGGGCAGAGTTGAGATATAATGAATGCTTAAATACATTAATTAAGCAATTTTGAATAACTAAACTCTTACATTTGTTATATTTAATTATTATGACATAATTTACATTATTGCTATATAGCTGCAGGTACCAAGTTACGAAAACTATACTGGCAAAGGCACCTGCTATTAAATAAGAATTTAAGTTTATAAAAAATGATAAGCGCTACTCAACTTAACTTGCTTTATTTTCTACTATATTGCGTACATAGTTGAATCGTAGTTATTTATTTATTTATACACCTAATTATTTAGTTATGTACGCCTGTTGGTGCCAATGTTATTGATACGGCTTGACGGATTTTGTTTAAACATGGCAGACGGGATCCTTAGATGACAGGAAAGATTAGTATTGTGCTTTAGTTCAATTGATCGACATGTAACGGAGTAGGGGTCACGGAATGGTCACAAGCTTTTAAATGGTAAACTAATTTAAACGATAAACTTATCCTGCACGCATAAATTTATGTGTTATCTGTGTTACTATTACAAATAGTTAACTGAATAGAAATTCTGCTATCGTATTAGTAATACGGTATTACTCAATTATCTTGATAAATTGCTACAAATACTGAGCATTCTTGACAGAAAAAATATTTTTGCATTAATTGCACAGGATGCAATAAGGAGCATATGCAAAAAATCATTAAAGTTTAAAAAGCTTTTTAACTTTTTAATGAGTTACTTAGCCAGGCAGAATAATATTCCTCGTATTAGCTGCTATTTTACTTGGAGTATTGGTACAGTATAGACATTGCGGCTGTGTCTGTAACTACGACCAAAATTTTCTTCCCGTGTGTTTTTGTCTGTGTATGTTATTCTCTGCTTGAAGCGGCGATCCCTGAGCACCAGTCTTATAATACATCGTGCATACACAGACAAAAACACACGGGAAGAAAATTTTGGTCGTAGTTACAGACACAGCCGCAATGTCTATACTGTACCAATACTCCAAGTAAAATAGCAGCTAATACGAGGAATATTATTCTGCCTGGCTAAGTAACTCATTAAAAAGTTAAAAAGCTTTTTAAACTTTAATGATTTTTTGCATATGCTCCTTATTGCATCCTGTGCAATTAATGCAAAAATATTTTTTCTGTCAAGAATGCTCAGTATTTGTAGCAATTTATCAAGATAATTGAGTAATACCGTATTACTAATACGATAGCAGAATTTCTATTCAGTTAACTATTTGTAATAGTAACACAGATAACACATAAATTTATGCGTGCAGGATAAGTTTATCGTTTAAATTAGTTTACCATTTAAAAGCTTGTGACCATTCCGTGACCCCTACTCCGTTACATGTCGATCAATTGAACTAAAGCACAATACTAATCTTTCCTGTCATCTAAGGATCCCGTCTGCCATGTTTAAACAAAATCCGTCAAGCCGTATCAATAACATTGGCACCAACAGGCGTACATAACTAAATAATTAGGTGTATAAATAAATAAATAACTACGATTCAACTATGTACGCAATATAGTAGAAAATAAAGCAAGTTAAGTTGAGTAGCGCTTATCATTTTTTATAAACTTAAATTCTTATTTAATAGCAGGTGCCTTTGCCAGTATAGTTTTCGTAACTTGGTACCTGCAGCTATATAGCAATAATGTAAATTATGTCATAATAATTAAATATAACAAATGTAAGAGTTTAGTTATTCAAAATTGCTTAATTAATGTATTTAAGCATTCATTATATCTCAACTCTGCCCTAAGTAGTGCGTAATGTCGTATTTAACTAAATTAATTACTTGCATACGATGCTCATTTGCTTATTGACCATGTAATCTTTGTGTCTGCTTGGAGTATTGGTACACTACCGCCGCAGCGGAATTCCACTGCGTGAGAGCTCGAATTTTCTTCAGGTGATTTACTGAAGCCGATACACCAGTCTTATAATACATCGTGGTGTATGTTATTCTCTGCTTGAAGCGGCGATCCCTGAGCACCAGTCTTATAATACATCGTGGTTGTGGCGTACAATTCAAAAATAATTATGAGAGCAGAAAGAATCCGAGTATAACATGCATAGTGTCTGTCACGATTATATATACAAAAGAATTATGATGTACTTGGAACTGTGTAATATTTGACTAGAGGATGATGGATGTAAAGAAACATTCAGCATTTAGTGTGTGCACGTACCATAATTAGAAAAAAATGAAATAAACCGATCTGCTGTGAGTAAAACTATTTCTAATGATGCGTCACAAATTATATCAATATAGAAAAGATAAAGCATTCACAAACTCATTTTAACATTAAGATGTTTGACCCCGTCCGATTTATAAAATGGACCTTCTCTCAACTGAACCCCCGACAACATCAGAGATAAACAAGACAAATCAGAGAACCTCCATACCAAATCTCAAGTGAATCCGTCAACATGGGCAAAAATAAATACATTTTTTGTAGATTTCAGATGTTTGACTCCGCCAACTTGACCCGGTTTCGAAAATTGGCCTTTTCCAAACTGATCCTTTGGAACACATCTTCAGAGAACCTCCGTGCCAAATTTCAACTAAATCCGAGCTCTGGTGCAATAATAAATGCATTTTTAGAAAATTCTCAATGTTTGACCCCCCCCCCCCACGTGACCCCATTTCGAAAATTGACATTTTCTCAACTGAACCCCCGGAAGACAACATCAGAGAACCCCCTTTCCGAATCTCAAGTGAATCGGTCAACTAGGGCAAAAATAAAGTGGTCCCCTATGCGACGACATGAAATATCGCGATTTCGCATATTACCCCGTTGCCACAAATTTTCGAAAATTAGCCATATGCTAAAATGACTTCATTTTCAACAAGGAATCCAAAAATTCATTACATTTTCCGTTCTGGAAGAGTCGATTCTAGGTCTAGTACATTTGGCATGGAATAGCACTGTTGTTTTTAGTAAGTAACAGATCGTGCATACATTTGTAAACATAAAATTTGTCTTTTTGGAGCTTTTTCATTTCAGCAATAAATGAATTATTTGCCCACGCTCGTTTTCTTCGTACACGTGAAGAAAATCATTTCAGACACATTTGGGAAAAGTTGACGTTTTTAAATGTTCTCCGTACTTCTCCCGTCGCCTTACATTCTCAATCCGTTGCACAGTATATTTGCCGCAAGTGAATGGCAAACAATGGCAGAAATATGGCAGATAAAATGCATTCGTATTTACATTTTTTTGTCAAGAAGACAAACCAACAATTTTACACAAATGTTTTGATTATACGACGTATATTTTCTATTAGAAAACAATTCATGTGACTGGACATGTTTTTATTTCCCTTGCTTCAAGATTTTAGATTATGCAAAACCAAGACTCGCATAGCTTTTATTGTTATAATACCGAATAAAACTTAAGCAAGCTACTATATTTGAAGGCAGAAATAAGCAATGAGAAACTGACAATTTATTCTAACTGTCAATCTAACTGACTGACGTTGGAGCAGCCAATTTATGAACTTTAAAGAAAATATATGCGAAATTTGCCATTTATTGTTCACGTGAAACACTTATATTACTACAACTAGTTCAAATTAGTTCATATTTTGTCAAAAATTGCAAAGAAAAAAGTCATATTTTAGGTAATATTAGGGCAGTTTTTAGGTCATAAAGTCATACATATTTCGTCATTTTTTCGGTCATAAACATCCGTGCCTTACCAATTACTAATTCCAGTCTCCTTAAAATACTTGATCCGTTCTATAATGTGTTGCGGCCCGTGCCCTTGAACGTCAACTGCAATATTCGCCGCACCGTACACTTCATTTCCGACCGAAACAAGCGAACTCTCGTTTCGTCGTAAGGCAATTGCATGCTGTTTACATTGATGCTCTGGCAGAACAAACGCAGCCTTTTCACATCCCTTCAGCGAGTCTCGCATCCATTTTTCTTCGCTATCCCAATACCGCATTTTGATAGCATTGTCAAATTTCCGGGTATACGCAATGTCCGTGTATGGGATTAATTTTAACCTTGTAAGGCTTGAGATAATGGCCGAGTAGTTGAGCAACAGTTTGAGCGTGTTTGGATGCAGTCTTGAATTTGCGCTCAGATTCTTCAACAGCTTGACCATTTTCGAGTGGCGCGGATGATAACGTCTCAACATCCTGGATAATTCTGATTTTGCGTCGATATGATGCTTTTGCGGCATCAGATCCATGTTTATAGTATGGTTGCTTATATACACTCGTTCATGTCTCAATGTCACCACGCCGTATAATCCAACAAACGTGGCTCTCGAGTAGATTGATAGTCCGCCCTCCCTGAGCTCATCCAATGTTTTATACAAAAGGGGAATCCGATGTCGAATCATGTTGAGAACGTTGTCGTTTTTGTAGCCGTTTGTGATTACAACTGCGGTGAGTAGAATCCCAGCTAATCCCCATCGAAGGGAATTAACGTTCTCAATGTGTTGCGAAAGTGGATCTCCCTGCTCGATTAGAAGCTTTATGTAGGACAACGCGTTGTTACTTGGTTTCATGCGAGCAAATCGTGTATTCCGTGGGGATCCAATGGCATATTGGAAACCTGTGGAGCTAATTCCAGTCACGAGAAAAAACGTGACACACAGCAGCAGCCATATGTACAAGTCATAAGCACTGAACAGGGCGCGAAAAGCAAACGAGCTTTTGCCCCGTTCGCCGCAAGATATAAATCGCAGTTTACTCAGATGGTTTTCAACGACCAATCTGTTTTTCATGTGACCAATCTCATCAGAAATAATTTTGAATTTCCATTGTAGGTGAAACATGGGTCTACGGGGATCCTTTGCCATTTGGGAATGCATTCTCCGTATTTCTCCGTTTTGACAAGCACGTTTTTGATCCACTGAAAATGTGTAGTTACGCATTATGTCAAGTAGAAAATGAGCAACTCCGGCAGTGAGCATTTCCTGTTCGGCCTCAAGTTCCCTTAGCGTCGATGCAATGTTTCTGCCTGTTTGGGATTTACAGCCAATCATTGCGGAGTGTAGTTTCTCCAACACGGTGTCATCGGTACGTTTACCAAGTTGATTGCTAAGTGACCATTGAAAGGATTCTTGAGCGTCAGGAAACGCCAGAGTTTCCAGAAACTTGGTTCCATCTCCATTGTTCAAAATGTTGACCATTTGGATACTTCCGTTACATGTGGGACAATACTGCAGCAATTCCAACTGTTTACCAAACGACTCATTCTTTGAAATAGAAACAAAAAGGAATATACTGTGGGACAATTCTGGGTCGAATATATCCGCATTCCTGGTCGAAGGAATGCCCGTGTTGGTCAGGTCCCTCATCCAGCGAGCCAAATCAAAATGACCATACGAATGAACCGCTCTGTTGGCTATCAGAATATTTATCACATGTGAAGTTGTCGTCTGTATGGGCTCATACACGTCAGCATTTTCGTATTTGAATATTCTCATGTAATTCATATAAAAGGTCTTGGATGTGTGGCTGGGGAGAAGCAAGTCAATCTGAGTACGTCCAATCAAAGGCCTTGTGGATACCGACATGTTGAAATAATTTAGACGAAGGCAAATATCTGTTAGGCGCCGCCCCATTCTTGCAGTTTGCCAATTTAACAATCTGGATGAAATGCACATTTTAGACCTAAGCTCGCAGGTTTTATTGCATCCTTGAATGTTGCGTGGAACCCAGAATATGTTCCCGGGGAATATTCGGGCTCCTGGTTTATGCTCGAATGTTGCCAGCACGGGTGTTCGTATCAATATAGGAGTTTCCATCGACATTATGTCCACACCCAGGTAATTGTTGAGAACCACGAAAGCAAGAGGGCTCAACAACGGTGATAGTAAAATTGCGTTTATATCGTGGAGAGTGGTGCCGGCTGCTGTCCTCATGGATGGGATAAATCCCGCCATCAAAGCTTTCAATCCGTCACTATATTGAGATTCTGGTGTTACCAAAGTGTCCAAGCGTTGTATTTTCTGGGCGCACCCACAAAGGACCAAGTGGGTAAGCAGACTTACAAGTAAGTTGAAATTATAATGCTGCTCCATTTTGTAATATTTGTTAAATTATCGTTGTGTTGCTCGCGACATAGAGTATGATACAAATCACAGTTGGATTACAATTGCAATCACCTTCTCCGCTGAATCCAAATGTAAATGGTTAGGATGGCTGAATATATTGTAGATATTCTATATTGTTTTACGGTCTGACGGAAATAGCTTAAAATAGCTATCGCGTAACGCCGATGTATATCGCAAATAATATTTTAACCGAAGTTTTACTTATTACAACCAATGTATGTAGTTGTAATAGCGAACTGCGATGCGAACTTTTTGCTGCAAAGTGTTCGTCCATCATATTGATTACTCAGTTCTCAGATAGAGAGTGGAGTAGTCCACCTGAAAGCGTCTTAATCGATATCTTCTATTTTTGCTTCAAGGGCTGCTTTTGCAACAAAACGTCGATACCCGTGCCTCCATCAAATTTATCGTTATGTATGCTACTTATATCATATCTACGTTAGTACGAAATGTTATCTAACATACTTATTAGAAGTTCACTTCACCTAGCAAATGAAAAAAACTTCTGGACATCCATGTAATTAATTCGTAATATCCTAGTTTTGTAAGTTATTAGTCTCCATATACACTAAAAATAAAACGTAGTTAAACATTCGCTATGATAACGACATGATTTTCCATTAAGTTAAATTACATACAAAACATGTTACTATAGATTAAATTATAGATGTTAAATTGACCCAATGGTTTGTTCCGGTCGATTTTAAAAAATAGCAACTTGTAATATTAAGAAGTTGTTATTCGAGTGGAAATGAATTTCATTTTGTTGGTACAAAGAACAACCTTAATGATCTCTACTTTACATTTGTAATATTCCATCCTTAGTACATGGCAGAAAGATTGGCTAAATATGTAAATTAATTGGGCATATAGCCAATCTCCTATCCAAACTCATCTAATACGTAAACGTTGATTGATGCTTCCTAGAAATTATAAAAAATCAATTCAAACAGCCTTCCAGCATAAAAAAATTTTGTTCTCTGTTTGAATCATTTGAACTTTTAAAGTGTACCTGACAGGCTACAAATTGAGTGCCGTTACCACTGAAGCGTTTGCACTTTGCGTGAGTTTCAATGCACTTGGTACTGCAGTCACTCTCATATAAAGTCACCTTATATCCATTCTCGTGGGTGTAAGTTCCCTGGTCCTTGGATTAAATTTAATGATTCCAGGAGGTGCCTATTTACAAATTATAATTAAAGGATGAGCAATCATCATGTTTTGACTAGAAGTGTACATTCCATTATAAGTAATGGCACAAGACCAAATCAGTATGTTTTAGTGCTTGTTACCAAGGCATTGAGCATTGGTTTTCATAAGATTTTAAGTTATTTATTGTACATTACCTTCCTAACTAATTTGTAAAATTCGTGAGAGGTTCAACGTGATACAAGTGTCTACTTTAATCCGATTGTCAGTAAAACAAACTATATTCATTCCAGGAAATTACCTGCAATATATGTTAAAACTTCAAAATCAAAGGAAATATTTTGCAAAACTAATTTAGCGGCTGCATCTTTCATATTATTAAAACTACTACATTTTGTAAATGTGTTCATAAAAATATACATACACACATCCTTTAATTATTTTTTCTATATTTACCCATGTTGTAAGTACTGAATACCCTGTCAATAGCATTTTTCACAACAACAGACGTATACTAATGAAGAAGCAAATTGAATAATTGATATTTATATAATTATGCACTGCATAGTTATAGTTCATGCACTAACAGAAGAAATAGTTTAAAACCTGCTTTAACCCCGTTATCGAGGTACAATTTTTAGATATTCCTGTCAAACAGTAAAGATCAGGTAATAAGTAGTATTTTCTAAACGATTGATATTTCTAAATATATATTTTATTCGGTAAGTTCATCAAACGAGACGTTATTGAAATGTCGAGTAACATTATGATTCTTCGCTACGATACTCGTATTTTAATGATGTTCAAAGAGCTACGTCTCTTAACATCAATACGTTGACGAACGGACTGTGTCATCGCCTTTACGTTGTACACAGTAGCAACTAATAGATGAAAAAGGTGTTCTCGCAACTCAAATATGCATAGAATCGTTGATAGACCAACTCCCCAGAACAACATATAAAATATCACTAAAACGTTTCCATGTATTGTTGGCATGTCTAGCGTTGTATTCTTCAGAACTGGAGTGAAGTGAAGTTTCTCGTCAATCATCTTGGGCCACCAACTCCAGATTCCAGAAAAATGCAGTCCCTGAATACGTTTGATGACGTTCGGATGCACTGGTCCTTGAAGATGAAAGCCAATCGTAAGATTTGCGTAGTCTTCATTTCCGACATATATTCGGTAGTCGGAATGATTTCGAAACAGGGCGGTTGCATACTGTTTAGCCATGAATGACGGAAGCATTAGTGCAGATTTATCGCATGACATTAAGTGCTGAAACAACTCTACCTCTTGCAATCGCAACATCTCGCTTACGATTTTCCGATGCAGCACATCATACGTAACACTGCCGGCAGATGACAATTCCGTCTGAAATTTTGTAAATGCGCTAGCCACAACTGATGAACTGCTTGGACCTATCCCCGTGTTTTTCTTCAACTTGTGCAAAATATTATCATTCTTTATATTGCTGTATATTTGGAGCCATTCCAATACCTCAGAGTCCGCACTTAATTTGCTAGTAAAATGTTGCACAGTGTGATTGGCTTCTACGTAAAATTTCCGTCCCCATTTGCAAAAATCTGCGGATAGCAATTCTGGCGTCTCAAAGTCCAACAAGAAGAACACATCTCGAATTCTCGTCCAAATTGTAAAACCGTCCTCAACAAGTTCCGTAAACTTTGTGTACGGCACCAAGGGTCTCGCGGATATCATGTTGTATACGTTTGTATTTTTGTACCCGTTACTCAGAACAATTCCGGCCAATAATATTGAAATCATTGATAGTCGCAGTTTAATGTTCTTTTCATACCTGGAGTCAAATGGATCGCCTTGCTCCAAAAGCACCTTAACACTTGGGAGAATGAAAGAGAGTACGTCTCCTGCACGCTTACAATTTGTGAAAAATTCCCAATTTGCCTTCGAAATACCCAGCAAAACTATCAGGGTACAAACCCATACAGAAGTTGGATAGACGTTCAGAAACTCGTCCATCCCAGTAGACTCCTTCCCCCGTCCACCACCGCAGCTAACAAATGCCAATTTCGACACTATCTTCTTATACGTTATGCGAAGTTCTGAAGGGTCAGTCAGAATGCTTATTTTTAGCTCCAATTTCATGTCGGTTTCCTTAAATTCATCAGAATTTACACTGACTACAGGTTTGCCGTCTTGACACAATCTGTCCGATGTTCCATACCTGACTAAGCCAACACTTGCATTTGAGGTTATGGATAACACGAATGAAGCAACTCCGAAATCAAATACCTCGTTATAAGCTTTAATATTAGAACTTGTGACGTTTCTGAAAGCTGTCATCGGAGAAACGCGAGTATTGCAATTGTATACGATGTTCTGAAATTTAGATTTGATTCCGGTCACAATTCCACCAACTGCGAGCATCCAACGAGTTGTTGTTTCTTTCGGAACAAAATGTAATATATCAGCTAGGTCATATATTGTAAGCTGTTGGCGTCTAACAGATGCGCTCATTGAAGCAGGTATCTCAAAATACGTTGAAATAAATTGTATATTTTTCGGTTGTTTCGCATTACCAGCAAACGTAATTAACAGCGTGTACATATTGAAAACTTGAGGATAAATCATCGATTTGTCAAGATTGAATTTTGAGGGCTTGAGTGCTGGTGTCAGCGTTAACATGAACAACTTTAGGGAGTCGTCCGATATTGAAGCTGTTTCATGTTGCACGAATAAATGCAGCTTTGGTACCATCGATTGTTCTGTTCTCCGAAATTGATTAACGATTGGAAAGTAGATGTCAGAGTGGAAAGGGAATGGGTAAGGCTTAACATGTAATGCTTGTGGAGGAATTTGTAGGGATTTCTGGATTTGACAATTCCACGGCTTGGATCTCGCAGCATAGATAAAGAAGCTTATGGCAATGCAGTACCCGTTCATTTGGGGTTCGAATTCAAATGTTGCTCCCCCTAAATATCTTGATTTTTGACAGCCTACTTTGTACCAGTTACTGTAATCCTTGCGCGCACTGTATTCGCCAAATCTAATTCCAGGCAGTATCCAAATTAGCTTGGAACGCTCCCCCGGTTCAGGCAAGACAGCCAACTTTGGCCTTCTTTGGACAGAACTGACGTAGGACGGATATATGTCCAGGTTCTGAAAGTTATCTATTATTATGTGACAGTGCGCTTTCTCAAAAAGTTCGAGAATTCCAGAAATATTAAGCTGTAAGTCACGTGATGCAGAGTTTAGTGCATAGTATTCCTTGAGTTGTCTAAGTAGTTGCATGTCGTATTTGTCAAAATACCATTTGTTCATCAATTCTAATGGGTAGTCTTGAAACGGCAGTATTGAAAAGTTTGAAAATTCCATTTTCCCTTTAGTTTCCGTTTTTGATGTAAAATATGCAAAGCACAAAACCAAATCCAATATTTTACCGAGCGAATACATTTTGGTTCCCCTGCAAATTAATAGACTTTGTGTATCATATGGTAACGTTTATATTCTAGTATTTCACAGTTTTGAGTGTTGAAAATTAATGGGACAGAATGTAACTTAATATCCAGTCGTCGTCAAACGTTTCCAACAATTTCCGTCTTAAATTATGTTAACCTTACAAATTTATATTGAGATCTCGGGTATTCAATTCTGAAACAATACCCAGAAGCACAGGATATGTATTTTCGATGTACGCGTTAACTTTGTGGATGTAGCTTTCATCAACGGTCACCTTAAACAGAAGAAACCGACAGAGTGACCCGACTAGAATATATAGTTATACTTTGCTTAAAATCAATAATTATCACACGTGTAATGTCGATCAACGAAAGTAATAAAAGTTATATGTGTGCTAACATACGCAGGAATTTGTGTATGTAACTACATAGTATATTATCCGTACCGAGCAACTGGTGATAATTCTTGGAAGATATTTGTAATATGTTTCCGGCAGAATTATAAATATATGATAGCCGTAATGAACAATTTTCAATTACTTCACACAATTACATCATGTACTGATTATGGTGTATTATGGTGTTAATATTTCTGATTTTAATTTGGAGTCTTCAAAGTCGTTTATATAATCGGATCCGTGAATTAAAAATCTGCTGCGAAGATGTAGGCTTTTCGAGCAAGGATACATTTTCACCGTCAAGTATACTTTTTTTGCTAATCTGCTTTGTAAATTGAACGCGATTAATGACGTTTGCTTACAGAGATTCTGGAACAGATTTCGGCAGGCAATCCTCCGATGAATTCAATATTCTAAATCGACATTTCAGCTGTGTAATGCTCAAATATATTAGAACCTATTCGTGCTGCTCATATTAAGCAGCTGTCCGCAGTCTCTTGTACTCCACTAAAATTAAATAGTGCTCCGTAATGAATATGCTCCATCCACCACATTTAATCCATTAGACTTTTATAAAAGCTACCTAATTAAAAATACTCTGGCACTTTATCTAATGAGAGTCGGTCAATTTTGTTATATGCGCATAGAAAACCCAACTATGGGGGTGTTCAGGACGACGAGAAATTAAAACGTTAATATGCGATGGCATAATTATTTTATTTTGTCCAAGTCAACGCAAGTCCTTAGCATCTGTGATTTAATGTAATTATTGAACATAAATAAACCTTGAATTTGTTTTTTAAGTCCAATTTCCGCAATATTTTTTGAAATATTAAACTTGAAATAGAAGTATTTTTCCTGTAGTTTGGAGAAAGAATTTTGCTGGTTTATTCAAGTATGATATCAATATATTTCAGTTCTGAGTTTTCAATGGGGCATCGCTAATGCAACAATACACCGAATGTAATTTCTCAGGTGATATTAGGAATCGGTTTATCATTTAGAAATACATACTAGCCATTGCCGTCGTGCATTATCTACCTAAATCTCGCACAACATTCCAGTGACCTCAGTTCGGGGTAATGGAGCAACGTGAGAGTTGTGGGGCACTCTGGTTTAGTAGTAAAGGAACCTTTGATATGGCAATGCCCTGTCCTGCAAAATTTCTCGGTATACTCGTGCACGTGCTTATCTAAATTACAAACTTTACTTTCCGAACTTTTCACAAATATGTGTGAATTAAAATGCAGTTAAGAGAAACACACAAGTATTTTTTTCTATGATACTAATGTTAAGACAGATTACTTAAAGAGGAGGCAACAGAACAGACGGATGTGAGGGTTAGCTAGTCCTATGACTCAGCCAGCTGATGATAACACTTCGCCACCAAGCGTTTATGAGTTCAGTTCCACATCCTGTCGAAAATCAACACTATGATAGCACAAGGGATATGATACAGTAGTTATAATATTTGAGCATGATTCGGAAGTTGTTGAAAATTTATGGGACAAAAAACTATCCCAATATCTTGACACTTTGGGAATTGTATTTGGATTATTGAGATAACAGAAATTGAGAGTTGTATAAATCCGCAGCAGCTTTTTATTGCTTCATGAAAATTAAGTTTCATGAACCCATTGCATTTAGTATTATGAATATTTTTTAATTGCAGTAAACTTGGTGTCAAAAAATTTCAATATGCAGTCGTTAAGGTCGGAGAGGAGAGAACATCTTACTCTTTTAATACATTTATTATATATTTTCGCACACTAATACATAACTAAATATTATTATTGTTGATACATATGAAGACGGTCCAGCTTTTCTACACTTAAAAATACATTGCCTTCTCAATATTTACATGGCTAAATTGAGCATTAATTAAATATTTATAGTTGACCCATATATTTGCCAGTGGTATAGTAGCTCACTGTTGTCTCTCGTCGGAGTATGGACGACGATGCGGGCCCTACACCGCAGCCATGTCACTGTAAGGCTGAAAGTCGTCGAGAAATGTAAATAGTTCTATATACATAACTTGGTCGCTGATCAGGCTATATATTCCAGCCCCATGTTACAGGAGCAATTCTTAGTGCGCAATGCCGGTACATGCATGTATTTATTCATTACTAAGGTAGCTACGAATATAATTAGTATCTAAATACATTGATACTAAATGAAATTATTAAATCGCACAACATTGCATACCACAACACATAAGGGCACATTGCATTTTATCATACTTTTGAAGCGACCGTTGCTTCCTAACGACCAAATCCAGCACGTACCTATATTAGAACCAAATTTACCATCATATCTATAGCAAAATTCATAACTGCCAGAGGTGTTTCAGACTCAAAGTAGTTGCTGCGAGAAAAATAGATTTTGAAAACCGGCACGGATCTCCAAACCTTAAGCCATTCACCCACTCGGCCCCTGCCGATATTACCTGTCAGCAATTTATGTTCCGCCACTTCTTGTCCAAACGTTGCACTCATTTGACTACTTGTCGAGTATATGCGAACGGCATATATAAAACATACCATAATGATGGTGGTGCAGCTGAGAAAGACTTCTCCCATAGCAAAACTGAGAAGTGGATCAATTTTGTCGTAGCACTTGATCAATAAATAGCCGCAGAAAGACACCGAAAGCGGACCCACGACCATTTCAATGAATATTATATTCAGTTGGTGTAACTCGTTGTACATTTGCAGAACAAGTTGGTATTGACGGATCATAAGAACGACCTTCGTCTGCTGCCTTGGCCGAGGAAGATTGTGGCTAACCGACCTATTGATTAAATATAAATTGCAATATTCAGTCGCACATGCGAAATGATCAAATTATTCTCAAATACCTTTGCAGTACGTCCAACATGAGATATAGACAAAAGGTTCCGGTGACTATTTGAAGTACAATATTGATTGTGGCCACGTTTGCTAATAACCTTGAAGTGATGAAAGCGTAGAAAAATGAGCAGGCTCGGGCAAATATGTCATAACTGAAAGCTGTGACCGGTCCAAAATATTCCCTAGCGAATAGTCTACCACTACGGATGAAATTGGCAGGAATATAATTGGTCGCCGTCTCTGGGAACAGGGCTCCGCTTATTCCCGAGGCGAGTGCACCCGAAGCGAAAGCCCGTGACATATGCTTCAAAGCCAATCTAATCGCACGACATTCACGCTCAAGTTCGTCGCTATATCGGGAGCGTACATGTAACTGCTCGAACAAGATCACCTGATTAAACCATACAGCAAGGCTTTGTGCAATTGTGGAGTGGACGTAACGATATAGAGAAAACGTGGCGAATCCAGCCATAAGGAATATATTCAAAACTTTGTCTCCGATGGAATCTGATACGAAATAATATTTGTATAAATTGAATAATACCACAGAAAGCATTAAACAGCAGTGCAGTTTCCATTGCTTAATGGACGACGGCTCGACCACAAACTTTAGTGCTTGTTTATTGATGCGTTGGGAGTTGGATGTTTGGGTTATTATCTTATATGGAGGAGAGTATGAGATACAGTTGTATTTTCCTAAAAATGTTAGGATTTTGACAAGTTCTCCGGAAAGTTTAGACTCAATGATCATGTTGCCCCGTAAAAGGAAAAATTATGCCTCACAAACGTATATTGTTAGTAAGCTCTGGTAAGTTGTGCGTGTTGGGTGACCGTTGCTCAAGTAGTGAAGGGACTTAATATAATATAAGATATGGGAAAGATGGCTGAATTATACATTTTATAAAGTATGCATCAATATGAAACACGATTCCATTTATACAGCTTTCATATTCAGAACACGATCGGTTGCTAGCTGGGAACTCGATAAATAATTTTCACTGTAAAACGTCATCAATATCACCAACATTACCGACCGAAATTGAGAATTTTTTTCTAGTTAAAAGCACCATATCGAAAATGTGGCCGTTGGTTTGCATATATGAATAGTATACCACATTTGCTATTGACGAATTTCTGCGATGGAGAACCGGATTCCAGATTTCTAAAACAAAATCAATCACACTAAATTATGCCATTTTTGCTTTATGGAAATTAAATATTACGAGTTAAGTGGAAGGTTCGAGTTGGTGCGCAGCAACGCAGATCTGGATCAAGTAATGCACGCTTAATAAAATAAGATGATTCGATTTTCAGATATGAGCTGAAAATGTGAAAATGGATTTTTATTAATTAATGGTTTCATATTTTAGTGTTGGAAAGACCAAGTTGATTACGATGAGCGTTGTATAAATTTGAGGTAGTGTATAGTAAAGTAAGGTCATCAAGTATTGATGCACTCAGTTGGATATGGGCAATGTATATTGTTATCACAGCCTAAAATCGTAGTTATAAATTAAATGACGGTTTACATGGAACTAGTTTTTAAAAAAATGTATATATGGTCAAGCTGATTTTTTACAATTAATTT
The DNA here is from genome assembly GCA_004115045.4 of Sinella curviseta. NCBI lineage: Eukaryota > Metazoa > Arthropoda > Collembola > Entomobryomorpha > Entomobryidae > Sinella > Sinella curviseta. The sequence continues at coordinate 3,832,745 of CM023200.3, read as the reverse complement.
TTTTTTTTCGTTTTCGCTTCCAATTTTGCATTTGCTTACGAGAAATGAAATACAATAATATTCTTAATTGAGACAGGCACGTTACTAGATAAGTGTGTTAGATCGCATCTCAAAATTTATATGAATATATCATAAGTTGTATTGAACTATGCCAATAACAAGTTAAAAGTAACTCAATATAATGGACAAGTCTCGGCTTTCAACACGACAGCTCTGTTATAATTTCGGGTTTTCCAGAGATTAACTTTGAAAGTTTTACAAAGACCGGAATTGCATAGTGCCAAAAGCAAACATGATTTTACATTAAAACCAAGAAACGTTGATACATATTTACACGTCAGTTTAATTAACACATTTCGTGGTACAGTTTAGCTGCTATTCATTGCATGTTAATTCATTCGTCAGCATTAAGTGCTTGTTATGAAGATATCTTTTAAATACTACGTTGAAGAGTCACATGGTAAAGTTTTCACTTCCGCCCAACTAGGTTCTACATTCCCTTTTCAGAGTGCACACAAGTCATGTCGTCGAGTCAGCGTACATGGTTATTGTAACCTCAGATATCAACGATATAGCCCATTGGTTGCTGACGTGTACATACAGTGTGTGTATATATTAGCCCACGACTTTTGAGCTGTAGGTGCCGCAAATCGCCACCATGATAAGAAAATGAAATCAACCGTACGCTGCGCGATAATCCTGGTATTATTACCGATTCTTCCAGTGATACCTATGGAAGCTAATGGCGATCACGAACCCAAGTACTATGACCTAGCAGTTTTACCATTGGAAGAAATCCCGACCACAGAAATCCATCGTTCCTTTCGTCATAATAAATTATGGAAGAGAAGCATTTACGAAGAAGCGCAAGCTCATTATAGAAACCAGAATTCTATGCGTGACGTATCTATAAACATTTCTGAAATTCTCAAAATATTTCAACACATGCATTGCCACGTTGTAATCGACAATTTTGAAAATATCGACATTGTTCAATCGTACACAAGCGTGGTGATCAGAATGCCGCACCTGGCAATGGTGAGGTACAAAAAAATACTTATGGAAGAAAAGACATTTCCAAAATATACCACACTGTGGATTCCATACGGCTCTCGTTTTGAAAATGTATCGGGGGTAGAACTTCCTTACAAATTTCAGTGTCCCCTGTCCAAATTCCTGGAAGGTTTATCATTCCCGGAATGTAATGTAATGCGTGGTGTTTGTATTTGGATACGATATTTTGTATACGCATTAAATACGAAACCCTGGAATTGCCAGATTCACGTTTCCATGCAACCACCGCTACAACTTCTTAAAGTTGTCTGGCATACAGCTGCTTTCTTTTATCAAGTTGACCAAAGCGTACGCAAATATTTTGCCTCTGCGGTGCACTCGTTTGTTCCCAGTGTTTTCATTCTTGTTCACCACGAGAGATATAGCGCTTATTTGAGTCGTGCTTTCGATGTGCTGGTATGGGATCAGACCACCCCACGGCGGCCCGAAAAAGGTCAGGACGACTCATTGAATCCGTCTGTGCACCAGCGAAAAATATTTTTGGTCACTGTGCCTGAGAGTCCAAAAAATTCTTTGAATTTACTTGTCGTAAATCGTGTACTTCCCCGGTATGTACAGGATGAAAACCAGCTCTTTATGTATTCTCAAACGAAACCTGTAAAACACCATGATATTACGCAGTCACTTGTTGATTCCGACAAAGGAGTGGAAATGTACTGGCGATTCCAGCTCAACGAAGGAGACCACCTGATAACTAACCTTTTCAAGTTTTGGGATTACTTAAGACAATGCAGCTACAGAGACGAGAGAGGATGCAAATATGAACGATCCGTTGGAAGTATTTTCGCTGGGAATTGCCAATTTGTTATTCTCAGTTGTTAATAACGCCACCATCTATTTCCTTGGCCAGTCGTGCGAAAACGGAAAAGTAATCCCGAGAACCCAAATTTAGCATCCGCCCACTATGGACGCACAAGTATATCTGAAGACATATTATCAAACGTTCGAGACCGACCATCCCACTTTTCGTCTCTATTTTAAAGAAACGGTTACCGCATTCTCGTTTGTGAGCTGTGGTGGATTGCGTGGAGAGGATTCGTTCGGTTTGAGTGAGTTGTTCACAAGCTATAATACCGCCACTTGGATTGGTATTGTGATTTTGTCGTTGGTGTCGATGGAAGCGCATCGTCGAGTCTCACAATGAGCGTACCCACACTCGTGGAGAGATAATTACAAATTTCAGGACTTACTATATATAAAAAAGTGCGCTGAAAATGATGCAACTTTTAGAACTTGCTAAATGTTAAGTGGTTAGCCTCTACGGCCGTTGGTGTGGCTTAAAGGGGCCAAATATAGCATGTTAGAGTGAATTCAAATATGTTAAAGATGGACTTGTAGTTATCTGGGCAAAATATATTAAACGCTGAAATAACCGTACAGTGTTAAGTGACATTTTGGTGACGTAAATCCTGTATTTATGAAAACAAATTAAAAGCAAATGTTGACTTTCTTCGCTTTGTGCTATTTCGGCTACACAAAACAGTTATGATGCACATCAGTGAAATACACGATTGACTCCCTTTGTCGTATCTATTCGTGCTTGGTACATTCGAGTTTACACTACAAAACACGAACGAACAATAAAAGATTCATTGTTCGGTTCTGCTAAACTTTGATACGCATGTTCAGATTCTGATCTGCTGGTAAGCACAAATTCATCTTTACCGGATCTTCTAGTACTGTAACATCGTACATGTAGCTACTTTATGTCACCAACGGCCGTAGAGGCTAACCACTTAACATTTAGCAGATTCTGAGAGTGGCATAATTTTTAGCGCTCTTTTTTACCTGTAGTAAGTCCTCTAATTTGGAATTTACGCTCCACGAGGTTGGGTACTCTCATTGTCAGAAATATCGTTCGGTTTTACCGGCATTTCCGACCAATTACTGCCAATCGTCAAAGTTTTGATTGAACAAGGTGACCCATTCTTGTCCTCGTTTGCAAACAAACTCTATCTCCGAATTACAATGGTGTCGTACATGCTTGCCGGTATTGTGGTGAGTAACGCCTACAAAAACAACAACGTATACAGTTTGATATCACCAAAGGAGATAGTTCCTTGCACGGAATTCCAGCAGCTTGTCAATGATAATTTCACAGTTGTATCCAGACTGGTGTCATGCTCCGTCCTCAGAGACCCCGAGGAGTTTGATAAAGTTGACGATCTATCGACCTGGCCATCGAAACTCTTCTTTGACACTCCGCATCGACTTATAAGAGAAGAGGAAGATTATTTAGGACCCACGTTTGCCCTCGAGTCCGAAATATATCAATGGCACAAGATTTCTCGCTCGTCAGGAAGAACGGTGGAAAAGATAGCAACGTTCCTAAGAGACCACAGCTCATTAGTCTCGTACAATAATGGAACTGGAGCCACCACACAGACTATGCAAAAGCATTTTTCGGAATGGACCAAGAAATATGAAGATATAGAACGAAAGACTTTCATTTCTGAAAAGCTGTTGGACACTTACGAAGCGGCTGTGTGGACGCACTTAGAATCTTGTAAAAAATCCGGACTATTGGTGCCAACATATAAAGCGGATCGACTGGCCAAGAAATTGTACCAAGCGCATCCTACATATAGAATATATGTGAGCAGGGAAAACTATGTCAACTTGTCAGTTATATTTCAGCTAGCTGGTTCCGGTCCTCCGCATGTGTTACGTAGAATTCACGCTATTTCAGTTTCGGGATTATGGAATTGGTGGACAAAGTTTGTTAACGAGACAATTGCGTTTGTACCAGTTCTTAAGGACAATACACCCCGTGTACCTGATATGCATGGCAATCTGCCAATATATTTATTATGCTATTGTATGGGCTCGCCGGCGGGCTGACGTGTTTCATTCTGGAAAATTCGGGAAAGGTTATTAAGTGTTTTGTACATGTCTTGGAGTCTCTAACATATCAACTACTGCAACGGCTTGTCATTCTAGTGTATCTTAAGGTTATAACAATTTTACACCTCATTAGAAAACGTGGTGCTTGTCATGTGTTCTGTTGTAGTTCATGAACATTAGTCGACGAGAATGAAGGAATTCTTCGGAATTCATTTGACTTCGGTATTCGGTTCTCGGCACGTATTATCTAGATATTGAGATAGAGCTTACAGATCAAGTTAGAGTGTAAAAGCTGGAATGAGAAGATGTCGGAAAGTCAATTTGGTAAATACTAGAGTAAGCCGGGAAAACGGTATTTACCACTACGAGATCCCTGGTAACAACCAAAAACCAGTGAGTTTGGGCAATATGACTCAAAGTGTTTCCATATTAGGTAATTAATATTTACAATTTTGGACATTTTGCCAGTAGTCGTTAGTTACCACTACAAAATAAGAAATCCCGGGATTATCTTATTCCTGTGCAAAATGAAAATTTAGTTTCAAAAGCATTGTAGTAATACAATTTTTAGAATGCAATTTTACACATTAGTGATATGCACCAAAAATATCAAGCCAGACGCGATTATCCATGTATGGCTACAATACATTTTCTCATTACCAATATCGGTAAAATATATGCAAGTGCACCAGCAGCATCTCATGCAATGAAATTTCGATCAAATTCCATGTCCCATGCATTTGCGTCGCTTGTTTTTGTGCGATGTAATGTTCCGACACAAAACTCTAGATAAAAATGGAAATTCTTTTAAAAGATATCCCATTGTGGAATTGACCATTTAGGGTAATTCAATACTTCGGTAAAAAATTGTTTACCTGAAGCGTAATTTACTTTTAAATTATTTTGTTTTCATTCGTTCTCAGAAATCCAAAAATGAAAACTGTTATTTTTCACGCACACAACTTATTGACAGCCAAAATCTCCAAGTTTTCGGCTAAATACCGACTAGACATGCAGCATTATCTATACAAGGAAGTGTTCTTTCAGTTGCTAAGTAATTGGATAATTATTATCGCTATGTCCGAATGTTGATGCAAAAACTGATATTGCAGCCACTCCGGGATGACATGTTCATGAATATAATATCACTCCATACAATTCATTAATAATTTACTCATAATGAACACGAAATTATTGTTAATGCCAGCAGTATGGTTTGTTCCGTGGGTGTACATTCGATTTGCGTATTAACATGAGCAGATGGCGTTGTACGATCTACATCAATAAAATATCCAAAACAACGCAGATTTTTGCAAACTACTCCAACTCTCTACTTCATAGTTCTATATATACGTATAATATTTATTCGGTCCAGCAATCTGTAGTTGTTATCATTTCCTCAGCGGCGACATAAAGCGCAAAGTATTATTGAACGTATCAGCATTGCCGACTGAGATGGCACGTGTACTGATGCGACATAACTCTAATACATACTTGTCAAAAGTAATTAATTAAGAAGTGGACATACATTGTGCTGAATTATTCACTACATATGACAAAAAGCTACTTACTCTGCCGTAGATACACGAATACTTCATATGGCTTACTTATCGCTTTAGTTGTGTTTTATGAAGTACAACGACGCAATTCCAAAAAATAGGGTGCGGTCACTACCCGGTTGCTGCTCTTTCAACACGACCGTAATCACCTAAATCGGGTGTGGCACATAATATCGGAAAGGTGTTTGAGGATCGACATTCATGTATCAAAATTACGAGACGCATCATAGTTATTATGTGTAAAGTTGTCGTTGTGCACAATTAATTCTAGAAATGTATTAAACAAAGATCAAAACTGCTCCACAAAATTATTGTGGCGTTGCATTGAGTCTAAAATGGATAAAGTAGTAACATTTTTCGATTTGGTCTTAGTGCTCGCATTTCGTGCAGATTGCTCTCATTGCAAACTCACTGGAAACTACTACAAATTCCAGATTTACCCATTTAAAGATACCCCGTTGGATTATATGGACCCATATTACTACAGTGAAACTGATCTCCAATTGCTGTCGAAAATCCAGAATTACTCGCGGCGAGGAAGTCAAACCAGTGGCACTGATTTACCTATATCCAAAATTCTCCAGTTGTACAAAAAATCGCACTGTCACGTTGTCATAGATAACTTTCAGAACATGAACATATTCCAATCGTATGTCCCTGCGGTGCAGAGGCGACTAAAATTGTCAGTTTTCTACGATTCAATTCGCTATCCCCAACTATTATGGATTCCTTCCAACCTTCCGAATGGATCGTACAATGATAGCAGCGTCACCATTAATAACGGCTTTAGACATTCCAAAGTGAACTGTCAACAAAACAAATATTTCGGTGGTGCTAAATTTGACCAATTCCCGCGAATGAACGGCTACTGCGTCGGACTAAAGTTTTTTCTCTGCGTTCCAAAATCACGGCCGTGGAACTGTCAAATTCAGATATCCCTGAATGTACATCCACAGGCTTTACAGGTTATCCGTTACCCAATAGCCTTCTACTTTGATGTTATGCCACCCATGTTCTATCAGTTCCGTCAAACAGAAGGCTCGATGGTTCCAAAGCTGCACATGTTCCTGCAACACGAACAATATAAAATTTCAGATGACTCGCTACGGATTTTCATGACGACACAGACACCATCGGTCTTGGCTAATTGGAATATACCTTAGATCATCCAAATGTTTACTACACAATCACGTTGTTAGTTACCTCGGCAGATAATATTGCATTACCGAAAACCATTGAATGGATTTCAACGCATTTTGAGACAGCAGCATCCATTAGACTATTAATTGCACGTGCACCAATTGATGTAGAGAGTGTTGGTAATCTACTGCATTCCAGAATAAGGGAACATGGGGTTCGGTGGGGTTCGGTGGGGCTTTAGCTTTGGTTATACCACTGATGTTCACGCTCAATTAAAAAATCAAATAAGAAGCCGCTATGTGGGTGTATACAGTGCAGGTACAATTGATAATGGTGAACGTTCTTCAAATGGGCTTTTAGCATATGATGACATGTTTGCCTCCGGGATTGCGTCAATGCTCATTTCTATCTTCCCAAATTCAAGTGAATCTGAGGACCGAATTTACATCAGTGATCACAGAAGCGACATCCAAATCGCGCTTACAATTGCAACACGTTTTCAAACCGAGAGTAACGTATACAGTCTCTCGTACAAGGACGTCGAGAACCAGCTGGCGTTTGTAAGCTGTGGTGGTGGACGAGGAAAACTTTCTACAGGAATGGATGAGTTTGTCAACATTTATCAGAGTTCAATATGGGCTACCTTGCTGGTAGTTTTGTATGTAATTACTAGGATAAATCAGCGATTTTTCGCACAGTCTAATCGTGGAGATGTAATTTCGTTTCTTCTCCCAAATATCAAAGTATTATTGGAACAGGGCGACCCATACGCATCCAGCTATGCAAAGAACCACAAACTCCGGATCAGCATGGCGGCAATGCTTCTGGCTGGAGTTGTGTTGAGCAACGGATACAAAAACACAAATGTATACAACATGATATCAGCAAGACCGTTGGTTCCGTACACAATGTTCAATGAACTTGTTGAGGATGGTTTCCAGATTTTGACAAGAATTGGAGAAGTGACTTTCTACGTGTCCGACTTTGAATCGTCCGAGGTGATTACTGGAGATGTGCGTCAATATTCGAATAGTTTTTATTTGAATACAAATCATTCTGTGAAATGCTTGAGCAATGATGGCGTTTACTTAGAAAATGATCGAGCTAGATCCGACGTGCTTCAATTGATTCTTCAATTTAGATTAGCAAAAATCAGCAAGGATCATATTCTGTACACATTAACGAACTGCACTGGGCTTCATCAGAAAAGTTCAGAAATTGTGGCCAATGTGTTTGCAAAATATATATATTCTCCGATACCGGTAACGCTACCTACAATGAAATAAACGACAGAGTTAAAGCAGAGGTATTGCAGCAACAACAACAACTGTTGTGGCAACATTTGGAATCATGTCACAAATCTGCCCTCGTACTTCCTGCTTTCATGGCAAAACAGTACGCTAAAAGGCTGTTTGAAGCTCATCACGACTACCGAATATACGTCGGCAATGAAAACTATGGAAATACTTCCGTCGGATTTGTGCTCAAAGGATCGGTTCACCCTAATGTAATGAGGCGTATGCATGCAGGGATTGCGGTTTTCTGGAATATGGAATTGGTGGTCCAAATTTGTCCACGAAAAAATCCGCTTTAATCCGATTCTAACGAACGCGACATTGGAAAGACCATCAATGAACGGGAACGCCTCTCTTATATTCTATGTATTATTGTCGGGAATTTTGCTTTCCACTATATTGTTTGTGATCGAGGCTAAAGGGGTGATTCTACATTTTTTTGTTTTTGTTTGCAACAATTTTGAAATGGTATTACAATCTGCTCGATGCATTATTTATAACTGCACGCACAAAAGTATGGTTTGAGTGATAAATATGCAAGTTATGTAGATGCAGTATCGATCATTATCCAATTAAGCAATTCACCTCCTGAATCTAGAAATTTCGCAAATTAGTAATGTAAGAAACAAAGAATTCAAACATCACTGCATGAAATTCCCTGAATATCTAATATTAAAATTTATCACATCCGTTCCATTATACCCTTCCGGCAACACCGTATGAATTCGGTTAAAACACACTTTGAGATGTGCCCACGAAGTCATTCCCAACAGAAAGTCAATAGCGTAATAATTCCAGCGCAAATATATTCTCGTTCCATCCAGTATATTAGTAAAATTTGTGTTTGGGGTTTGGAGCAAACAGATGACTACAATAACAACAAGATGACAAATTATGTTGATGGTGAGCTCATAAATAATTATAAGTACCTTATTCAAAGACAACCTGCATTTAGCAGCTTATTTCTATACATATTTTCCATATTATATTATCTGCAGGTGTGAATGAAACTAACTGAATCATCCAACTATGATTTCAGTTAGTCACGTCTCATGAGTTGCTTGGTCTGTGTAAGGATAACGTCAAATGTGTACTATACATTATGAAATTTATTTCCAGGTGATAAATTAAAAATTTATTCCTGGAATTAATTTGTAATTTATCACCTGGAATTAATGGAATTATATTCCAGCATAAAATAATATTCCAACGTTCACCGTCACAGAAGATACATAACTCTGATTACAAATTGCTAATCCGTCTGATGGTATTCACGTGGCGACTCAGGTTTTTACAATTTATGTACATGATTACGCTCCATTTCATTCAGTTTTTAGCTTCATGTGTAACAAAATGTACATTCATGATCGTGAACGTCACGGTGATTATCACCTGACTCTCGGGATTATGATGGATTTCATACTTTCAGCCCAATGCAGAAGTATTTTTAAACAGTTTGTGATGAATATAAGCGATTCATAACATTTAAATTTTTAACCCATCATTCCATCAAAAAACACAATTGAAATTTCTGTGCAATAAATCATTTGTTGCATAATTTACAGCAGTTGTCACGTCAGATATTCGTTGAGTATTGTGCCCACGTTATCATTTATACACATACAGATACGGGCGTGCACGAAAAGTTAATGCCACGTGTGTATGATTACAATTACGGATTATCACATTGAGATATTCATGTGAAGTTAGCAATGAATGATGATAAAAAAAATGAAAAGATTTTCGGAGGGATATAAAATACAGAGCGACCGAGCGAGAACATCATCAGATGCCCGTTCAATCTCCTGTGTACTATTTTCACGATTCCATCCTAGCCCATTTCCGAAGCACCATGGCTTGTACATCTCAGTTTTTATTAGTTCTGGGCGTCGCCGTATGCGTCGCTTCAATATCCAAGCAATGGACGTCTGGCCAGTCTTTCGGTAAAGATCTGAATCAACAAATTTGAAAAATGAATCTCTGAGATTTGTGAATTATCGAGTATTTTTCTTCCAGGACCTATTGCCCCCAATATGAAGTTCGTTGTTGCTGTGGACGGAAAGTCATATTTTGCTGAGGATGCATCCATGGTAACGTATTCACTTGTACGGACAAAAATGTGTTCATGCAATTACTTATTCATATGTATTAATTTCAAATAGAACTGGATTGCAGCGGGTGACTATTGCAAAACGTTGGGCATGAAGCTTGGATCCATAACGTCGAAGAATCAAGCCGATGCTCTGGAAAACGCTTACGATGCAACCAATTTTGGAAAAAGTTTGTTGACGAATTTTGAAGATTTCATTGATTGTTGAATTTATCATCACAAGTATTGCCATAATCATATTTTAATTCATAGCTTATTGGACATCTGGAAGGGATGCTCGAGAGAATCGCCAATTTAGCTGGGACGAGACAAGGCAGGAAGTTCCTTCCGGCTACCCACATTTTGAGGACTGGGCCTTACCATACCAAACCTGCCTTTACTACTACACCAGAGGGCCCAACAACTCTCATGTTGCTCCATTACTCTGCACTGAGGTCACCGGAATGCTATGCGAGATTTAGGTAGATAATGCGTGACAGCAATGGTTGGTTTGTACTTCTAAATGATAAACAGTTTCTAGTATTTCCTGAGAAATAAAATGCCGTTGTTGAATAAACGTTCTCCTATTGTAAATTCAGCACTGAAATAAATTTTTTGAACTTCAAAACATACTTTAGAAATGAGTGCATAAATTTAAAAAAACCAATCAAACAAATACATAACACTATGATATTCAAAAAGCATACATATCGGATGCTGAAGACTAACGTGGACTTGGGTAAAATTCAATAATTATGCTATCACTTGCTAATGTTTTAATTTCTCGTCGTGAGCGACCGTAGTTGGCTTTCCTGAGGGTACTTAAGAAGATGGAAGTTATTATATAAAGTGCAAAATTTATTAACTCAGGTAGCTCCAACACTAATTGTAAGTCTAATGGACTACAAGTGTTTGGTAGACAATATTAATTACAGAGCAGGATTTCATTTTAGTGGAGTACAAGAAACTGCGCTCAGCTGTTGAATATGAGAACTAGCAATAAGCTCTAATATACACATCTGCAGTGGCGATTTAAAATATTGTATTCATGACAGGATTGCTCGCATAAATCTGTTGAAGGATCACATAATTTTGACGGAGTTTCTGGGAACAAATGGAATTAAGCGCGTTCAAATTATAAAGTAGGTTAGTATCCAGTGGAGTTTCTGGCGTTGAAAAAAAATATACGAAAAACCCACATCTTTGGATCAGGTTTTTAATACACGGATCCAATTAAGCCGATGAGATGAAGTGTCCAAATGAAAAACTGAGACGTTAATTTCAGAGATACATCAAACTCAGTACGAGCTGTAATTGCGTTGCGTATTGGGAATAAGTTCATTACAGCTATCCTATGTATATTTATACTGGAAGGATATTAAATATACATATATTCTAAGAATTATTATCAGTTGCCGTGTAAATGGACAGTCTGCTCTGTATATATGAGCACTAAAACCTGCGTATGTTAACATTCCGAGAGTTTCTATTATCCTCGTTGATCGACATTACACGTGTGATAATTATTGATTTTTGAACAAAATATAAGTATTTGTTCTCGTCGGGTCACTCCGCCTGTTTCGAATATTAAAGGTGACAGTGAGCTACAAGTCATTGTAAGCCACCGGGATCCAGAAAGCTAACACGTACATCGAAAATAAATATACGATGCTTCCGGATATTTCATCAGAATTGCATATACGTGATCCAGATATAATCCGATACATGTTACCTAATTTAATACATAAACTTTTGGGAACATTTAACGGCTGGCTTTAAATGTATAATCTATATCAGTATTTTCTACCAGTTAAAACTGTGATATTACAGAATATACGGGTTACCATCTGATCTGCAAAGTTTACATTGAAGTGCACCCAACATGTATTCGATGTCTAAAATTTTGGATTTGGTATTGTGCTTTGCATATTTTACATCAAGAACTGAATGTAAGGAGAATGTGAAAACTTCGAACTTTTCAATACTGCCGTTTCAAGACTACCCATTAGAACTGATGAACAAATGGCATTTTGACAAATTGGACCTGCAAATACTAGGACAACTCAAGGAATACAATGCACTAGACCCTCCATCCCGTGACTTACAACTGGATATTTCTGCAATTCTCAAACTTTTTGAGAATGCGCACTGTCACATAATAATAGATAACTTTCAGAACCTGGACATACTTCCGTCCTACGTCAGTGCTGTCCAAAGAAGGCCAAAGTTGGCTGTTATGCCTGAACCGGGGGAGCGTTCCAAGCTAATTTGGATACTGCCTGGAATCAGATTTGGCGAATACAGTGCACGCAAAGATTACAGAAGCTGTTACAGACTAGACTGTCTAAAATCCATATATTTTGGAGGAGCAACATTTGAATTTGAACTTCAAATGAACGGCTACTGCATTGCGTTAAACTTTTTATTATACGTTGCAAGATCTAAACCATGGAATTGTCAAATTCAGGTATCCCTACAAATACCTCCGCAAGCATTACACGTGAAGCCTTACCCACTGTCGTTCTACTTTGAAATTTATTTACCAATCGTTAATCAATTTCGGAGGACAGAACAATCCATGGTTCCGATGCTTCACATATTCGCACAGCATCAAATGACTTCAATTAAAGATGACTCCCTAAATATGTTCATGTCAACTCAGACACCAGCAGCCAAGCCATCAAAATTTAATCTCGACTATGCGATGATTTATCCCCAAGTTTTCAACATGTACACCATCTTAATAAGATTTGCTGAAAATACAAGGAAACCGAACAATATACAGTTTATTTCAACGTATTTTGAGGCATCTGGTTCAGTGAGAGCATCTGTTAGACGCCGACCTATGACCCTGTTTGAACTATCCAACATATTCGATTTCACTCCAAATGAAACTACGGCTCGCTGGATGCTCTCAGTTGGAGGAGTTGTTACAAGAATAAAATCACAATTTCAAAGACTTGTATATAATTGCGATACTCGCGTTTCTCCTCTAACAACGTTCGGGAAGGCTACACATTCAAATTCTAATATTAAAGCGTACAACGAAGGTTTTGACTTCGGAATAGCTTCATCGGTGTTATCTATAACCTCGAATTCGAGTGTAGGTTTAGTCAGGTACGGAACATCGGATAGATTGTGCGAAGACGGCAAAGTGGTTGTCAGTCGAAATTCCGATGAATTTAAGGAAACCGATATGAAACTGGAGCTAAAAATAAGTATACTGACGGACCCACCAGAACTACGTCTAACCTACAAAGAGACCGTGTCAAAGTTGGCATTTGTGAGCTGCGGTGGTGGACGGGGGAAGGAGTCTACTGGGATGGGGGAGTTTCTGAACGTCTACCCAACTTCGGTATGGGTTTATACCCTGATAGTTTTGCTGGTCATTGCGAAGGCTAACTGGGAGTTCTTCACTCACATGAAGCGTGCAGGAGATGTGCTCTCTTTCATTCTGCCAAGTATTAAGGTGCTTCTGGAGCAAGGCGATCCATTCGACTCCAGATATGAAAACAATACTAAACTGCGACTTACAATGATTTCAATATTATTGACCGGAATTGTTCTGAGCAACGGGTATAAAAATACGAACGTGTACAACATGATATCCGCAAGACCCTTGGTCCCGTATACGAAATTTACGGAACTTGTAGAGGACGGATTTACAATTTGGACAAGAATTCGAGATGTATTCTTCTTGTGGGACTTTGAGACGGCGGAATTGCTATCGGCAGATTTTGGCAAATGGGGACGGAAATTTTATGTAGAAGCAAATCATACTGTTCAACATTTTAGCATCAAATTAAGCGCGGACTCTGAAGTATTGGAATGGCTTCAGATATTCAGCAGTATAAATAATGATAATATTTTGCACAAGTTGAAGAGACACACGGGCCTTGGTCCAAATAGTTCATCAGTAATGGCTAGCGCATTTACAATATACCAGACGGAGTTATCTACTAAAGGCAGAGTTACGTATGATGAGCTCCACAGAAAAATTGTAAACCAGATGCTGCGACTACAAGAGGCGGAGTTGTTTCAACACTTAACATCATGCGATAAATCTGCACTAATGCTTCCGTCATTCATGGCTAAACAGTATGCAACGACTCTGTTCCGAAATCATTCCGACTATCGAATATATGTCGGAAGTGAAGACTACGCCAATCTGACCATTGGCTTTCATCTTCAGGGTCCAGTGCATCCGAACGTCATCAAGCGTATTCAGGGACTACATTTTTCAGGAATCTGGAGTTGGTGGCCCAAGATGATTGACGAAAAACTTCACTTCACTCCAGTTCTGAAGAAGGCAACTCTGGAGAGACCAACAATTCACGGAAATGTGTTAATAATATTTTATATGCTGTTCTGGGGGATTGGTCTGTCAGCCATTTCATACATATTTGAGATCAGAAAACAAATTTTCCAGTTATATGTTGCTACTGTAAACAAAGTCAAGTTGATGATCCAGTATGCTCGTCAACATATTGAGGACATGAGACGGCCATCTTGGAACATCATTAAAATACAAGTGTCGTAGTGTCGAATCTGAATATTACTCGCCATTTGGAAAACGCTGCACTTGTTGAACACGCGTGGTGTGATATATGTATTTACATTTATCAATCGCTTAGAATTACTAGCATTCACCTTATTGTTTATTCTTTAGTAAGAATATCACAGCATTGCATCCTATAAACAAAGTAATTCAAGATTACGAAACTAGCATACATGATAAAGCCATGGCTTCAATGCTCGACAGCGTCCATTGGTCCGCATTACAAATTACCAATCTCATCATGTGACTATCCGTTTGTCTCTCAGTCGCTGCAAAATGCTTGCATGGATTACAGTCAAGTCGTTACTGGGATGGCGCAAACGTGTTTTCACTTATTTCGTTGGACGAGGATTATATCGAAAATTAAAATCAGAATTGTCCACTTCCACAAATCCTAGGTGGCTCTTGGCAAATAAAACAGTATGGTTGTTGGCAATGAGCGTCTTGGTAAGCACCGCATATAAAGCAAAACTTGCATCCTTTCTTTCGAAGGCATCCGATCCAACAAATTCGAATGATTTAGAAGATTTGGTGACAAACACACGCTTTGGTGCAACCTTCTGCGACAGGAGAATGGAGTGTAAAATAAAGATCGTCTCGAGCGCCAATGCCACAATAAATGATATATTGGGTTTGAAGTACGGGTTGGAATGTCCCAGCTACTACAAATCTTGACAAACGTCTTTACCGAGGTGGAAGCATTGGAGTTAAGGAACATTCTTCCAAAGCATATGCCTTTGCGAATCATCCTGAATACATTAATATAACAAACCATGACGAATCTACCCCATTTAAAACGACATAAGCTGGTTTTTAGAGCTATAAAATAGTAGTAGTAGTTGCAGAGGCACTTAACACGAGTTTTCCTTCCGTTTAAATGAGTAACGCCGTTGATGGTTGTTAACAGGTTCATGATACCAAAACTATTTGTTGTTAATCGAAACTATTTATACCCTTTTTATAAACGCGTACTGGATCATATCTTCGATTTAGGTATATACGGAATATTGGAAAAACATGATACTGATCATGCAGCATACCTAAGTGTTTTTGCCACTACACGGCGAATCCAGAAACTCTTGAAGCGCTTGAAGGCCGACAATACATTGGTTACCGACAAATCGATTATTGGCTGTTATTTTCCGTCGAATCAATCCAGCAGTTATGACGGTATACGCACAAAGTGGTCGAAGCTGTTGGTAGTAGTAAATTTAAGGGTGATATGGGTATTATTTGTATTATGTATATCTGGAACAGAAATCGCATTTGTATTAGAGCGACCGCATCCACAAGCCCATAAAAACTCTCTTAAAGATTCAAATAAGATACTGACATTCAGGGAATAAAAAGCGATGCGGACGCGAATGGGATTCGGAGAAAATGGTCGGATAAAAATCTACATAGATGGGAAAATTAAACATTTAAGGAGGTAAGTACTCCGGAATATAATAAATTTTTCCACTACGCATTATAACAAAAACAATACACGCGTCCAAAAACTCTACTTGATAATGACCAAAAGTAATGTTAAAGGTTATTTTCATTGTAAGATTATGTGTGAATATTCCGTCATCCGGATTACCCAAATGCTTTGATTCCCTAGTATCTTTTGCAATTTGCTTTAGAATAACGATGGTTAAAATTCTGAACTCTGCGATGTTTGTAACACAGGTGTCCTGAGGTACATACATAAGTACATTAGGTGATAGGATTAAATGAATGATGGGTACTGGGTATGTTAATTTGTCAACAACGTTTGGGCAACATATTATTAAATTTGGTTTAACTACTTACTTAAGTTTAATGATTGAATGGTTTCAAAATATAAATTTTGATAATGGGACAATTAATGTATTAAAATTATTTGGGATATAGTATGTGCTACAAAATAACTCAGTATAATCATCAGTCCTTAATTTTTTGACCGCATGTAACGAAAAGCGCGATCATCGAAAGTTTTGCAATAATGTGGATATATTGTTTGATTATAAGGATAAAACGCACCAATTGAATTTAAATGCTGCCCGTGTGGGCTTCAGCGGTGGTAGGCCAAATTTTCGGAAAACATGTAGCTAGTAATTTGACGGTAATTATTTCCTCGGCTATTTCGGCTACTTGGGAAATATTTCGAGACATTAATAACACACAGTTGGTGCATATTAGGTGACATTTTTATTGATCATTGCAAGTTGCACATGCGCATAAAATGGCCATGTCTCCATTTTTGTGATATATTGTGAAAATGGTCTTTGTAATCGTAGAATCGTGTGCATTTTCAACAAAATATCGTTTTCCATATACTTCAAAATGAAGTCTTGGCAAGGCAAAAAAGGTCCAAAATATGCACATTTGGCCGCGAAATCAACAAAGCAAACTTAGCGAGTATTTAGTTTTCGATTTTTTTGGAATTCCGTAATCGGGATGTCAAGTAGTTTGTTAAATATACAGGGATACGGGTGACCACATATTCTGAGGTCCATGTATTAATGTATCTCCTGATGATGTCTATATATCATTCTCGCTGTGTTCATTAAAGTGAAGGTCAATCACCCACAAAGGTGATTTTCGCCCAAAATTGCCCCAAAAAACTTTGAACGTTAGAACTTTTGTTACAGTCGGAAATTAAGAAATCCAAGAGATAACATTTACAAAATTTCAGCTGCTACTAGCAGTAACTTCAATTGCGCAGATATTAAACATGTCTTGCAGTGGTACTAATATACTAGCATAACGTTTGTCGTAACGAAATGTACTAACTTCATGGCATGACCTCATAATGACGTAGTGCAAATATCATTACAAAGGTATTTCGCAAAACGATCATCTACGATGCAAAACTAACAAATCATACCAAATCACACTTGTTTTGTAGGAAGTGTTATGCCGTTGATACAAGAATGCCTGTAGTCACAACGTCATCGCCACAAAAAACCATCCAATCCGTTTCCAAGCTTTATACCACAAAATGATAATTTACGTCGCACGATGCATAACAAATTCCGGACTTCTGAAGAACAGTTTCATTAAATCCCCGCCACTATTTAATGCTTGCATGATGCCGGGAATAATGGACTCCAAGAAAATGATCCGTGCATATTGCGAGAAATATTGTTTGACCATCTCCGTTCGAAAAAAAATCAATTGATATAAGTGCTTTGAATACTTTGGAATAGCTCCATAACGGGGAACGGAGCATTGCATTACACGGAACCAATATCCGCACTACCTGGATGAAATGCACGTGTTCTGATATATCATATGTGAAGAAGTACTCTAAATGAGTGGATGAATTTACAATGTAGTTCCATTATACCCAGTTTTAACTTTCAACGTATAAGCTATTGTACCAACTGATGCTAACATAAGCACATGAAACGTTAACCTATGTTGTAAAGCATGGAGTTGTAATATGCCTCTCAGCTTGCGATCACTCACCGGTTGCTGCTCTCTCAGAGTGAGCATACTCACCTGAATCGGGCGTGGCACACCATTTCAGTAAAGCTGGTCATACAGCCCGTATTGTACTAGGCTAGTACTACTAGCTATTTGAAGTCGACAACAATACACCTTCAAATTAAATCAATCAAACTGCAAAATTATTTTTGGACAGCCGTTAACCGAAAATGCTATCCAACTCAAATAAATTATATATTGTCTTATTATTTGCATTAACTACAACGTACAGCGAGTGTGGCAAGAATGATAAAAATTTCGCCCTCTGGATACTTCCTTCGGAATATTATCCCTCGGAGAATTACAACATACTGAATTGGTACTTCTATTCCAGCGCCTCGGATATACAATTACTGCGACAAATCCAAAAATCTTATCGGCAGCCAAGTGAATCAGGCGACTTGTTTTTTGATATCTCTGGAATTCTCAAGTTGTTTGAGGAATCGCATTGCCATGTTGTGATAGACAACTTTGAAAACTTGGACATTTATACGGCGTATATAGCCGCTGTACAGAGGCGACTGACACTGGCTGTGGTAAAGTATCGGCATGATGACCGGCGTGGCAAAAGATTATTTTGGATACCATTCGAACTGTCTCGACAATACAATGTTACCAGTCCAGCTTCTGATGACGCCACACTGAATTTCAATAAAATAGAATGTAGAGAAAATAAATACTTTGGAGGTACTAGATATTTTGCCGGCTCACATTCTAACAGTTACTGCGTTGGGCTGAACAGTTTTATCTACTCTGCAAATTCACGACCATGGAACTGTGAAATTCAAATATCGCTTCTAATACATCCGCACGTTTTACAGGTCATGCACTACCCAATAGCGTTCTACTTTGACGTCATTTCAACGGTATCCTTCGATTTCCGTCAAACAGAAGCGTCCATGGTACCAAAGCTGCATATGTTCGTGCAATCTGAAGAGCGACCCATTGCTGACGAGTCGCTGCGGACATTTATGATGACACAAACGGCTACAGATTTGGATCATACAATAATGGACCACAAACCGATTCATCCAAACGTTTTCAATAAAATAACGTTTGTAGTTACATTCGCTGAGAGAACAGCATTTGGTTTCAGCTTACATTTGGTTTCAATCCGTTTCGAGGAAATCACTTCATTTCGGTTATCTATTAACCGTCAGCGCATCGATTTATTTGATCTGGTCAAATTATTGAATTTCAAGGCTGACGAATTTGAGGTTCGGATTTCGCTCAACGCATATGATCGCATTGATGAAATTCTCTTTCCAATACGTAGACAAATACAAACTTGTGTCACTGGGGCGTATCCAAAAAGTATAAATGGAATAGTTAATAGTTCTTCTAGATTTCCGATTGTAGCATACGACGAAATATTTGCCGCCGGGATTGCATCATTAATATATTCCATAGCCTCCAACGCAAGCATGTTCATCGGTACACCCTCAAGACTTTGTAGAGATGGGAGACGGATCGTTAACGAAAACGTCAACTCCAACCGTGACGGTGAGTTTCATATCAAAATGTACATAAGGACAGCAAAAAGAAATATTCAGGTCACACAAAGCGTGCACCGTTTGAATTACAACGCAACATTGTCACAACTGGCATTTGTAAGCTGCGGTGGTGGTCGCGGGAAACTGTCATATGGTCTGGATGAATTTCTCAACATATATCCGATGTCAGTATGGGCTTGTATACTACTCGTTTTGTTTGTTTACACCAAGACAAATCAGCAATTCCACACACTGTGCGGGCGAAGGGGTGACTTGGTTTCTTTCATTCTCCCAGGCATTAAAGTTCTTTTGGAACAAGGAGACCCATTTGCATCCAGCTACGCCAAGAGCCATAAACTCAGAATCACAATGGCAGCAATTTTAATGGCTGGGATAGTGTTGAGCAATGGATACAAAAATGAAAACGTGTACAACATGATATCAGCCAGACCGTGGATTCCGTATACAAGGTCCTCGGAACTCTTACAGGATGGCTTCACGGTGTTGACAAGAATTGGGGAAATTGTGAACTCACCTTCTTACAAATCGCTGCCAGGAAACATGCCGGACTGGTTGAAAGAAATTCGAATGTACGGAAACCATAGAGTTAGGTACAATAGAAGTGAGGTAGCGATATCAGAAGTACGTGAATGGACAATATCATTTCACTTTTTAGGAAAAAACAATTCATCGCTCACGTTAGCAAAAGAAATGGCGCTTCATGACAGTAGTCCGGAAATAATTGGCAAGGTATATGGAAAGTATTTTCGGCAGTTGAAAAGTGCCAATTACGCACTCTACCCAGATTTGTTCTTTAACATTGCAACTGAAATAAGACAGTTGCAAGAGGTGGAACTGTTGAAGAATCTTTCGACGTGCAAGAAATCCGCTGTGATCGTTCCGTCCTTCCTGGCAAAACAGTACGGAAAAGGACTGTTCCGTTCTCAACCCGACCAGAGGGTATACGTGGGATTCGAGTACTTTGGAAATATCAGCGTTGGATTTGGGTTGCAACTATATGGCTACGGCGCGTCTGTTCATCCCAACGTTATCAAACGTATTCAGGGAATACAGTCTTCAGGAATCTGGAAATGGTGGTCCCAATTTATTGATGAGAGAAATAGCTTTACTCCTGTACTAAAAAACTCAACGCTGGAAAGACCATCAATGAACGGAAACGTTTCACTTATATTTTATGTACTGTTATCGGGAATTTTGCTGTCCTTTATCTTGTTTGTATGCGAGATCAGGGTTTGCGTCCTTCGATTTTTGGCTTGTGTGAGGAACACAGTGAAAACAATTTTCCTTCTGCTCTTGTCTCATGTAATAATTGCGTGCTCAAAATTATGGTCAGTTTCCTCAAAATATAGGTTTCGTAGACACTGATTTGTTTCACTTAAAATCATTTAATTTGTTTGTAACTCGGTTGCAAATACAACGTCGTATTTTATTTTCAATTCGCATTTGACCAACATGAATTACATTTAATATAGAAATACCTAGTCATAATTTTTAATAAATGTCATAGTCGACATTAAAAAAATGAATGAGCACATAATATTTAGTACTTCATTACTTCATATTCGCTTCGCGAATTCCGGCTACGACTTTGAATGTATGAGTCAGTTATACAGAAATTGTAAATTTTATGAACACCATGTGTGTCATGTTGGATATCAAAAGCTCATTGTGTGGAATGCAAATAATGTTCCAATGTGCAGAGTCGCAATGAGCTGCTAAATATACCATTGCAATTTGATCTGTTTAATCATTTCCAAACAAAACACAGCTAACAGTGGGACGAAAAACATTGAAATATGTACGACCGGGATCAAAAAGCACCAAGCAAAATTATCACTTGGATATTTCAAAGATCTTCACTTCAATGGATGCATCAAATAGCTGTTAAGCATATCTTAAGTAGACTTAAAAGATAATGTGTATGCCTGCAGCTGTCCGATTTCCGGTTCATTGTATACTATATTTAACAGGTTTTCCACAAGCTTTCGTTTTAGACGTCTTTTCAATTCCTGTATACCATTTTCTGGCATGGACAGAAATTAAAATTCTTTAATGTAATAAAAAGCCAGATCATGATGATGAACTATGGATGGCGACCAGTGGATGGCGACCAGATGCATTCAAACTAAACCAGCACTCACAATGGAACAACAATTTTAAAAACCAGCTAATAATATTTCAACGCTTAATAGCCATGATATGCAGCTACAATCAATGGATCGAAATAGTTCTAAATAAAACGAACAATTATGCAATATTAATGGAATTTTTCATAATTTTTGATTACGTCATTAAGTGTATTACTCTGGCATAAAATTCGTCGTAAATTGTCATCGTAAATTGCTACCGGAATCATACTTTTTCTTTATAATAAGATGTGGTGGAAGCAACATGTCTCAAAACTGTAAATTAATTGCATTAATAAATTATGTTTATTGAAAATTGTTCATGTAGTCCCAGGAAACAGTTACAGTAATGCCATGTTATAGATTTTCTGGTATTGACTGCATTTATACTTGAGCATTGTATTTGGTTTTGTATCTTTAATTGCGGCATCCATTCATGAAAATGTGATTTTACCTGACTCATGACTGCACGATAATTGCTGTTGTTTTTTGCTAATAACGTGAAAACTTTACTACATCACAACCACATTTTAAAATACTTCATTCGTAGTTTCGTGAAATTAATTGAATAACAATGCAATTGTTTAAAAGTTTTTATTAAAATTACGCAGGCTTTTCGTAGAGTCGTGCATCAAGTTTACTTAGTTCCCATTCCGCAACGGCTCGACACATTTAACCCATTTTTGGTTTGTAGGTGCCCCGGACCCTCGCCAACTGTTTTCACTTACTATCTGGCCGCTAGCGCAGTCAATAGAGAAATGCCGGGCATTAACGTCGAAGCCTTAAAATCGGCATTTTCTCGCTTTTTTCAACATAGCTTTTGAAAAATGGCTGTAAACTAACTGCGTCCAAATGCAGCGATGGTTTCTTTACCTATTTTTAATTTTACCTATTCACCTACCTCTTTAATTTTTACTCACTATTTTTTACCTGTTGTAGCTCATATTCTATTGGGCGAAGCGTGATTTTTTGCTAGTTTGCATGCACTTGAAATTTTCTTCCTCGACAGCGATCTCTTCCGTAATACGCCTACTATGGCCAAACAATAGCTTCAAATTGAATTCCAAGTTTCTCCTGGTTGCCATGACACTTTTATCCAACATTTGTAATGTTGTGCGCATCAAGAATCGAATGTTTGTATCCACAACAGTCTATAATTTAGCTACATCTGCTTTGTTAGTTGCACATAAAAGGTATCTGGAGGATAGCTTGTTTCCATTGACCTGTGGGTAGTTCTGCACCGCTGACGTCATAGAATATATCATGATCGATTTGACAATGAATCCGCACCGGATTTGGATAGCGGGATTTAAATAAAACTGGCATAAACTCCCTTCCAAGATTGCAAAGTGAGTCAGCGCACGAATACCTTGGATGCAGAAAATCCTGATGGACTACACTAGCGGCATTTACTCTGGATAGAAATTACGTCCAAGCGCGAGTAACATATCGTTCGAAAGCCCGTCGTTTTACCTTTTAACACGTATGCTGAGCTCCTAAATAGAATGGGTCGTTTTCCGATAAAGCATTATCAAAATTGATGCATTACTTTACGAAAAGCCTTCGTACGTATTGCCTTTAACCCAGCCATATAAATAATATATCTCGTTTCTGCTCGCTGTACGATATTTTTCGCCAGCAGAGATATGCCCCGTTTATAGCGACCTAGAGTAAGAAAAATGTGTAAAATCATAACTATGGATTGTATAACCGAGAGTAACAAGTGCAATTATATTACCGGAAGTTGTTGTAACCCGAGTTCGGCTTGTCAGAAAATTGAAAATTTCGGATCACTTGTAGATGCTCGGCTGGAAGTATGATTGGTCGACGAAGTACTGTCACCACCTGTGATAACATGGTGGAGTGGTGAAAGGTATCGAGGACTACTCATAATGACTATTTCAAAGAATTGCAAATTATTGTAAAGTATTTCGGGAATCAAATTGGACCCGTTCTCGGATACTCCTTCGGCTGAGCTTAAGGGGTAAGTTTATGGGGAGTATATGTTATGTGTAACTGGCTGACGATAAATAGAGTTAATTTGTGATGCTCAGCCAAGTAGGAATCCAATTATCACAGAGACGACAGTAATGCCAATTTCCAACGTGCTCATTTGCAGACATACATAAGCGGTTAGGAGTTCGATTTCCACGGTGCAAGTGAATGAACCTGTCGTGTAGGTTATTCTGAATACCAAGCCAGGTGAGACAATATGTTTTGCCCAAAAGGTTGCATATGCGGCACTATGATCGATCATATCGCTTTATATACATCATTTGCTTAAATATATTTATTTATGCGAAATTATGTAACACCAGACGAAGAGGAGTCATGCTTAACTTGAGGGTACCCTAGCGCCGTGCAACATCCACGGGAACCGTTCGAATAAACAATCCAATCGAATTTCCTTTTTATAGGTTTGAAACGGAGATGTTTGTAAAATTATGTATGTTTGAATTGAATTTGCATTGTCATTCGCCACTAAAGGAAATAATGATTCTATTGTAAATCGTTCGGAAATATTCAGTCAAAATACTTTTAACGACATTCCTAAATAACTAAATTAAACTTCTGCAATTGAGACAATTGGTAATTAACTAATGAAATAAAAAACATGATACGAGATAATTGACATCTATTCGGATACAATTCGGTGGCAGAGCTCTGAGCAGCGCATAAGTTCAACATTGCTTTCTGCTTATTACATTCCGGGACGACCTGAACAACAATCTTGAAACTTCATTTGTTAAAGTGTTGTCGTTGCTTGCTATTGTGACATTAAACTAGATGGGTCATAAATACTTCCGAGTTAGTGTGTTAGGTAGAATATCTAAACCAGCAGATCGTGCCAGGAACGGGCGAATGTAACGATATTGGAACTGCAACATACATTTCATCTGCACCAAATTCTCCAAACTCTATTGGAGAATTTGGCAGTTAATAACTATAGCAAACACATGCTCAATTTCGTCGTAAGACCAATCCCCAGAATTATGCACCAAATGTGATTTGCCTTTTTCTTCCAGCATGTAGATAATTTCGAGTATTCCTGAGATAAAAACTTTCGGTCATATTCTGAACCATATATACAAATTAGGCACTTTACTCTTATTCATAGCGTTAAATATTCATGGATGTGAAGTATTTGCTGGGCAGCAGTTTCTTTACGGCAATTCCAAGCACACTACACATATATAGGAATACTTTACGTGTACTACCTAAACTCAATGCATCAGTACGGGTATATCATAAGTATAAAATTTATTTTAAAGGAGTAGTAAAATGTATTGTGGACACATATTTTGCCCCAATATTAAGTAGTACACCAAGCGGAATGACCACTCCGAATGTTTTTGTAATACATGAAGGAAAGCGAAGGTATTTCCTAATACATTTAGTGTGATTGCTGGTTGCTGCTCCCGAAATGAGCATATTCACCTGAAATGGGTGTGCCATATCAGTTCAGTAAAACGATTGACATTTTGATATATGGAAATTTTTCCGTTTTTACATTAGATAGGATTCCGATTTCGACATGAATATTTGTCGCTAGCTCTGAAACTAATAGGTTAATTGTTTGTACGAGCTTATTAACATGGTAATGTTAATCAATTTCAATATAATGGTAATGTAATACATCTCTTTTTAATCCATCATCCGTTCAATGTGGCCACAATTTCCGGATTCTATAATAAATGATAAAAAGTATAGATAATATTCCGGGCATAAAATGCGCTCGTGTTCCTCGCCTTTCGTCGAAATTTTAATTATTTTTATATTATAAGTACTAGGCGCTGGCGACTTTACGGCGACTAGAAGCAATGCATGTAAATGGACGCAAAACTAAACTACCCAACAAGATGGCACGTGTAGTGCTACCGCATATGTATAAAAAGTACTTCAAACGAATTTATCAAATGTATTGTGGAAAGCATACTATGGCCACATATTAACTATTGCAACAAACGCGAACGAAATAACCACTCCATACATCTCAGTAGCTAGTTAGAGATAGCGATCGGGTCATAAAACATTTTTTTGCTTGCGATCGATCCGGGTGTGGCACACGAGTTCAGTAAAACTTGCCTAAAAAATCGAACACTGCATTTTACTGCTGAATGTAAGTGTGAATATCGGAAATGTGAGACTCAACATAAAAGTGCCAAGCCACTCAACAAAATTCTATGGGATGTGTCGCATGTAAGAAGATTTGCAGCCATTCCATTTGCCATTACAACAATAGACGCTTTGGAAGAAAAACCAAAAAAATAACACCAGCTCACAACTGTAAAACAATGTAGCTTAATACTTAATCAACAATATATTCATGGAATTGGTTCTAATATTTGCGGCAACCACGTCATACGAATACGAAAACAACAATTGAAATTTTACATTGCCCAAAAATGTATATCATTTCAAACGTTTTAGATTTAGTATTGGTATTTGCATTTATGGCAACCTGCTTCGACTGTGAAGCCAGACTCCCACCATCTGACTTTTGGATATTGCCTTTTGAAATTTTTCCTTCACAAAGCTTGGCCAATACTTCCTATACAGAATACGGTAAATACATAATTGGAAAAATCCAGGATAATTTGAGGCGACCCAATCAAACGCGTGACTTGGTGCTGGATATTTCTAAGATTCTCAATCTATTTGAAGAAGCACACTGCCATGTATTAATTGACAACTATCAAAACCTGGATATATTCCCGATGCGCACGGCTGTGGTACAGAGACGCCTAAAACTGGGAGTGGTACACAATCCACACGCATTTACTTATGGGACTTATCCGAAGCCATCCAAACTATTGTGGATACCACACGGCCTACCATTTGGCCGCTACTATGCGTACCGTGTTAATGGATTTCATGACTATAAAATTGACTGCCGACAGCATAAATATATTGGTGGCGCTGCATTTTCACAAGCCCATCATCTGACCGGTTACTGCGTTGGACTAAACACTTTTCCCTATGCTGCGAATTCACGACCGTGGAACTGTCAAATTCAAGTATCCCTTCAAGTGGACCCACTGGTTTTACTGCTACACAACTACCCAACAGATTTCTATTTTGACATTTATCAACCAATTTGGTACCCCTTTCTACTTACGGAAGCGTCAATGGCTACCCCCAGGATACATTTGCTTGTGGAGCACGAGCAACTAATCCTTTCGTATGAGTCAATAGAATCCGTAATGGCGCATCGGACACCGTCCTATTGGGAGCGTCCAAGCATTTATAATGTCATCACTTTCCTAGTTACCTGTGCCGAAAATACTGGCTCACCACAGAGCATACAGTTGCTTTCAACATATTTTTGGGGCATATCTTCACAGTCAATGTCAGTAAAATTTCAAAGTGTGAATATATCTGATGTTACAAACTTGTTGAATTCCAGTCTGGAGGAAAGTGGTGTTCGATGGGTGCTTGATGAGGGTGGAATTACAACTGTAGTTAGATATCAACTAGGCAATCATATAGGAAAATGTTACAGTGGCGGTTCAAGCCAACGTGTTGTTGGAAAGGCAAGATCTTATTCAGATTATGAGATTGTACAATATGACGAAATTCTTGCTGCAGGCATTGCATCCTTGGTATTTTCCATTTTCCCAAACTCAAGCGAAGCCGTAAGTTTAACCCGTAACACGAAAAAAATATGCAAAGATGGCATTGAGTACAATGAACCTGATTATGGAGAAGCTATTGAATCTCATATGCAACTAGCAATTATAGCAGATAAATTCACTGGCCCTAACATGCACCGCCTCCAATACAAGGAGGTATTGTCCTCATTGGCGTTTCTAAGCTGCGGTGGCGGACGCGGAAAACTGTCGACCGGAATGGAGGAGTTTGTCAACATTTACAATACTTCAGTATGGGTCTGTTTATTGGTAGTTTTGTTGGTTACTACAAGGATAAATCAGCAATTTTCCAAACACACTTTGCGACGAGGAGATATCATTTCCTACATTCTGCCGAGCGTTAAAGTTTTATTGGAACAGGGGGACCCATTTGCATCCAGCTACGCAAAGAATGCCAAGCTCCGAATGACAATGGCAGCAATGCTACTGTCCGGAATAGTGTTGAGTAACGGATACAAAAATACTAATGTGTACAACATGATATCTGCAAGACCGCTCATTCCTTACACAAGGCTCTCGGAACTTGTTGAAGACGGGTTTACGATTTTTACACGAATTCGGGAAGTATTATTCTCTTCGTTTGATTTTAACCCGTCGAAAATACTCTCTGTGGGCGCAGATAAGTGGATACGCGGTTTCTATATGGAATCAAATCACAGGATTGAAGACTCTCTTGGTATGGTCATCAGCGCAAAATCTGAGGTAGCTCAGTGGGTAGAAGCATCTGGTAAAAATAAAACGGATATTTTGCTTAAATTGGAAAACAGCACGGCACTTCCCAACAATAGTGCAGGAATTGTGGCTGCGGTATTTGCTACGTTTATGTTGTCTGATGTGAACAATACTGCTAGTGATGAGTTACATGGTCAAATTCTAGCAGATATGTGGCGATGGCAAGAGCAAACCTTTTGGGAACACTTGAAATCATGTGACAAGTCAGCAATTGTGCTACCGGCCTTCATGGCTAAGCAGTACGCCCAGTGGCTGTTCCAAGAACATTCGCACTACAACATATACGTTGGAAATGAAAACTATGGAAATCATTCTGCCATCGTTCGGCTCAAAGGATCCGTTCATCCCAACGTTATCAAACGTGTTCAAGCATTACAGTTTTCAGGATTGTGGGAATGGTGGTCCAAGTTTTTCCAGGACAAGATTCGTTTCAATCCTGTTCTCAGGAACGCAACACTGGAGCGACCATCAATGCACGGAAATGCGTCGCTTATATTTTATGTTTTATTTGCAGGGATTTTGATATCCATAATATTATATGTAATCGAGATGAAAGGGCTGATTTGCCAGATTTTGGTCTCTGCTTTCAACAAAGTGAAAATGGGTATCCACGCAGCTGGTATGTTCATTTATAGCTACTGTCACAGAACTACGACTAAATTGTTTAAAGTTCAAGAATATCTGATGCTGGTGCGTGTTATACATATTGGTTGAGAAACAATTGGGTTGCTGATCAACAATGGAATCATTTCCAGTTCCAGCAGAGTATGTATAGTTACATATATGTATATAGGTGAATACATATTAAATTATGTACGTTTTGAACCTAGTACTTTATTTGCACCGCCGCCGGAGGAAACGGAGAAGTGTCTGTTTTCAAAACTGTTAACAAAAATGCACATGGTTTCAGGGCATATCCCTTATTACAATATGAATATATTTTACATTTCGAGTCGTATAAGTAAGTACAAGTTACAATAAGAAATAATAGTTCATATGTATATCGATAGAAGTTGCAATAATATTCTCCTGCTTGTGTAATTACCGCAAAAATTATGCTGTATTTAAGAAAAAGTAAAATAAATAAATGAAGCTCTAGTCGAGTTAAATTACAATGGATTCATGTACATCCCATTTCTTTATTGATTAACATGGAACATATATGGAGGCTTCTGCGGTATAGGTACATGTTGAATGCTTATCTGCACACGTTCATTAGAATTAAACTCTCTAAAAACAGTAGCCTGAAAATTGTGGAAATGGAAGGAAGTGGAAAAAGTGAATACATCGACTACACCAGTCACAAAGGTAATTATATTTTCATGACAACCTTTAGACAATTAAACTCCAGAACATGCAGCTTCCAGATTTATCAAATGTTGTTCTCTAAAATAAGTTTGAAAGCAGTGTATTGAGACTCAAGTAAATTTAATTTGTAGCACAATTGTACTAAAAATACTGCCTACAAGAAGATCCATCACAGTAACCAGGTGGAACACCAATAATACATGGGTTGCCTACATTTGTGCAAACACGGATGAACTCGATTCGCTGGGTGGGGCTGGTCATAAGTTTCTGGTCCGCGACAGAAACTTGCAGAGGTGATCCGTGGCAGGATTCAACAAAAGTAAGAGCTAATAATCCAACAACTATAATATCGAAAGCATAAAATATTTGTTGGATGAGTCGCTGCATTTCAGCTGCTTACAAATTAGAACTGCAGACACCAACACAAAATGTCAATTTGTTGATACGTCAAACATAATGACAGGCTTGTCTAATCACGGATTGGAATCACCAATCATTAAACAGTGATTAGTGAATAAGTTAATCCGTTAATCACCAATCCCATTTCAGACTTTTTGCATTTAATCACAATCACTAATCCCGAAACCAGCAAACTTTAATCCTCATTTAATCACCGAGGTCCTAAATTTATGTAGCTGCTTTCCTATTACCTTTAGTTTAGGTACGCTGAAGGAAAGAACTAAGGTACCTGAGCAGTCACCACCACACAGTTCACATATGAATCAACAAAGTGCTGGCAGTATAGCCATCCTCCACACTCCAAAAATATTACATTACTTTCCCACTACATTCCTTTGTCAAGTTAAACAATCTTTAAATAAATTCAATCACCAATCCTAACCCAACTTGCATTTTTACTTAACAGTTAATCACATAATCACCAGTGATTGTGATTGATGTTAATCACCAGTCACCAATCACTTTGTAAATAAGAGCCTTCATTTAATCACAATCACTAATCACTTGACAAAAAAGGGGGTGATTAGACAAGCCTGCATAATGAAGGTGTAGAGAGCTATCAACATTTTAAGCACTTGACTGCATGAATGCTGCTTACTCAAATACCAAATAGAGCACACGTTGACTCCCTCTTTTGTACAGAATTTCAAAAATTACGATTATTTTTCCATGAAATGTGTAAATCAACAAAATACCCATACCCATCAAAGGTACATGTCTGTGCAATTAGCAGCCTGTATATTTTCATTATTCTTCTTTTAGAATTTAACCAATGTACATAATTTTCGCTTTAGAAATGCGTTACATGCACTTTTGCCGTTAGAAACGAAATTGTCAAAAGTGTTGAAGAGTCTCAATTCATTTTATGAAAACACTGTATTTACTTCAGTATTGAATGTAGGCATGTATTTACTGACCGTGCGCTAGAGAATAGCATCAATCGAAACATATCCGTACTGGTTTGGGTTAAATGTGCGCGGACCGGCTAGTCTTTTCTAAAAATAAATATTCTTACAAATGAACAGAAATACATGCGCATGGTAAACAAATGAGCCATTTGGAATGTACGCTGTTATATTTCTGGACCTTATGAATGTGGTACGTAAACCATATTTGTTTTATTCAAAGTTTGGCAGGCACGTTCGCTGTAAACAATAGTATACTATTTGACTTTGATATACCAACCTTTTGGAAAAAAAAATACATTAAAGCATTCGAGATAACGAGAGACTCGTGCTCAACAGTAGCAAAAGTTCTCATTCTCTGGAAATCAGTTTCGTCAAATCTATTGCAGGGCCTGCACCGTCTTTTGAACTTGCTAACCGATACCATGGCGCATAAACCCAACCACCCATTGTTACCCAGATGCATTCCGTCTGTTTAGGTGGAGTCGCATGGCTCCGGTTTTGACGAGGAGTCCACGGGAATTGATATTCTTTTATAAAATAATTCCGATTTTGAGGGGCCGTAGAAGTTGGAAGGTCAACCTTTACGTTACGTTGGACGCCAAAGCAACTTTAAGATCGCCGAGCGAAATTCCATCTCTTTGTCGTCCGGCCATGTCCACCATATCTTCATAATGCTACGGAAAGGAAAAGGACTTCGTAAATGTCGAGGAAGTGGTTTCGGAAGAACAGGAAAGCAGGAAAGCGATAAAAATCCGGCCCCGTGGTAGACCTGTCAGCCAGAAAAAGCGAGAAAGTTTGGCAAGATCGCTAAAAGTTGTGTGATATCTGATAGACTGACTTAACATGAAATTGAATGGTGAGTGGGAACATGACTCAAATCTACAAGTCTGCCAAATCAATATGATTATATTAATATGAATATCGTACAATCATTTTGCACATTCATAAAATTTGTATTAAATTGCAAAAGTAATTGTATATTGAGCCATTTTGAGTCACAAAATAAAATTGCCACACAAAATGTTTTGAAATGAAGGAAATTGAAGGGACTTAATAGCTACCAAAATTGGGGTGGATGATAATAATATGCATATATATATTGCCATTATTGATATATTTTGGTAATTGTGTACTTCATTTGCAGAACACCAGAATGTTCCAGCTACCGAATATTGAGTCAATATATTAATACTTGCTGCATTGTGCTGGCAAGTACTCTTCCAATTTAATCAAGACGTGTAGTAATGTACCCCACCATTTTTTAAAATGTAGTTTTTCTCGCCCTAGCTTAACGGTTGGTGTTCTCGGACACGATGAGTATGTTCACCTGAAGCGGGTGTGACCCAGCAGTGCAATAAACCCTTACTTCAAACTCCCTATTTCAGCGTCATTCTGCTTGTACATACACTCCAGTGATAACACGAACGTGACTAGTTTCCAATACTTACAGGCATATTCGTGGCTGTATTTACCGGTAGTTATTTCTGTTGCAGAATCTTGGTACACTTTCCATCTGAGGACGGATAAATTCCATGTAATTCTGAAGTATACAACCGCGAAGTATTATTGCTGGTCAGTCATTGCGCCTTAATATCCTGAAACCAGAGTGTCTTTTGACTTCAAGCGGACTTCAGAGTTTCAGCACCTTCGTTGTGGTTGTGCTTCGTGACTTATTAGATTGCGGAATGGAACTTCGTGTCATTAGAAAGGATAAAGGATGAAATACAGAAAACAAGATTAAGTACTGTGCTTTACAGACTCACACTGTGAACATGAGGAAGTTACAACATCCGGTTGTTAGCTCTTGAAAGCTATCCCTTAGCTAATTTGTACAAAGTGTACTATCAAGCAT
Source organism: Sinella curviseta (assembly GCA_004115045.4). NCBI lineage: Eukaryota > Metazoa > Arthropoda > Collembola > Entomobryomorpha > Entomobryidae > Sinella > Sinella curviseta. The sequence continues at coordinate 3,800,183 of CM023200.3, read as the reverse complement.
CAGAAATACAATTGATTGAAACAAGTCATGAGTTTTCTCGAGAAATTAGTCAATCGCGTCCTTTAGTATTGAATATTTCTATACTTCCCGTATGTAAATATGTGCAATAAGGTATAGTGCATGGTAACTTCAAAATTGGAAATCGTTGTAAATTTGACTGCCTCCCCACAAAACATTTGATTACTCCACAAAATTTAATAAAATTCAGAAAATGTAATGCTACCTAATCTGACCAAAAATAGGAACATGATAACGGATATTGGTAATCATGTATTTCATATTACATGTTAAGACAATAGCATGAAAACTTTAGGAGATATACTCACTACAAGTTTCTGAATTTAATCAGTTAGATTGGAAATGTACCCCAACAAATTTTGGTGCTCGATGTCTAATGTGTTCGTAGTTGGCAATATTCCTGGTGTACTTTCAGTTGGCTTATCAGGACAAGTAGATTGCCCTTTAGTTTCCGAGACGGTCGCGTAGAAATTACCGCGGCACTGTTCCTAGAAATCAGAAAGTTGCCAAAAAACGCTGGTCAAAATAAAGTGCTACAAAGCTAGTAAGAAATCAAACATTATTTTCGGAAATACCATGATCGAGACAACACACCATATTAAAAAGGGTCGTGGAGAACATTTTCCGTTACGTATATATTTACCAGTTCGACATTTTCGAACATTCAAGTATTTATGTGATGTGTGTACATATTCAAAACTGCTATCGATTTTAAATATATTATTTAACTTGCCGTCGCTCATTGGAATACAAACATACTATTTCACAGCCTGTGTATATTGGCAGATGTTTACGTTAAGAGACGTATGTGATGAATATTGCCAACATGTTTTAGTTGAAATGTAGCCGCACAATGTCAGCATTTCAAATTCTTTAAGATACCTTTGTTATAGTGCATCAACAATGGAGTCTTTCGCAGTAGTTTGGGAAGTGTTTTTAGTTTGTGCATGAATTGCATCCAGATCGGAATGCGAACCCAGAATTCAATATCATGAATTTTCGATATATCCATTAGAACACTATCCCTTGGAATACATGGACACTTCCTATGATGCGGAATATGCTGCATCAGACGTCCAACTGACTAGACAAATTAAAAACTTTTACCAGCAACGCAGTAAACAGCGCGATATTGGAATTGATATATCGGGGATACTCAGAGGATTGAGCCAATTATAGTTGATTCACAATACAATTCAGCCACGATAACTGGCAACTTGATGAACTTGTTCACTTTTTCGCACATTTTCAGTGCCTCATGCACGACCGGGCCTCTCCTCGTTTTCACCCACCTTCGACCAAAAGTCCAAGCAAGAACATTTTGAATTATTTTCCACAAGCGGTCATACAAGCCACAAAACTACACTGTCCATGATAAATACGTCTTTACTCGCCATCTCGAAATTCTACCAATGTCCCACAATCTTCTAACCAATCGATTTCCCCAGCTCGCCTTCAGTCCCAAAAGTTCTAAATACAATATTGCATACCCCCTAGCGTTTCGTATGACGCGCCCCTGAAAAGCGCAATGATGACTTTGCATGCCTTTTATTGCTTTTTCACTCTTTATTTAACACGTAATAGAAATTTTACAATTTGAACTACATTTAAGCATGTGAGAAGACCAACCACTATACATTTTGAAGCGGAAATTGGCACGGCCATTTCACATAATTTTTTTTGGGAGTTTATTTTGTGTTCAGTTTTTAGGAATTGTCTTACTGGTCCCTTATCGGACGTCGCTTTTTCCGAGACAAAAGCCCTAACCCCAGCACAATTGTACAAACATGTAAAGTGTGGGCAATCCTACAAATATTGTTAATTTAAGGCGGACTGGTTCTTACCAGTCCATAACAATTTTTTTTTCTTCGTTCGTGCAATTTTTTACAGATTTTTGTCAGCCACTTTTGAGAGAGAGCAGTCGGATAACCACTTGGTCCAGCAATAGCACACTAACTGGCTATGGTGACGAAGCGTTTCCATCACGTCCATCACACATTTCAGCGTTTCATTTGGTTTTCATCTCTAACCCCACAACGAGAGTCAACAGGCAGCACTCACCAATTACTCCAAGTCCATGTGCCAAGCGGAGCCAGCCAACGGCAACAACAACATCAACAAGCAGCAGACGAGCAGCATCATATTAGTAGCTCAAATTCACAACCATTATGTTTATCTAGGTAGCATGTTATTAGTTTTTAAGAAGTGATGAGTTCGCCGAAATATTTTTCTCAAGCTGTCCATTCTTGAGTTTTTTTTGTACATACTACTATTTTTTATCATGACCCATTATTAGGTTATTATACAACAAACACGCGTCATGTCATCGTACACACATATGTATATTCATGCCATATTATTTTAAAACCAGGTTTAATTTTTAGGAAGTGTATTCTGTGTACTCAATTCAAACCATTCAATTTTTCTGCCCATATCAAGGTACATATTTGGAGTAAGAAGTTTAATTTTATTCATATCTATTTTAACCATAGTTAAGCTTATTTTACGATTTTACAAACCAAATTTTTTTTTCTACGTGCCATTCCGCACCAGTTTTTGTTCACCTAATTTCGTATTTATACCTACGTACTTGTTGTTTTTCTCAAAATTTCCATTTGAGTTTTTTTTCCACCATTTTGTTTTTTGTTTTCCAAGTCACTGTTTAATATTCCAATTAGAGTCAGAAAATTAATGTATATAGGGGGGAGAAGTAACAAACGGTGAGTAACCGTTTGTTGTAGGTATCTAAAATGTTACTCACCACATACGTCATCATATATTTAATTAGTCACAACTAATACGTTAATTTAGGTCAAGTTGTCAAATGAATAAGATTACTAATATTTATGATATAAACATTTAATTGCCATGCTCATGTATATAATATGGCTATATTATTATAAATTAATCATACATGACTAACAACAGAAAATGCTAACCAATTTCTAGATGACACAAAATAAAAGTCAGTCGTTCACTGCTTACCAAACCTACCACATCTCTGCCTTAAATCGTCAAATCATTTCTAGTAATAAGTATTACCTACATATGCATACCTACCCCACTGAAATTAGCGGATAAAACACCAAGCCGAAGGCAGGTTCATATTACTATATGTTTGCGGATTCGCATTGTCATGCCACCATAGATAACTTTCAGAACATAGACGTCCATCAGTCATCTCTGGTCGCTGTTCATAGACAGCTAAAATTGGCCATTTATAAGAATCACCATCCTAAATTTGAATCCTGGTCTAAATCAAGGCTATTATGGATACCTGTCGGTATTTCATACGACAATTTCAATGCGACCCATGTAACGAGACATTTTTATAAAGTGGACTGCCGACAATACAAGTACTTTGGAGGAGATTTATTTTACTGGAGACCTCATATGAACGGCTACTGCGATGGAGTAAATTTGTCTCTATGTCACACATTCACGACCGTGGAATTGTCAAATACACGTATCCCTTCAAGTACATCCGTTGGCTCTAGAAGTTACGCGCGACCCAATAGCATTCTATGACGATGTCAAGTATCCCATTTCTGAAGATTTCCGTCAAATAGCTGAGTCGATGGTGCCGAAGCTTTATATATTCGTGCAAAACGAAAAATTCAAAATTTCGGATGAGTCTTTGAAGAACTTTCTCTCCACGAAGACAGCCACGTCATATCCTAATAAGCTGCATAGCGGTGTATTTCGTCCTTATGTATTCAAGACAACGGTCCTGTTAGTTGCCTTTGATGACAATGCTTCGTCACTGAAAGGCATATATATGGTTTCAACGTACTTTGAGAACATATTTTCGGTTACATCATCCATAAAGCGTCAACGAGTTAATATACATGATCTTGTGACACTCATGAAATCAAGCCCAGTGGAACGCGGTGTTCGGTGGCGACTCGATGATCGTAGTTACATAACTCGAAGCACATTTGTTTTGAAAAATCTACTTAAAAACTGTTACACTGGACAAGACAGGGCACGAGTGTCTTGGAATCAGGCATACGACGAGATATTTGCGGCCGGCATTGTATCTTTGTTACATTCGGTAATCCATAACTCAAGCGAATCGGACAGCGTATACCATATTGGGAAGAATGAGATCTGTAGGAATCGCAAACGCGTCAAAGATACAGTACAAAATGTTTTCAGAAATGAAATTACAATGTCAGTGAGAGTAAAAACAGTTCACAAAAATGGCCCAAACGTATTTCGTTTGACTTACACTGACGCAATGACCAAACTGGCGTTCGTGAGTTGTGGTGGCGGCCGGGGGAAACGGTCAGCTGGAATATATGAATTTATCAAGATTTATGACACTTCAGTATGGCTTTGTCTATTGGTGGTTTTATTCGCTGCCACCAGGATAAATCAGCAGTTTCTCACTCAGTCAAGGTATGGTAGAGATGTCATTTCCTGCATTATCCCAACTATTAAAGTTCTATTGGAGCAAGGCGATCCATTTGCGTCCAGCTATGGAAAGAATGTAAAGCTCCGAATCAGCATGGCAGCAATGTTACTAGCTGGAATAGTGTTGAGCAACGGATATAAACACACAAACGTGTACAACATGATAGCTGCCCGACCACTGATTCCATACACACGCCTTGCTGAATTGGTTGATGATGGTTTTAAAGTTGTGACAAGAGTAGGGATCGTACACTTTAAGCCTGACAACAATTCGTACGACATAGTTACTGAAAACTCTTCTCAGTGGGCGGGAAATTTCTGTTCCCATCACGACAATCACATTGTAAAAATGTATTCCCGTAAACGCATCCTTATGCTTTCGGAGGTGCGTCATTGGGTTAGCGGAACTAATACAACTAACACGGATAGTACTTTTGCCAAACTGGAGAACATAACGTCACTTTATAGGGGTAGTTGCGGAATTGTTGTGAAGACGTTTATTAAATATTTATCCGAATTGAACAGTCCACGCGAGATATTCGCGGATAATGTTCATGAATTACGTGTTAAATTTTTGAAAGAGATATGGAGATTGCAGGACACTGTATTGCGGAAATACTTGAAATCATGTAACAAGTCCGCAATTATATTGCCTTCGTTCATTGCTAATCAATACGCCAAAAAATTGTTTCAGGAACACAACGACTACCGAATATACGTCGGTAATGTGGACTACGCAAATTTGACTGTGGTTGTAGGTCTCACAGGATATATTCACCCCAACATATTAAAACGTATTCAAAGCGTGGAGTGTTCCGGAATATGGAATTGGTGGTCCGACTTTTTGCAGGAGAGAATCCGCTTCATTCCGATTCTAAAGAGACAGACACTGGAGAAACCGTCAATGCACGGAAACGCGTCGCTTATTTTTTATGCACTATTCACAGGAATTTTGCTCTCCAGTGTCACATTTCTATTCGAGATAAGAAAATTTATTTTCCAGTTTTTGATTTATGTTTTCAGGATTATACGTATTATCTACACGGATATGAAAATAATTTTACGGTATGCTGCACAGATTGTTTGCAGATTCAACTCAACTGAGGTAGAACAAAGGCAGTTTCAACTTTAAGTTCAGACGTTAAACGGTACAAGTATCGTGGATCATGTCATATGATTTGCTTTCTGTTAGTAGAAATCGTTGCAGTTGTTACACACACATTGGATGACTTCATTTGTTTTACGCCCGTACTGTACGCTTACCTATGTATTTGTTAGGATGCAATTTTAAAACATGACAGTTATCTATATGCCCACAAATCTCACTGTTATAACAATCATGAAGGGCTCAATATGAATTACACAATGTCCGAAGTACATGAATGAGCTACAATGTTTGACAGAAATAATTGGGATGACAAAATGCATAAATTGCAGAACTATTCAGCTCTCCATCAAATCAGTCCGGCTATACTCACCAAACCATTTACTATATATCCAACGATATTGTTCAATCCCGAAATTTCTTCTTGAGAAGATACTAAAACTAAAATTGTAAATGAATTACTGCATTCACACCATGAAGTTCTGTGGAAAAACGTATCGTCATGTCAGAAGTCAGCACTGATACTTCCCACATTCATGGCTAAACAGCATGCAAATAAACTGTTCCGCATTCGTGAAGACCAAAGGAAGGCGATTTGTTGGATCTTTGATTTAAGTATGTGTGGCAAACTCACTACCAAATACGCTAATTGTTAGTAGAAACTAATCAACAATTATTTTCTTTTGCCACGTCTATCACTACGGAAATCCATGCAAACCCATGGATATTCCTTTCCATTTGTCACCGTTCGCATCCAACAAAATATGCTTTCCACAGCATGATATGTAGCAGGGATAAGAGTATTAATTTTAAAATAATTTGTACTTTTCTTCGGAACCGTTAACATGTACGCTTGCTCCGCTTGTGCGTTTATATTTAGTTGGAGGCACAACGTAACTTGTAAACTGACCAGAGTATAGGTTTTGTAGAAACTACATTATTTTTGTTTCCCCGCATCTTGCACCAACCATAAATAATTCCCTTTTTTACTCGAAAAGTTCACAATGTTTGTACATTTTATAGGTTATCTTATAGTAATTTTAAATACATACAAGATATGATATGTTATCCTCACAACTAATCTAATACCCAATCTTAGAAATATCCAAATAACTTTTGCTGAATGTGGCAGCACAATCATGTAATATAATGTATTTTCTAGCTGTCGTCAATAAACGTAATTTCTGGGAACCGATTGGGATATTGGAAACCTTCAGATGAGCTTTTCAGTACATTTTTCGTATGCACAATGAGATACGTACTTACTAGATGCGGGGGATGCCAAATCCATGATATATCGGTACGCAGCATTGAAAAACATCTTCAAACTTGCGGCATGAAATGAACCAATTCAAATTTGCGAATCACAGCATTGTTGCGCAATTTCGTTTGCCACCCTTGCTAAAGTGCATTTCAATATAGCAATATACTTTGCACACTAAACGGGTTTATAATTTTTGCTTCGGCCGTTCCGCCCTGTACTTGATGATGTAATTTCTAAAATCTTTCTCTCATTTCATCGAATGACTCTTAATAAGGATGGGCTACATATATAATGATAATATTACTTTCAACATGTAAATCAACATGTGAAAGCATGGAGAAAAGAAAGTCATTTGGAAAAATGTAGCATTTGAAAGCATGTAAAAACTATTATTGGGCTACCTGACTCCCAGAAGGACCCATTTTAACATCTTCCTGTGGAAATGGATGGAATAATAATTGTATTGGGAGCGGATTCATTGAATCTCGTAAGTGTCACCACAAAGGTAGCAAAGATGAAATACAAAAGTATGTAATTTAAAAATACACGCTCACTGGTAAGCTCAAAATCCAATACGTGCAAGTATTTATTCATTTGTAATGTAGGAACTATTTACAAAAAAAGCATTGCGCACAATCGTATTATGCATTCAATGATGACACAAATAATTTTGTGAATGATAATTACGAAACTAATTAAAGTTTAAAGACAAGCATTTGTTACTGTGACCTATTTAACCATATTATTAGGATGTACATCTATTTATAATTAACTGAAATTATTAAAACGCGCAACTTTAGATGCAGCCGGTATTTCGAAACGACCAGATCCAGCAGGTATCTACATCATAACCAAATTTACCATTACATCGATAGCAAAATTCATAACTCCTAGAGGCGTTTCAGATTCAAAGTAGTTGTTGCGAGAAAAATGGATTCTAAACACCGTTACGGATCCCCAGAACTTAATCCATGCAACTACGCGGCCCCTGCCAAAATCACGTGCCCGCAGATTCTGCTCCGCCATTTCGTGTCCAACCGTTGCTCTCATTTGACTACTTGTCGAGTATATGCGAACTGCATAAATAAAGCATACCATAATGATTGTCGTACAACTGAGGAGAATTTCTGCAATAGTAAAACTGATAAGGAGATCAATTTTGTCGTAGCACTTGGTCAATAAATAGCCACAGAAAGAAACGGAAAGAGTGGCCACGACCATGTAAACCAATATGATGTTCAATTGATGTAACTCGTTGTACAGTTGCAGAACAAGTTGGTGTTGGCGGATCATAAGGACGACGTTCGTCTGCTGCCCTGGCCGTACAAGGTTATGCCTTACCGACCTATCGAATCAATATATATTACATTATTCAGCCACACTTCCAAAATGACCAACTTATTCTCAAATACCTTTGCAGTACGTCCAGCATGAGATAAAGACAAAAGGTTCCGGTGACTATTTGAAGTACAATATTGATCGTTGCCACGTTTGCTAATACTCTTGAAGTGATGTAAGCAAATAAAAATGAGCAGACTTTGGCAAGGATGTCGTAAAAGAAGGCTGTAACCGCCCCAAAATATTCCCTGGAGAATAATCTACCACTGCGGATAAAATTGGCTGGAATATAATTGGTCGCCGCTTCGGGAAACAGAGCTCCGCTTATCCCAGCGGCGAGTGCACCAGAGGCGAAAGCCAGTGTCATATGCTTCAGAGCCACTCTAATCAAACGACATTCACGCTCAAGATCGTCGCTAAAGCGGGAGCGTACGTGTAACTGCTCGAACAAGATCACCTGATTAAACCACATTGCAAGGTTGTGTGCAATTTTGTAGTGGATGTAACGATATAGAGAAAACGTGGCGAATGCAGTCATCAGGAAGATATTCAAAACTTTGTCTCCCATGGAATCTGACACGAAATAATATTTGAATAAATTTAATAATGATACTGAAAAGATCAAAAAGCAATGTAGTTTCCATTCCTTAAGGGAAGAGGGCTCGACCACAAACTTTAGTACTTGATGATCTGTGTGCTGGGACGTGGATGTTTCGGCTATTAACTTATATGAAGGTGAGTAGGAGATACAGTTGTATTTTCCTAAAAATGTTAGGATTTTGATAAGTTCTCCGGACAGTTTGGACACAATGATCATGGTGCCCTGACAAAAAAACAGTTAAAGTGTCGCTCACGTTGACTGTTACAAAGGTCTAGTAAGTTGTAGGTTTTTGCCAACCGCTGCTCAGGTAGTGAAACGAGTTAATGTAAGACATTGGAATGAGGGCTGAATTATTCGCATTTTAAAATTATGCATCAACGCGGTTCCACTTAGACAACTTTCATATGCAGAACAGAACCGGTAGGTTGTTAAAGGCTCTCTAAATAATTTTCAGGAGAAAATGTCGAAAATTTGGTAGTTGGTATTCATATATGTATAATTGACCATATTCGTGAATACATATTTTTTGCGATGTAGAACTGCTAACGCATTCCAGATTGGTGGAACAAAATCCATTACGCTAAATTATGCTATTTTTCTTTTGCGCAAATTAACTATTTCATGCAAGGTGGTAGGGTCGATATGGTCAGCAGCAAAGCAGTGCTGGGCCTTGTCATTCGTACAAGCTTAATAAAATATGATGATTAAATTTTCCAGAAATGAGAAGAAAATGTTGGAAACGGATTTTTATTAATTATTTGTCTCAAATGCCAGTGCTGGAAAAAATAATTTGATTACGACGAGCGTTGTATAAATTTGACGTAGTATATAATAAAATAACGTTATTCAAAATTGATACCCGAAGTTGGAGCTTGTCATCGTATAACGTTTTCGCAGCCTAAAATCGCAGTTATAAATTAAACTAGTAAGGTGTAAACCTTTAATACATAACTACCGGAAGTGCGATGTATGCCCAATTAACCACCAAAATACGCATTTGACCAATTTCAATATGTCGTGTAAGCTCAAATTGAACTTCCCATTGAATTTACACAACAAACTTTTTTTGAGGTCGGTGACCCCTTCCCCCTTCTATTCTCCACCCTGACGACAGGGGAGTGATTTGACCCATTGTGCTGTGGCAAAAAATTATCGTCTTGAACTCCTCTATTCATTTCTATAATAAACTTTTGTCATGACTTTTTTTGATCCCCACCACCTCAAAGACGTCGACGTCCCTACTTCCGGCCAATGATGAGGTACATGAAAATCAATAGGGATTGTGTTCTTGGGCCGAGGTATCTCTATGCCAAATTTGAGCGAAATCGGTCAACGTGGAGGGACGCTAGAGTGTTGACGGACAGACAGACAGACGGACAGACAAAGAGATCAATCGCCATAACTACCTTTCAAGCATTTCATGCTTCCGGTAGTTAATAAATACATCATTACGTATTACCTTACGATAGATGTATATTTTGGCTCCAATGGTAAATAATCAATTAAAAACCAGTAAAATCCGTTTTTGACCACCATAATTGAAACCATTAAAAACCTTTTAAATCCGCGGTCATGGCTCTTTTAGTTAAAAATCGCGGTTCAAGCGTTGTCTGATTCTGACGGCAAATACCACCACCTGCTGAGTTGCAGAAGCAGTGGCCCGGGAACTTGTATATGGTACCGCTTCAAAAATATGTGTACCTGTAACATCCGATCTAGAGAAATCAGTACACCATACATTAATCAAAGCTTTATGAAAAGATGGCACAAATTCATTTAAGCCCAAGTTATACAAAAATTGGCTGACACATGATGAGGACAAACATTATCAACATGTTTTAAAGTAAAAAATTATCATCTTGCTCCACGTTTTAGTATATATGATTTGGCATGTCATGATGTAAGTTTCAAGCGCATTTCTGATGAGATCGGGTGTTTCAAAACTTGAATTACATGATCAAATATTAGTTCAAATTTATTAGTGGTTGGGAGCAAGTCCGAAACAAATATTGTCACTCAATTATTTATATTACGAAAACTGATGCAAAGCTCAGTAGGAGATCATGTAATATTAGTATGGAATACCAAATCGGGTCGCATTGCTAGTTTGTAACCTAAATATGTAACTTAAAATACTGGGCTGACAGAAAGTGGTGACGTTAAACATGCCTTTCAAGGATTTGCATTGAGACGTCTAAGGCGACACAATCGGCAAAAACGAGTTTACCATGGTTTTCTGCGTCGCTGATCTTATATAATGGCAATTCTTGAAGCCCCAACTGGACCTTGCGTAAATGATGATGCCTTGTAAGGCAGGTCTTGTTATAACAAAAACTACTATTTTCACGGCATGCCCTCAAAATTGCGAAATCCATGCACGACTACAAAGATATTTTGTATAAGGATCATGTACGATGCAAAACCAACAAATCATCTGATGTATTGTGCCGGCGAGACTACAGGGCCTGTAATCACAACGTCATCACCACATGAGCATCATCCAATTATTTGGCTTGATGTGTTGGTTTTGCATCACGCATTCCAGCAACAAATTTCGGACTGAAGAACCGAAAGTTTTTTTACATCCCAACCTCAATTGAATGCATGCATGATGCTGGAAATAAGGGAAGCCAACCAATCGCTCCGTGAATATTATGAGATATGTTTTTTGATATTTCCCATTCCGCAAAAATCTACTTAATCAAAAAGTTAACATATGCGCTTTCAGTATTTAGCAATATCCTATTAATGGCGAATCCTTTTTCCTCTTCCCTCCGGTCCCTTTTCCTTCCATTCTCCTTCCTTTCTGTTTCCCCCTTTCCTTTCCCCTACCTTCCCTCTCGTTTGTCTTCTCTTTTCCCTTCCACCGTTGCATTTTTCAGGTGCCCTAGATACCGAGATACAAATTGTTTTTCCACCGCCACTTTTTTTGGGCATATGGCTTACAATTATAGAACGAGCGGCCAACCGTAGCATCTGCCAACACGATTGGAAAAGCTGGACACATTTATGCCCCACCTCAATGGAAAAGAGTATCAGCGCCAATACAATTCCTGCCAACAAAACCGCAAATATTGTGGACACATTTCCTTGTATGTTTGGAGGGTCCAGCGTAGAGTTCTTGAGAACTGGACTAAATTGGCTTCTTTGCTCAATATATTTCGACAGCCAGTTCCAAATTCCCGAAAACTGGATTCCTTGTATTCTTTTAACAACGTTTGGATGTACCGGCCCGTCAATCCGGAATCCCACTGAAATGTTAAAGTAGTCCTCCTCTCCGACATACACTCGGTAGTTCTGGTGATGCTTAAACAGTCTGTTGGCATATCTGTTGGCTAAAAACAAAGGTAGCAGCAGCGCTGACCTGTTGCACGATCGAAGATGGTTCCACAATTGTATGTCTTGTGAGGCCTCTATATGAGCCAACAATTTTGCTTTCAGAAGCTCAAAATCAAAACGTTTTGTTTTGGACAACTCTGTTTTTGTGGCCACTAGAGCCTTAGTAGCAAATGATGTGGCACTAGGATGCAATAACGTGTGGTTTTTCAGTACATTTATACTTTTTAGGTCCTGGCTTCCCAAGGATTGGGACACTTGATCCCACTGGGTAATTTCGGAGGTTAGCTGAAGACACTCGCTGGTGCCGTTACTACTGAAGTGCTGCGGAGCCGTGCTGAAGAACACCTCATTCAAAGGGAGATCTTCCAACACCCATTCCCACATGCACGGAGCCATACAATCCACAATTCTCACCATTGTTCTAAATCCACCTGCAATCAATTGCGAAATCTTTGTGTACGGAACGACGGATCTAGGGGATATCATGTTGTAAACGTTTGTGTTTTTATATCCGTTGCTAAGAACAATTCCCGACAGTAAAGTAACCGCTATTATCAGTCGATAGCGCCAATTTTCACATGCGCTACTAGGAAAAGGATCTCCTTGTTCCGTTAATATTTTGAACGCTGGGAACAGAAACCCGGTGCGATTTTTCTTTGCTCGGACTTGGACTTGGATCGACCGTTTGGAAAAATTGGCGGCTTATTCCTGTCAGAAGTAACATGGATATCAGAATAGCTGCCCACACCGACAGGTCGTATGCTTTCAACAGTTCGGCAAATCCTGCTGCCCGATTTCCTAGTCCCCCGCCGCAACTTACAAAAGCCAGCTTGGACACTGTTTCTTGGTAAGAGTGGCGAAGAGGTGGGTCAGTTTGACGCATTAGTATCGGCGTTAGAACGAGACTATATCTTAACGCCAGCGGATCTTCTGGAACGACGTAGACCCTTCCATTTTTGCAATAGCGAGTAGAGTATAAGTCCATCCCGCGTAATGAAATCGATCCGTTGGAAATTATGACATGCAACATGTTAGAGAGTCGGTCAGCAAACTGATTGTCAAATCGACCATCTTTCAAATTGCTACTACTTTTCCCACTCGCACGTTCGAAATGTTTCGCGTCACAGTTTTTGAGATTTCCCATAAATTTAAAAATGCCCTGCTCAATATACGACGTGGCAAATTCGGATACAATAACCCATCGAGACTCATCTTCGGTTGATGTGGATTGAAATATATGTTTCAGCTCTGCTTCTTCCACGCGTGTGTAGCGGACAGATGTATTGCTACTGGCAAAGCTGGGAAAATATAACGTGGCTAGATGAATTGCCGAAATGGGATTTCGGCCACTCCTTTCCCGCAACGATATCAGTAGGGTCATTGTGCGATGTTGGTAGGGATAAAACAATTCCAAGGCATAGTTGGAGAAATTTATTGACGCGATTTGTGACAATAAGGTTTTGTGTACACTGGCGTAAGAAATAATATGCTTTTCATGGCAGACAAAGATGAGTAATCTTGGAGTCGGGGACTGTTCAACGAAACGCAACTCGTCTATGCTAGGAACGTCAATGTCGAAGAAGAAAGCTAACGGATATCCCACGACCACAGGAACCACAGGGTGGGCTTGTAATTCAATTTGCACGTGACAGTTCCATGGCGTAGATTGTGAACTAAATAAAAAGTGATTTAGACGGAGACAAAAGTCCACAATGAAGGGAAAGCGTTGGAAAGTTGTTCCACCAAGATATTTGGACATTGGGCAGTATGTTCGATAAAAACCAGCGCCATTTCCGACTGCGCTGAAATTTGCAAACGGGAATCCGACAGGGATCCAGAGAGTTGTTGAGTGCTTCTCGAAATTGTGTACTTCAGCGAGATGAGGTCGTCTTAGGATGGTACTGGTGTAAGTTGGGATTATATCCACATTCTGAAAATTATCCAATACGAGCAGGCAGTGCAATCTTTCGAAAATATTTACCAAAGCGGACAGATTTAGCATCAAGTCGCTCAATTTATTTTCTTGTCCCGAGGCAGTGTATCCGGTGCTGTTCAAATGTTTTAGTGAAGCTTGTGGAAGTGGCCTTATCCCGAATCTGGATACTTCTTTGTAAACTTCTTTCTTTGGACTACAACTATTACTAACGGTTATGATAGAGATTGATATTAGCAAACGTACAAAAAACGGCCGCATTGCATTCCCTTTGCAACAATGCATTTCGTTTAGCGGATGAATAAATGTGATGCTGTTCGCTATTGATTCAGTATGATATTGGTAGAAACCATTGTCGATATTGAATTTCGCGGAATGAGCACGCCACCAAGTTAATACCAATATTCATAACACATAAATAATTCCTTCCTCTCGAATTTAATGGCTTCACGATTGGTTGTGACTATATTGATTGGCATATGTACTTAAATTTAATTGATCCAGATAGATGCCACCGTGAAGTTTTGGTTCATGGGCTGACTGCAATATATCTTAAAATACTCCTTTTGTCATTTATGGAGCTATGGAACATGATGTTCCCTTGTCGATGATATCTCCAAGTATATAATATTTTCACAATGGGAAAAGTTCTTATTTGTGTTGTCGAGAACAGTCGAATTGTGTATGTAGGATATCGTAGCACCTTAAGAATGAAAACTTGGATTGCCAACGAAACAAATGTGGCATTTATTTACAACTTCATCGATGACAAATATTCGGTAAATATTTGTAAGGAATCCCGAGAAATCCAAACCCACTTAGTTTATTTAAGTTCAGAGAGTTCAAACAATGAGGACTGGATTAACCGCAGGAGATTTTAGAACGTAAAATATTGACTTTTATGTACATGATATGGAGGCATGAAAATTATAACAATCTACGTTGCTTTCGGCGAACATTGAACTTAACAATGATGCTTCCACTTGCCTAAAAGCGCCATATAGTAATGTTCAGCAGAAAAATATCTGGAAGAGTGCAAGAAGCATTTCAACTAGCATTAGTTCTGACTGAGAAAAAGGCTTATGAACAACTACGATGCAAAACGAATTGAAAATATTCGTTGGGTTTGTGTATGCTCGACAGTCCACCATGAAATATTTACTCCATAACAAACTGCTCCTCACGAGATAGTCGATATACTCTAATTTCCTCTTTGTTTTATCTCGATATTGATATCTCTAAAAAATGAATAACTTAATCAAAGTGGATAATGGAGCAGACCACAGTGTGAAATCGTGGTCATATTTTGGATATAACACTTTATATAATATGGCTTACTACGATGATTGCTAGTAATACGTCTTTGCTTTCAGTACATATTGCCCAATGTCTTAGACGATGGTGTCGCAGATATTGCAATGAACAATAGATTAATGAACACTTGTGAACATGTAGGCGATAATCATTTGTGACCATATGGTCCGATGTACGGATCAATTTGCATTGATCTTAAATACTCACGGCGCTCAAACACAATAGATATGGCTTAATGCGGTCACCCACGGCTTTACTGTGTTTAGGAATTATTATTATTGATACTAAATTAAAAATACTTGCACAAACGGATCTTGAAGAACACATGCTTTATAAAATACATGCAATGCGCATAATTAAATACTTTGTATCAGCTGTAAAGAATATAAAATATCTAACTACTTGATTAAAATAAATGTGCAACGCTTGTGAATATTTACATTTCCAAGGAGCAATGAGAACAATTCCATCCCTTCTATTCAAGATCAATCAGGCTTCGCACTCATTTTCTCGAACTTGTTGAAGATGGATTTGATATTGTCACACGAATTGGCTCAATTGATGTATACAATGGAACTCACAATGGGAGGGTCCAGGGTGGTGGACGAGAAATTTAAAATCTCGGGACTTGTTAGGGGTAAAAATGTGCGGCGAAAATAATGGCACTCTTGGATTTTGCTAAATGTGAAGTGGTTTGGACCTACAGTCATTGATATGGGTGCTGATTGGCCAATCAGGCATATATTAGAACTATAAATCTCGAAGTGAGAAATTATTTTTATGACACAATTTATAAATTGTTTATAAATTAGGCATATCTGACTGAAAGCAAACACAAACGATGATATCTAAAGGAACCGACAAATGGAGTGAGAGTTGTGGATAGTTTTTCCATTCAAGATTTACAGCTTCCAATGTATATTTGATTTGTCAGTAAGCACGCATATAAATGGCTCTGGGTCCAACCCACTTCACATTTAGCAAACTCCAAGAGTGCCATTGTTTTCACCGCTTATTTTTACCCCTAACAAGTCCCGAAATTTCAAATTTCTCGTCCACCATCCTGGACCCTCCCATTGTCAGTTTAGTATTAGCATGCAGTCGCCTCGATGAATGGGCAAAGGGTTTACCAAAGATTTCGAAGGTACCCTTTGTGGAAAAACAGTCAAGCAGTCATGGCGATCCGGTATTCACATAAATGCACGACCTAATGTTTATGTATGGTAAGATTCCAGGTGGTTCTGACAATGAGTCCTTTGGGTTACAGGATTATGCCAAGCATCACCCAAATGTTTCCAACGTTGTAGCTCAAGCTATTCGAGCAAACACAGACTTGATCGCCAAAGCTAATTTTCAGATTGAGATGTATGGTAATGTTCAAATTAGCGAAACCACCCTAGACTTTGCAAGATAGTTTTCTGATCGATCACTTGGAGTAAAAGCAACAGAAATCTGCATTGCTGCTGCCTTCTTTCAGAGCTAAGCTGTATGGCACGCGCATCTTTCGTCCACATCCTAACAGACGAGTTTACATCGGCAAAGAATTGTACGGAAACATCTCGTTGGCGCTTCTTATACAGGGGTGCCTCGATCCAAACGTAGTTAAACGGATTCAGGCAATCCAGTTTTCTGGAATTTGGAGTTGGTGGCCGGCATTTGTGCAGGACAAATCTGGCTTCAGTCCAGTAACCAAGAAAACTACGCTGGAGCCACCAATCATGCACGGAAACGTGCTCACCGTATTCATAATACTACTCTCAGGCATCGGTATAGGTTCGTGTGTACTGATGATAGAGATGTGTGGTGTCATCAAAACGTCACTTATGGCGGCTTATATGCGGCGCTCAGTATTTTTCTTTAAGGCGAAGATGTTCATTTGGTTTTGTTTTTACAAAAGTTGTTGGTTACTTCGCTTTTACATTGTCCAGATACTTGAGAAGATGTTTTGGTTGATTGGAAAAATGTACCACCCTTCATCAATCACCGCTGCTTCATTTCTGGCTATATAATATATTAGCATTCCAATTATTACATATAACGCTTAACCATAACATGTAGTTTGAGCGCATTAATTTTGGTACATGAATAAGTAAAGTTCTGTAAAAAATATTTAGTTTGCTAATTTAATATTTCCGTCGGCTATGGTGCATAGTCCATTGTGAAGTTAGTTGAACGTCCGCCTGAATATCTGTAGTATGGACCTATACTAATTTATTATACATTTTACTTTTGTTTGCTTAAATTGATATTTTAATGTGGTGGATTTAGTTAGAGTTCGTAAAAATCATGCAAGTCATTGCACTTTAGAATTAAAGTCATTATCCATTTCCGTGTTCCCTTAAAAACGTAGTTAAGCCAAAAAAATATGCTGCATTGTATGGAATATAAATGTTACCTACCATGAAAAAGAAACAGGTAGATGACAAAAAATGTGGCTATGTACTAGCAATATAATTGATATGGAATATGGCTAAAGGAAATTGCTCAAATAATGGGATATGCTGGATAGCGCAGATAAAGTTGTCATCAAATGGAGTACTAGTGTACCTCACAATATTGCAAAAGCATTGTCAGAATGACAATTCCCAAAGCGACTAGTAAGGCGATTATGTCCATACGGCCAGCACAGTCGCCACGTGCTTTGGTATAGCATATGTATATGAAATCGTTTCAGGTAGTAATACAATTTACAAGGAAAGTATATTGTGCCCTCATATTCAACACCTACATTAAATGATGCACATACTTACCCTGGGCTGGTAACATTGATCGACGGATTTATGATAGATATACGACTCTCTAATGCATTTAATCTGAGCGCACTCAACGATTGCTGCTCTCCGAGCATGACCGTATTCACCTCAAAAAGGTGTGGCTCGTGAGTTCAGCGGCATTTGTCACCATCTGAACACCCGATTTCACAGCTTTTTTGTAATGAACACACACAGGTTAAGAAGTGAAATATCTAAAATATATAATTGCCTAGTAAAAATATAGAAACTATAAACCGTACAGTTTGCATCTGATTCCTTCGTATCAATATTTGAACTTATAAATCTCAAAAAGGAAAAAGCTCTTATAATAAATCTGCTCTACGAAATTTGTCCGGCTCTAGAGTTAACTGAAAATGGATTCCTTTCCAAAAGTTTTCGACTTATTATTAATGCTTGCATTTATTGTTACCTTCTTTGAAAGTGAAACCAATGCCCAATATTTTGACTTTTGGATATTACCTTTTGAGTATTTTCCAATACAAAAGTTGCAAAAATCAAGCTATGAACCCAAAGATCTTGAAGTAATTTGGCAAATCCAGGCGTCCACGTGGGGACCCAGTCCTGCGCGTGACGTTGTACTGGATATTTCAAACATCCTCAGTTTGTTTGAAGAATCACACTGCCATGTTGTAATTGACAATTTTCAAAACTTGGATATATTCACGGCCCATACGGCCGCTGTACAGAGACGACTAAAGCTTGCGGTGTTAAGAAATCCACACCCATTTATTTATTTGAGCAATAGACCTAAACCACAGCCATCCAATTTATTGTGGATACCGTACGATCTTAGATTTGGCCGATACTATGCGAAACATATTAACGGCTCCCATCATTACAAAATTGACTGCATAAAACACAAGTATTTGGGTGGAGCTACGTTTACCCTTGCCCCTTATATGAGCGGCTACTGCGTTGGACTAAACCTTTTCCACTATGCTGCACAATCTCGACCATGGAACTGCCAAATCCAAATATCCCTGCAAGTGCCACCATTGGTTCTTCAGGTTCATCCCTATCCGACCGCGTTCTATTTGACACCGTTTACTCCATCTCGTACCCCTTCCGAATAGCGGTAGCGTCGATGGCACCAATGCTGCACATGTTTGTGCAACACGTGGAACATTTTATTTCGGAGGAATCCCTGGAAAATTTTTTGGTCTCACGAGTACGCAGTTTCTGGGTTCATCCGAACGTAGATTGCAGTATCAAGTTGTTAGTTTTATTTGCCGACAATACTGGATCAGAAACAATCATATATATGCTTTCAACGTATTTCGAGGAAATATCGTCAGTGAGATTATCCGTTCAATATCAGCCTCTTGATTTATTTGATCTCACTAAATTGTTGATCTCCGGCCATGGAGAAAGTGGTGTTCGGTGGCATCTTGATGACGGAGGCTTTACAACTGTTGTTAGGCATCAAATAAGCAATCAAGTGAGAAAGTGTTACAGCAGAGATTCGAGCCCACGTCTATTTGGTAAGGCAACGTATTCTTCAGTTTACGGCACTGTAGCATATGACGAAATGCTTGCTACAGGAATTGCGTCATTGCTATTTTCTATATTCCCCAACTCAAGTGAAGCTGCAACGGTGGACAATAATGTAAACAAAATTTGCAGAGATGGCAGAGAGTACATACATGCACGTACAGGAGCATTTAGTGAATCTCAATTGACACTTCAAATTAATACGCATATTCCGAGCATCCCAAACACACTTCCTCTCATGTACAGACAGGAATTGTCCAAGCTGGCGTTTGTAAGCTGCGGTGGCGGTCGTGGGAGACTATCGAAAGGAATGGCAGAATTTGTTAATATCTACCAGCCTTCGGTATGGATTTGTGTAGCGGTAGGATTGTTGGTAATTACGAGGATGAACCAGCAAATTCTCACATCATCTAAATACCGGGACGACATTGTTTCTTTCGTGATCCCGAGCATTAAGGTTTTGCTGGAACAGGGCGACCCATTTGCATCCAGCTACGCGAGGAATGTGAAGCTCCGAATCACAATGGCAGCAATGTTACTGGCCGGAATAGTGTTGAGCAATGGGTACGAAAACGTGTACAACATGATATCTGCCAAAGAGCTGGTTCCGTACACAAAGTTGTCGGAACTTGCCGAGGATGGTTTCACAGTTTTGACAAGAATAATGGAGGTATTCTTCTTCTCACAGGATTTCAAACGGTCCAAAGTAGTAACTGGAAACTGGGGTGGGTGGGTACAAAGTTTTTATATGGACTCAAATCACAGTGTAAAGGAATCGGGTGATATGTACATCACAGCGGGCTCCGAGGTACGACAGACGTCGGAGCCCGCTGGGTGGGCGGATCTGACGAAATTAAAAGTGATATTTTGCTCAAATTGGAAAACAACACGGCACTTCATCAGAGCAGTCCAGAAATTGTGGCTGTGGCATTTGCTCAGTACATATTGTCTGATCTGGCTAATACTACTGACGATGAACTACATGGTAAACTTCTAGCAGAGATGTGGCAATTGCAAGAACCAGAGCTCTGGAAACACTTGGAATCCTGTGACAAATCCGCACTTGTACTACCCGCATTTATGGCTAAACAGTACGCGGAGAGGTTGTTTCAAAGACATTCCTACTGCAGGATATACGTCGGAAAGGAAGACTATGGCAATCATTCTGTAGTCTTTGGACTCATAGGATCCGTTCATCCCAACGTTATAAAACGTGTTGAAGGATTAATGTTTTCAGGACTGTGGGATTGGTGGTTCAAGGTTTTCGAGGACAAGACTCGTTTCATTCCGGTTTTAAGGAATGCTACGTTGGAGAGACCATCAATGCACGGAAATGCGTCACTTATATTTTATGTACTATTAACAGGGCTTGTGCTGTCCACAGTTTTCTATATAATCGAGATGAGAGAAATGGTATGCCGTATTCTTGTTTCCACTTGTCGCAAAGTAACAACTGGTATCCAATCAGCTCGTATATTTGTTTACAGCTGCGTTCACCGGACTACGACTAAATTATAATAATATCAAGGTTACTAGAAACTGGCACAGGTCGTCCTCATCGAAACAATTCAGTTGTAGATTAAATCCGCACACAAGTGTAAGAACGCGTCAAGACAGCTCTCCGTACAACAACTGCAAGTTATATTTCGATACCGGACATATACGTAGTTAAGCAAGAGTATACTGGTATGTTTCAAATAATTTCAAAAGCAATTTTATTGTCATTTTAAGGTTTACATGGGGTAGCGATTTATTAATTTAATTAATTCAATAATGCTTCAAATTTCAATGTATTTAATATTTTTCTTCGTTACAGAATTGTATTACAATGAGTCGTAATGCATTTCGGAACTTAAATGACCTAGTGCTTCAGCAATTACTACATTTAATAAACAAATTTAAAGCATACTATCGCATCGACATGTTTCTCACGCTTTACATTATTTTGTATTGGTAAATTTATGTGATGTATATGGATTCGGGTTTGGAAACTCTGGAAATCCACATTTTCCGTCTGTACTCTTCTCTTCTTAAGAGGACGCAGCATGGATTGGAACACCTCAGGAACTCCCATCATTATAATGCACATTTCAGCGTACATACTGCCATCACAATTTGAAAATCAAGGGGAATAAGGGGAATACACTTGCCAAATTATGTAAAATCTCCTCATATGGTAAAGGATACTCCTATGCTTGCGCAAAGTACCCAAAAATGTAGAAAAGTAATATCATAACTAAGCTACGGCTTACTGGACATCGTTGTGATGTTCGTGATCATTGCTGATAAAATGGTCTGAATAATTTATGCATACTTACACGCGCAGCATATGCCCTCTAATTCAATCAGACATGTTGGTCTTCATTTAATCAATACAGACAGTTCGAGTTCATTTGCCTACCGGACAAGTCGAGAAAATTCCACTCTACTAAACTAAAACGTTGTATGTTTCTTCGCGACGTAAGGAGTTTCCGCCAGTGTCTTGTTTTCCTTAATTTAACCATCTACAGTGGTAGCTGCAGAACAACTTTACAATCTGTACAACAATAGTTAGCCAGGTCTCAAAATCTCCAACAATAGTGTCCAAGCATCAGCAATAGATACATCACAACCTGCCCGATTACGTACCCACAACAAAAGTTAAAGAATATTGATGGAACTATACAACAGGAAGGATGGTTATGGGTTTTGAAACACTTTAAGCAGTAGCATCGATCACACATACAATTGAGCGTATTGAACTACAAAGGGTGTGGCCCACGAGTTCAATAAAACTTATCATAGTTCAAAACACACTATTTTTGACCGTATATGTGGATTTGTAAAACTTGAATCTGAGATAATGTGTGTGAGTAACTAAATTTGCTTGGGAAATATGTTGTGCGTAGTTAATCAACAACTGTAATAAGTGTTGCATATCTGAATACTTTGAGCGTTCTACTCATCGATTGGTTTATATTGCATATGGATTATGTGATCTGCAGTGATCGCATTTTGTAGCTTGCTCTACCTCTCACATGACGAGTGTATTCTCATGAAACGGTTGCGTCTCATAAGTACAACAAACCATATCTGAATATTCAAACACAAGTATTCACCGTTTGTTCGTATATGCGGATACTGAACCGCTGGAACGTGTTTATTCAGAACCGTGCAGCAAAAATAACAAGCTATATGTTGCATATGAACGCAATGTTCCAGTATAAAATTGCGGTTGCTGTAGACATTTGTGCTATTTGGCCCAGCATTTAGTACTATTTAAGTGATACAGAGAAAACCTTTCTGCAT
The DNA here is from genome assembly GCA_004115045.4 of Sinella curviseta. Taxonomy (NCBI): domain Eukaryota; kingdom Metazoa; phylum Arthropoda; class Collembola; order Entomobryomorpha; family Entomobryidae; genus Sinella; species Sinella curviseta. Next base: position 3,777,302 of record CM023200.3, on the reverse strand, counting down.
TACAACGGGGCTACACCAGTTTACGCAAAAATGGATTCCCTCTCAAAGTTTGTCTATTTGGTTTTAATTATTACATCTGCTGCAACCTGTTCTGAATGTTTCCACATATACAATCTCCGAACGCAACCGTTTGACAACTATCCCTTGGAATATATGAATACAATCTACTTTAGCACATCTGACATCGAACTGCTTAAAGATATCCAGCATGACCACCATCAGCTCAGTTATTCTAGTAACGAAGTGTTGGACATTTCTAGGATTCTCAATATGTTTGAGGCATCACACTGTCATGTTGTAGTAGACAACTTTCAAAATTTGGACGTATTCCCGGGAAATATCGGCGCGGTGCACAGGCGATTACAACTAGCTGTGTTGGAGGACCTTATTCGAGGAAACAGCGGCTCCAGATTATTGTGGATACCGGTTGGTACTCCGCTCGGTCTTCACAATGCAACCAGCACTGAAGGTTTCCTTAATTTCAAAGTGGATTGCCAGCAGAATAAATATCTTGGAGGAGCAATGTTTCTCATGTTCCCAAATTGGCACGGTTATTGCGTCGGACTTAACTTTTTTCTCTATGCTGTAAAGTCGCGACCTTGGAACTGTCAAATTCAAATGTCCTTAGAAATACATCCAGAGGTTTTACGGGTTATCCGGTACCCAATAGCTTTCTACTTTGACGTCCTTCCGCCTATTGTCAAATATTTCCGTTTAGTGCAGGAGTCGATGGTACCCAAGCTATATATGTTCGTTCAAAGGGAAGAATTCGCAATTGGAGATGACACCCTTGCCATATTTATGAAGACACAAACACCTGACAACACAGATGTAAAATTGATGGACCACACGGTTCATCCCAACATTTTCAACATTGTCGCATTGGTAATTACTTTTAAGAAGGATAATGAGTCAACGGAAAGATTAGAATTGATTTCAACGCATTTTGAGACACTAACTTCAAGCAGGTCAACAGTTGAACGCCAACATATCAATCTCAATGGCCTTGGCAATCTCTTGGATTTCGTTCAAAAAGAACCTGAGGCTCGCTTGATGTTTGACGATTTTGATTACGAATCGGCTATTTTCGTGCAATTAAAACGACAAATACTAAAATGTGTCGCTGACGTCTCCCGCCGAATTACGTTTAAAACGGCTAGAAGTTCTTCAGGAACTCCGATTGTAAAATACGACGAAATGTTTGCTATTGGTGTTGCCCAATTGTTGTTTTCCATTGCTCGCAACGCAAGTGTCGGCTTAGGATGGTCCAATCGTCTATGCAGAAATGGTAAACAGTTCACCATTGAAAATTACCGTAATACGCATGAAGGTCAATTACGCCTGTCATTTGAGAATGAGTTTCAAAGTGGTCTTACCCCATTCCATTTAACTTACAAAGAGGTATTATCCAAATTGGCTTTTGTAAGTTGCGGTGGTGGACGGGGAGAACTGTCGACTGGATTGGACGGATTTGTCAACATTTATGATACTTCAGTATGGGTTTGCATATTTGCTGTGCTAGCGTTAATTACATGGATTAACAAGCGACACTTCACAATGTCCAGGCACAGTAGAGATACCATCTCTTGCATTATCCCAAGCATTAAGGTGCTTTTGGAGCAAGGCGACCCATTTTCGTCCAGCTACGAAAGGAATGTAAATCTACGAGTAAGCATGGCAGCATTATTACTGACTGGAATAGTGCTGAGCAACGGCTACAAAAATACAAACGTGTACAACATGATATCTGCCAGAGAGGTTGTTCCGTACACAATGTTATCCGAACTTGTCGAGGACGGTTTCACGATTTTGACCAGAATCTGGGATCTAAGCTTCTTCTTAGCCGGCGACGACGTGTCCCTATTAAATCCGGTAGACAGAATTCAGTGGACACGTAATTTTGTAATGGAATCAAATCATACTTTTCGTCATCAAAATGACGTTAGCGTGACAGCAGGTTCGGAAGTGTCTGTATGGATTGAACAATTTAACGAAATGAATAAGATGGATATTTTGGAAAAGCTGAAGAACAGCACCGCACATCCCAAGAACAGCTCAACCATTGTGGCCAACGTGTTTACCAAAAACTTGATGGAGTTTGTCAATCCCGGTAATGCCAGCTATGACGATTTGCGAATAAAATTTCTGGCTGAAATATTAGAGTCACAAGAAGCAGATTTGTGGTGGCACTTTGAATCGTGTCAGAAATCCGCACTTGTGCTTCCTTCCTTCATGGCTAAGCAATACGCAAGGACGCTGTTCCATCGTCATCGCGACTACAGAATATATGTCGGAAATGAAGACTATGGAAACGTCACCGTTGGCGTTGCGCTCCAACCAATATTTCCGGGATCCGTGCACCCCAACGTTATAAAACGTATACAGAGTTTACAGTTTTCGGGACTATGGGACTGGTGGTCACAGTTTATCGAGGCTAGCACTCGTTACACGCCGAATGTAAAAAACACCACGCTGGCGAGGCCATCAATGCAGGGGAACGCGTCGCTAATATTTCATGTACTATTAATGGGAATTTTACTATCTACTATTTTGTATATAGTTGAGATCAGAGGATACATTTTTCAGATTCTTGTAGCTGTCTGCGGCAAGCTCAATATACTTATCCAGTCTGCTCTACAGAATATGCGTAAATGGGGGCTAAATATAACGATAAACTGCTACAATGACAGGATTAGGAGCATCGATTAGTTGTTGCCGTTAAAATAAATACATGTGTACTTAAATTATTTTAGGTGTAGGAGTAATACTGTGTACCTATTAATCTATGGGCTACGAAATCTTGTACCATTCTATATCCATGTAATGTTGCTTGACAATCAACTTAAAACCGGTTTCAAAATAAATATATATGAATTTGTGTCATCATAGTAGTGCGTGTTGTATCGACAATATCCTTGAATGCATAACACTTTCTCCCAATCCATACGTGAAATGGAAATGTGTAGCAATTGGGAATGTAAACCTATGTTCTATTTCCCTTATAAAGCTGGATTGGGCAGTGCCTTCTATGTGAAAACAGAAAGGACAATTTGCAGATATTTATGTCCACATGATAAATCCATTAATTAATAAAATACATAATGTGCACCCATCCATCCATGTGTCGTTGTTTTAATTTACCATGCAGTGGTAAATAGAGCCTAATAACCAAACAATGTGTTTTGTTCCAGTTCAGTTTTCCGAAAGCTGTCCTATTTATATTATCATTTAAATTACACACCAACTCAATCCTGATGAAACATTTTTTAATGGATATCCGAACTGCGTAGCATGAACATATGGAGAAAACAACAGTTAATAAAATGCAAAATATGTATTCGTTATTCAAGTACGGTATCATTTCCTTGATGAAATTATATACCCATTTTATGGCTTTCGGACATCTGTTCACCTCCACGTCGGCTCGTAATATGCTTCACTGGATGACACCATCAATATATTCCATCGCTATGGTACTTTTACCAACCAACATCATTTATAAATTAATAAATCAAGACGACTCACATTTTACAGGCTTGAAAATATTAACAAATTGCTGCAATAACCTAACGTTATCAGTTTCTGCGCTGTGAAGCTGTTGTATTGAACATATACAACACCAGGATAATCGATTTTCCACTTCTTAGATTCAGTTATAACATCAATTAAAGTACGATAGTTTTGTTGAGTAACTGGTTCCAATTTTTATTAGGAGTACCGTCGAAAATGCAAGTCACAGCAAATGGGTGATGATGATTTTTCTTTTTGACCACAGGTCCCACCGCCAGAATACTACATTTGTAAATATGGCAAGCAATTACGTCGCCATAAAAGCGGAAGGTGATAAGCTGCTACTTCTATCTATTTTCCGAAAATGACGTAAAATACATTGCCATAAAGAATAAGATGATCCACTTGTAATTTTTTGTTGCACATATCAAGCAAACTTTATCTTGTCATAATTATAGTGATATACGACGTATTCTTAAATTACCAGATATCGTACCTCATTTTGAAAGAGACTCATGGTCCAACTGATTTAATAGCATGCACAACTGTCTCGAACTTCTGTATATACCCGTTGAAGCCCGAAACGAAACTGATCATGTTTTCGGACGTAGATATGCGCACGTCGTGCCAATATGAATTGACTGAAACGGAAATGTTCCATGACTTTTTTATTTTAATTTAAAAAATAATAATTTTTGCAGATGATTAGTGCACTTGTTCAGAAAAATGCAGTGACAGGGCAGGACAGTCCCGATACTCTTCGCATCCTGTTGGTCTGCAAGCCCTGGAGACTGGGAGTAGACCGGTTCGCCATTGTCAATATCACTTTGTATCCAGCGCTTAGCAATTTTTTTCGTTGAAGAGTTAATATTTTGAGACGTTGAAGTTACCACGGAAGAGGTAATTGAATTACAACAACGCTTGAATATATCCCGGGAAGATCTGAGTAGGAAAATATATTTTTTTTTTCAAGTTGGAATAAACTGTTAATCAAGCATGGCATACAACTAACCGCTCACCGGTTAAAAATACGTCATATGGCTCAATCAAAAAATATAAACATTATGCTAACAAACGTAATAGTAGGAACCAAAATTGCAAATCCGCACCGATCATTATATTTATTACGCCACGACTTCATTTCTCAAAATATCTGCGAAATAGTGCGTAGTAAGCGGACGACTCTGCATGCATTCACTGCATGAGATAGGCATCAAGCTTTGCATGAAACAACAAAGTGCTTACGTTACATGCGTGTCATACTCACAGTCACCTGTTTCTGCTTTGGCACAACACACACTCAACAACTCTCTACGATCAGCTATGCGCTTGGGATATAGTAAAAAACAGAGTGTGATCAAAACAAACAAACTAGCATATGAGCATTCATTCAGTTTTCATCAACATAGGCATACACACAACAAAAACAATTCCGTTGCAGAAATAAATTATGGATTCGACGTGCAAATTGTTTACATTTAATCTAATTATCAATCAATTACGCATGTCGTTTCCTTAGTATTCCTGTGATATTTACATGTGACCACATATTGTTGTTTATTAATTATTTCTGATTGACTATTTCCTTCAAGTGCGTCATTTCCTGCCTCCTCAAAATATAAAATGTAATTACTTCATTGACAGTCACATCAGCAAATTGGAACGGTTCAAGCTAACTACTAAAAACGAAACAGTCTAAAACGTGTTATTTCATCCCGTCGGAGGAACATTATCCTTTAAAAAGATGCAACGGAAATCAATACGCATGGGGTACTTTGAAGATGGTGAAAAGCTGCTGGGTATATTTCCGGAGGAGGTAAACAACAATTAAAATTATAATATTACTTTAGTGAAACACATCACGAAACTAGACCTATCAGTATTACATTGTAACGCCTCGCCTTCATTTTATAATGCGAATTCAGATTTGGCTTGAAATTATTGTCCTGACTGCCGACCCAAATGACCTCGTAACCCTGTCAAAGGCATCGCCCTTTTGGACAGACTTGCTGAAACCAAAGAGACAGCAATACCTATTTCCAGAGGTAATAAACTAATCAATCCACTTGTATGTATTCAGAAAGTTAATATAGACATTAGGACAATCATAAAAATCACTATTAGGTTCTCAACACTCTCCTGGCTCAAAACCTGATTACAAAGGAAAGCCGACATGACCTTCTCCCATGTCGACTAGTTTGTCACTTCTGGAAATTTGGAGTGGAGCGTCTCCTGGAAACCAGATCGCACTACCAAAATATAACCTTCAATGGATGTCGCCATGCAGTTGATAAAGACCTCATCTTTCCAACATATTTTTGTCCAGGTCGTAGGCACATGCAACCTAAGCTAGAGCCGGAAATCATTCCTCGTTTAGCTTCAAGAATTTCTCAAGAATGGAACCCATTTCCTAGCCGAAATCTTTACATCTACGAAGTACTTGGTTCGGAACATAACAAGTACGCAATTTTGCATCGTCTCCGCGCCAACATTGGACGCATTCTGCAGCTCGCCGGTCATCACATTTGGTACGCCCACATTGGCATTGGAGTGGAAATGAGACATGAGGAATGGTATGCCCTGCTCTGCAGATTTGTCAGGCTTCTTCCAAATCTCAAGTGTCTTTATGTCAATCGTGCATGCCCGTCTTGTGGTGACTGGACATTGGAAGCCAATTTACCTCCGTTTCCGACCTTAAGGGACTTGGACTTGCTTAGCATTGAACGCATACCGTATCCAATCATGAACGCCATGTTCCAAGCTAATTCGCACGTAAAGTCGCTAGTGATTCCGGCCACCCGGCCAAGTCACGTAGACCGAATACTTGATTTCTCGCTCATTCATAATCCTGAAAGAGTGGCTATTAATTTTTACTCTCTGGAGGACTTGTACAGACTGCCTGCAGAATGGAACATGACGATACTGCGAATGGGATTTTCGAATAGGTTCAGTGGTCATTGGGACGTGATATTTGAGAAGCTGGGAAATATTAGCACATCATTGTCCGAATTGTTCATCGAGTTTCCCAGGGCGATCAATTCCGAGGATAAGCTCCGGATTTTGAAGGCATCGCGGACGAAATTATGCCTACCAAATGTGAAGAAGTTAGAGGCAAAGATAAAAAATTATTGCTCACTTGACTTTCTCCTTGGGCTGGAATCTCTGGAAAATTTAAACCTCACCATGATACACGACGAAGCAGTCATTAAAGATGGTGGTGAGGAAGTGATTAACTACAATAATGGTTTTTTTGATCGAATTCCAGAGTGTAATATTTGGGAACTCATGCCTGCTTTAAAGACAATTATAATGAATCGATTTAGAAAAGGAAAAGAAACTTTCGTGCGACCAAGGTGTTGACACCTTATGTGATATTCAATTATGGCTGGTTTATGAAATGTTTGAGTGGCCAAAGTTATGTTATATTGTTGTGATGTGACATGGATGGAAAATGTTGAGTAAAAATATTTCCAAGCACTGGTTTTAGGTAACGTATCACCCAACTGATTGCATTCTGTGTTAACTGATTAAAAGAAATAACTTCAAATTAAGCCAATTGGCCAATATTCATGAGACAATGTAATTTGTGTCAAGCCATTTAGTTAGGATGCAAGTGAATATGTGAACATATATTTTCATATTGGCTGCACCCAATGTATAGTAAGGTCAAAAACTCTCTATTAAAAACATAAATAAATATTTGCTATTTTTCATTGTCTTTTAACATGACTTGTAATGCATTATTTTATTCCCATAAATTGGTAGAAACACAGAACAAAATATCTTGTTTAAATAAAATGCATAATGCAGCCAGTATTCAATTACATTAAATTTCATTAACAACTTTGTCTCGAGTGCTGACATAAGCTAACATGTGCGAGCTTGTAGCTTGTTTCATGAGAACCCCGTAATCCAAGGTCATACATCCGCTTGCATGAAACAAGGCCATATGAAGTAGAGAAATGATACTTGTGCAAAATGCAAACACCTGTGGCATCTCAGCTGCCAGTGTGCTTGCCTCACTCACGCAATCTCAGAATTTCTGTTTTGAGGTACATACCTACAGTTTCATTTTCACCATTCAGTGCACTTATTTACCTCTTCACGCTTTATTTCTCTCGGTGCGTCATTTTAAAAAATCGGTAAGTATGCAAACAGTTTGCTGCTGTATAGTCACATCAGTGTACGTGTGCCGTAATTGAGGAAAAAAATTTAGAATTGAACATTAAAGTTGCATTCTGTATATGTGTGATTATATATTATCATAATATTTGAAAGGTGTCAAATTTAAAAAATCTGTTAGTTAATTAGGTGACGCGAACGATTTCTTTTATTGGAAGACTAATTTTCTGTCGGTCATACTTTTTATCGTTACGTGTGCTCTACTTTAGTATTTTTGTGCTCAACTAATGTAAAAAATGTAAACATTAAAGGAATTAGTTACACCAATCAAAATTATAATTATTGCTGGATGCTGGATAATAACTAAATAAACGAGCGGAAATTTGCTTGAAATTCATTTGGTAATTTGAAATCAAGTTTGGGAATTTATTCGGTCGGTTCATTTTATCAGTGATATACCTAAGCATTTCCGTCATCCTTTTATTTTGTGCAATTTCTGAGACATTGAATGCCTGTCTTCATATTATTGTCATTTCTTGTTGATACAACACAGCAGGCATTTTGGCTTTCACGAGATTACGGCATGCAATTTGCATTTCAAGCACAATTTGTTAGGTATCAACATGAACATAAAAAAGCTGATGGGACCGGTTGGCCTTGAGATGCGCAGCGTTGCAATAAAAAAAATACTATGCACCAGTTTACTGCACAATGCCACAATCACCTGCTTCTGTTTCATGTGAGCATTTTCGCCAACACAATTCAAGCATATCCATCTAAAATAGACACTATTAAGTGGCAGATTTTTTTAAAATTAATATCAATTCAGATTTGTCAACTCGAAGAGTACCGGCTACGAAAATGTACATACCCCAGTAATAATCAGAGTGAGGAAGTGGGTATCTCTTTTAAACTCTTTTGACTGATACCAAACAACATTCGTTTGTGAAATTGCGAATAAATGAAATCACACAGCTTCCGATAAGGTTTTTTCACAGTTTTGTACTTTCACGGGCATCAATCTTTAATACCGATGGCGATACATCCAACCGATGGTGATATAATTTTATTTTGATGGCGACCATCCGAAAGATATTTTGGTGGTTTCAGCAAGCCGATGCATTACAAAATGAACATGAATGCAGTCCAAATAATAGCGGAAGATGACAGACGGAGAATATATGCAATCTTCCCGCACGAGGTACAACGTTATTCATCTTTCCAAATTAGGAATTGTAGAATGAAATATATGAGTATGGTCAGTAGCGAGAGTAGATATGAAAATGCACGCCAAATTTCATTTACATATTTGGTTCCTCATTTTTGATCTGACAAGTGACCAGGGTATATGTTTTTACATGTATTTAATGATTTTCTCCATTATGACATGGAAAAATGGAAAAATACATGGAAAAAATGTTGAACATGTAAAAAATCAAATAGCATTATCACAGGGAATCATATGGCTTTGTTTACGTTTATTAGTTAAGTGAAAACGGCCAATTAATATTTGTCAAACTGTGCTAAATCATTAATTTGATCGAATTACAGCGTTTTTAACAATATCTAACCATTTAATTGAGTTTAGGAGGTATTTTATCAAATTTTTTCATTTTTTCCATAATTTTAACATGTTCATGGTAAAAATGGCTAGCATTTTTTCCATGTTAAAACCTATTTTTTACATATTACTTCCATGTAACATGTTTTTACATAATCATACCTTGCAAGTGACCCATTCGACTTGGAATCCAGGTCCAAAGCGTCGGCCATTTGGAAGGAACTGCTCAAGCCACAAATAAAGCTGTACATGTTTCCTGAGGTACGGAAGTTCACAATACTGTATCGCAATACAATCTCTTGTTAAATGTTTCTTAAAGATTGATTTATTTTGCAGGTCCTTAACATTCTCTGCAAGCAGCATATTCTTACAACAAGGCATTCACGGGACTTACTTGTCTTCAGTTTACATCAACATTGGCGTAAGCACAACAACAACAATTCCATTCCAGAAATAAATCATGTTTTCGAGGTGCAAATTTTGTGTATTACGTCTAATTATTTGTCTGTTACACAGGTCGATTCCTTAGTATTCCTGTGATATTTACAGGTAACCACACATTGTTGCCTTAATAATTATTTTGAATGGACAGATTTCTTCAATATTGCCACATTTCCTGCCTCCTCAAAATATAAATTGTAATTACTTCATTGAGAGTCACATCGGCAAATTTGTGCGGATAACCGTAATTACTTAAAACAAAACAGTCTAAAACGTGTTGTTTCATCTCGTCGGAGTAACATCATCTATTAAAACAAATGCAACACAATTCAAAACGCATGGGAGACGTTGAAGATGGTGAAAAGCTGCTGGGTATATTTCCGGAGGAGGTAAAGAACAATTAAAATTATAGTATTACTTCAGGCGTGAAACACATCACGAAAATAGACCTATCAGTATTACATTGCAACGCCTCGTCTAATTTTTTAATGCGAATTCAGATTTGGCTTGAAATTATTGTCCTGACTGCCGACCCAAATGACCTCGTAACCCTGTCAAAGGCATCGCCCTTTTGGACAGACTTGCTGAAACCAAAGAGATAGCAATACCTATTTCCAGAGGTAATAGACTAATCAATCCACTTGTATGTATTCAGAAAGTTAATATAGACATTAAGACAATCATAAAAATCAATATTAGGTTCTCAACATTCTCCTGGCTCAAAACCTGATTACAAAGGAAAGCCGACATGACCTTCTCCCATGTCGACTAGTTTGTCACTTCTGGAAATTTGGAGTGGAGCGTCTCCTGGAAACCAGATCGCACTACCAAAATATAACATTCGATGGATGTCGCCATGCAGTTGATAAGGACCTCATCTTTCCAACATATTTTTGTCCAGGTCGTAGGCAAATGCAACCTAAGCTAGAGCCGGAAATCATTCCTCGTTTAACTTCAAGAATTTCCCAAGAATGGAACCCATTTCCAAGTCGAAATCTTTACATCTACGAAGTACTTGGTTCGGAACATAACAAGTACGAACTTTTGCATCGTCTCCGCGCCAACATTGGACGCATTCTACAGCTAACTGGTCATCACATTTGGTACGCCTACATTGGTATAGGAGTACAAATGAGACATGAGGAATGGTATGCCCTGCTCTGCAGATTTGTCAGGCTTCTTCCAAATCTCAAGTGTCTTTATGTCAATCGTGCATGCCCGTCTTGTGGTGACTGGACATTGGAAGCCAATTTACCTCCGTTTCCTACCTTGAGGGACTTGGACTTGCTCAGCATTGAACGCATACCGTATCCTATCATGAACGCCATGTTCCAAGCTAATCCGCACGTAAAGTCTCTAGTGATTCCGGCCACCCGACCAAGTCACGCAGACCGAATACTTGATTTATCACTAATTCAAAATCCTGAAAGAGTGGCTATTAATTTTTACTCTCTGGAGGACTTGTACAGACTGCCTGCAGAATGGAACATGACGATACTGCGAATGGGATTTTCGAATAGGTTCAGTGGTCATTGGGACGTGATATTTGAGAAGCTGGGAAATATTAGCACATCATTGTCCGAATTGTTCATCGAGTTTCCCAGGGCTATCAATCCGGAGGATAAGGTGCGGATTTTGAAGGCATCAAGGACGAAATTACGCCTGCCAAACGTGAAGAAGTTGGAGGCAAAGATAAAAAATTATTGCTCACTTGACTTTCTCCTTGGGCTGAAATCTCTGGAAATTTTAAACCTCACCATGATACACGACGAAACAATGATTCCAGGTGGTGGTGAGGACGTGATAAACTACAACAACGGGTTTTTTGATCGGATTCCAGAGTGCAACATTTGGGAACTGATGCCTACACTGAACACAATTATACTTAATCGTTTTAGAAAAGGAAAAGAAACCTTCGTGCGACCAAGCGCTTAACTGATGGAAACAAATATTTTCACATTATAACAATGTGCGATTATATATGAGACAGTGTGTTTGTGCCAAGCCAGTAATGAAGAATATAAATGAAATTTCCATATTTATTTTCATACTGGGTGCACCCAGTTTGTGATAGAGACGAATATTCTCTGCGAAAATAAAAGTAAATAAACTGCTTGAATTTTTGTCAGACTTTTAAATCGATGTATAACGCATGTATTTATATTAATAAATCAATTTAATAACTAAGTACACACTGAATCCAGCCGTCCGTTATCAATATTTTCGTTTTCATTTTATTTTGCTTGTTGACATTCGCAGACTTGTTGGAGTTTGTTGCTTATTCATGAGAACACCGAAATCCAAGGTCATAGATCGACACGAATCAAACAAGAACATGTGCAGTATAGAAAGAATAATTGTTCATAAAGTAAAGATCTGTGGCATGTCATCTGCTCGTGGGCTTGCCTCACTCAAGCAATCTCAGAATTGTTGGTCCTGATAAACCTACAATTACATTTTTGCCATTCAGTGCACTTATTTACCTCTTTACGCTTTCATTCTGTCAGTAGGTCATTTTAAAAATTGGTAAGCGTGCAAAAAATTAGGTGCTAAATACTCACATCAGTGTACTGGCCCTGTAATTGGCTAAACCTTGTGACATAATTGGAAATTAAAGTCGTACTCTGTATTTGGTCTAATAATATATTATCCAAGTTTTCAGAGATTTATAATCAATATTGTAATGTTTATGTTTCCTCGCAACGGGGAATACTTACGTTTGGGTTGGAGGTCAACGCCATGAACCATTACGAGGACCAACAATCCTCATAACTTTCTGTCTCACCTAATAAAGCCGGATGAGAATGTATTCCTCATGCTTGCTAATTCAATTAAGCTGAGAAGGCGAAGAATAAAACTTTTCGAAGCACTGGCTCTTAGTTTAGCAAAAAATAGCATTATCTAGCTTAACAACACTAAAGCCAAACATTGTGTACCATTGTTTTTGCTCATCTCGAGACTTGCCCATTAGGGGTACTGCTACATTATTTCTTGCTCTCTTCACTGATGAGACGCATCATAAGTGGCGGCTATATAAACACTGTAAAGACATCTGTTGCTCATAAAAGCATTCCAGTCTCACGTTAAATTGTGTTGGTAGCAACATTTTTATTATAAGATAAGGAGTAGGTGGACCAAGTAAAAAAATCACAAGCATGTGAAGAAACACGCGACATGTTCCTACTCTATTCGTCTCTTTCGTAGGTAGTGTATGCGTTGGTACACACGCAAAATTTTTCTCATTAGTTTCTTGTTTTCGTGTTTCCTTCAATGACCATTATGTGCTCAATGTTGTCGTGAAAGTTGTAAAATGGCTTGCTGTTATTAAACGCGGATATTGATGTGAGAAGCATTTATATTTTAAGGAATAATTGTACAAATGATTGCAGCGACTGCTTTTTCTATCAAAACTTATCATTTGGCGCTGAAAAAGAAGTTAAATGGAATACAACTGCATTCATATCATGCTTGGAAGTTGAGCCCAACAAAAGTTCAGGATAAGCCGGGTGACCTTGAATTGAGAATTTCCTTTAGCTACATGAAATTATAATGCCGAATAGGATGCTTCATGGTCAATGCCGGAATCGACTGGCTATTTATTGCAAGCACTCACAGCATCAGCAGCATGTAGCCTTCCTGATTCATCAAAAATTGTGCTATTGCGGATACGTAATCAATTAAAGTCAGATTTTAAAACGCCTAGGTATCAACATAGTTAATAAAGTTAGCAATAATTGAACAAACTGGCTTTTGCATATCGTCATGACCGGGCGAATAGCCCGGTCAGTCGCCGCAACCATTTGCTTGGACTATCTGAGGCTTGAACGATGGCGGTAAGTATTCGCAGAAGTGATACTATATTTACCTTAAAACTGTAAACAGTCATAATTAGCAATAGCCATAACATAGTCCATGATATAAATTGTTTTGTTGAACGGAACGTTCTTGGCTACAATGACATTCTAGAGAAAGCTGCAGATATTTTATTTTGAGGTGAATTACGACAAATGTCGCAGGAAATTTGTTCATTTCATGTACATATATGATAGGTATATTGGCATCATTGCAAAGCCGTAAAAGCGGAAATGGACAACTTGCCTTGAGCTGAGCATCGATGGATTATTAATGCCAAAGGGTATCGTATTGCGGAATGTCATACATACATCATGACTGAATATATTGAATTCTCACATTCAAGTGTTTCTATTTCATGCTCGCAATATGTTTTCACGTATTCCGCTACTAAACGTGAGCACAATTAATTACGAACATCAAGTTTAATTATTTTCAATTCACATTTTTAAACTCTGAAAGTAAACATACTGCCCCTAGTAGCAAATATAATAACAAAGTGAGGAATTTTCTGCAAAACTGTTTTGATTAGCGACAAGTAGATGTTGATTTTGAATTGTTACTGATGGAACGTAATAACGAAATTTCTGCTCACACGTAATTCATCATTCAAAGTTGATTTACCGACACGGTTGCTACGTTTCCCTTGAAATGCTGCATTCATTAGGGACTGTTAGGATTATTGAAACAATCAGTATTTATCCCAGATGTGGTGGAAAGCACAGACACATCAATTCAACAATTGGAGTCTTCAGTTAGGTCATTGTTTTTAAGAAGGTGCAGCGACATGTATTCATATGCATCAGCGAAGCAATGTACAACTAACAAGTAAGTACTACGGATTCTTACGCTCAGCTTAAAAAATAAATGTTTATGTGGCAGTTTACCTTTTATATGAATGAATTTAGTTGCTTTCAGAATATCCTCCATTGGTCCTCGTAAAATGTATATCCCATCCTCGTCATGTGTAAAAATTTGCATGCACAATTCGATATTGTTAACTATCAGTTCCAGTAAAGTCATTACTGGTTCCGTCGCTCTCCGGCATGTACTAGGAAACTAGGTTTTGCACAAACAGGATGATAGTTTCAACGAAACAAATTGTGTCATAAAAAAGAAGCAACACTCAAAACTATGACGAATGCTGTTGTGAACATGCTCAAAAATTTAACCATTACAACAAAAACATAATTTACAGATTACTTTTTTGGAACACAAGTGGAAACATCGTCACCAACATTATATTGGCTGCATAATGCATTCATGTTTAAAACTATTGCGACAGATGTTACACGCGGAGAACTTTCCATGCAAAATAAGCGTCAAGCTTTGTGCGAACAAAGTCAGTGTTTACGCTGCATTTCATACTAATCATCTGTTTCTCCTCCACCGCAATACACACAGCACAGCTCCACAGACAACCAGTATGCTTTGTATGCGGTGGTGAAATCAGACAAACATCTGACCACTGACTCAGTCGTTTTTCCTCTCAATAGACATTCGCGCAAATTTTGTTACAGTAGGTAAATCATAATTTTAAGATATAACTTGCACATAAGTGTAACTAATAATGACATAATAACGCAGGTAAATTCCATAGTCCTCTCTCTCTCTGAAATGCACAAGTAGACAAATCTTTTTCGTTTTTATTATTACGCTTGTCATTAGCTCAATTCTTCCGTGTAACCTGATTTTTAAAAAGTGGAACGGAATTCACAAGACATGGGACAATTCGAAGACGGTAAAAAGCTGCTGGCTATATTTCCAGCGGAGGTAACAATAGCTATAATTACAGCAGTGCTTCCAGCATGCAACCTGTCACGAAAATAAGTTCATCAATGCTCAATTATTGGTTATTATTGTGAATGCATTACCCTCATTTTTGATTGCAAATTCAGATTTGGCTTACAATTATTGACATGACGGCAGATCCAAATGACCTGATAACATTCTCTCAGGCGTCACCATTTTGGAGAGACTTGCTGAAACCAAAGAGACAGCAATGCCTATTTCCAAAGGTAACCAATTACTTGTATTCAATCAATTGGATAATTTTGAAAATGTGATAATCATAAAAAATTCCAACATTAGGTCCTCAACATTCTTCTTGAACAAGAGCTCATTACAAAGGAAAGCTGCCATGGCCTTCTGCAATGTCGACTAGTCTGCCATTTCTGGAAGTTTGCAGCGGAGATACAAATTGCAATTTGTCCGTTTGGGATTCCATTTGGTGTGTAACCGAAACTACTTCTAAACGGAAATCGTACCACCGAATCCAGAGTGTGAATTAAATGCCAGAACACGTTTTGAGTGACCCGTTGAATCAATCAGAGAGGGCCTACATCATCATCAAAAGAGGTCGTCTTGATAAGCCGCAGCATTTGAAGGACATGTCCGGAGAGTCGGAAGACATAGAGCGCAAAGTTTGACTAAAGAAGGAATTTGCGTCGTCCACCTCATATCTTGCCGCCACTGGAGAAACCGTTTTCTCTCAAATCACGGCCACCCGTTTCTCATTAGGGTGTTTGTAAACAATAAAGTAACTGAGACATGCTGCAGTTCCCTCATTTATGCAAGATTCGACTCGAGTACATTTCGATCTTCCCACGCATCTTGTTCCTTCACCTCCTAGACTTTGTGGCAATCACAATCCGTTTGCAGTACACATGGCATAGTTTATTCCTTCCCCATGCCCACAATCTATTTTACATGTACACATATACGGCTTCCCGTAGCATTCTTTCGAGTCACTGGAACCAGGGGGGATCCGGACAAATTCGTTTTCTTGCTGGTAGTCGGATATCTAAAAAGTGTGAGCAGATTCCTAGCGAGTATTTGGTCTTGTACATGTAACCATGTCAGTAATACAAATAAATTTCGTGTCGTCCTCGGCCATGGTATAGATCTGCGAGATATCCAAGACTTGAGATGTGACCAAAATCATTGGTATTACAAACTAGGACGGGTGTAAACCCGAATTAAAAAACTACCGGAAGTGTAGCGTTTGTAAAATTCATCAATAATGCACTCAATTAACCTTCCAAGACGTTCAGCTTACACTTTTAGATCATTTGACATCATCATCAAAAAATTGTTGACCCTTAGCCCACCCGTATTTATTGGCGCCACCACTCCGACAGTTGACCGAATTGGCCCATGGTGTCATGACAAAAAACTATCAGTTTTTTATTCTCTGTCAGATAAGAAAATAAAAAATTGTGTCCATATGAAAGTTTGGGGGACGTTACCCCACACCATTCCCCTGGGGGTAGGGTAGGGCCTGGAAACCCAAAATCAATAGCGAACTTACTTTGGCCCTAAGGGACCTCCATGCAAAATTTGAATTAAATCGGTCAACGTGGAAGGGAGTTATCGTGTTTACAGACACACAGACATACGGACACACAGACGCACGACTTAATCGCATTAACTACCTTTCAGGCATTACATGCTTCCGGTAGTTAATAAAGTCACCTCAGTATATTCATTGGTCCGTTTTACCAGGTGTTTTGGGCAAGTTATAAGGGAGCAGGTGACAAGGGGCGAAAATATAAGCATTCACAGCTTTGTGATGAAGACAAGAAGGAAGTACACACTATCTGGTATATAAAATCGTCGACGTGTCCTGCTTCTTTGAACATTCCAATGACTGTACTTGCACGGATGACGTCAACGAATAGTGCGTCAGTTTTTCGCGGTGTGAAGGTAGTGTCTATTTTTAAAATTGCCGTCCAACGTATGCTCAAATATTGGACCTGCTGGATCCAGGGTGGAAATTCTTTTTAGATCACGGCCATGGTTGATATAGGTGCTCCTTGGCGCGGTTCCTGAGACGTGAGATCGTAATCTGAATCCAACTAGGTAAACGTTTTCACTCCGGTTTAGTTTCTGCAGTAGAAATTACGCTAGTGTGTTTGCAACCACGGGAACGTTGTTAAGGGCAACAGTCTCGTAATTCCAGGGTAATTTTGGGCTTGATCCAGGACTTGCTCTTTTAAAAAATGTCCATGATAATTTAAACATACGTGAATATTTTGCTGTTTTGATATTTAATAGAAATCATTTTTCATATAAACTTACGTTATGACCAATGTCTCCAATCAACAAGGGTCACTGTGTCCACATCATCTGCGCCATGGAAAAGAGCGTCTTTTTTGTTCCCCCCTTCCACTACATTTTCAGTTGCGTATCCGTGGGCATAAAATGCGTTCTTTTGATGTGCTTTAAAAATCACGGTTCTTCCACCTAATGAAAAATAGTTTTCACGCATGCAGGTAAAAATTTTGTGATAAATTACTAATTGCAATTATTACAGTTTGTTTCATTATTGCAGTTTTCAGCGATAAGAGTATTTAATTATAATGTTGTGGCGTCATCAAGCAAATATTTAACCTGGTAGCGATGAAGTGCAAAATCGTAATCCAGTATAAAGTTGTCGTACAAGCAAAAAAAATAATTCACAACGCTTCATTTATTTAGTGGGAACATTGGCTGACGCCAAGTTAGATCTCAAGTTTCTTAGCTTTTACCAGCTCTTATATTATTTTCTACACAACAAGTGTCGCTTAAACTATGTAAAGTGGCAGCTATGTTCACAGGAATAATATATGTTGTTGGATATTCTCAACGATAATGGTTCGACTTGCTCTCGGGCATTACCATCGCCTGTTATATTGGAAATAATACTTTCGACAAATAGGAAGTACATTGATCCAGGATATATGCTACGTACATAAAATGCTACACTTATCAAATTTGAAAAGTATCGATTGACTACTACCATAGGAGGGATAGCATTTGCGTTCGAAGAAAAACTTGTGTGAACTTACCGAACGCTGCTTCTGGAGATGTAGTTTATTCAACTGATGCGGGTGTGGTCCACCGCTTGTGTATATTTTTAGATACATGAAGTTAGAAATTTGAGACCCAAATCTTTTATATGGAAGGGACAGTTGTGTCAAATTGTAAGAGCACCCTGATGTAGTATCCATTTTACAAATGTTAATACTACTTGCTTTGGCAATATACCCGAAAATGTGTAAACGATATGTCGCAAATCTGTTATGGCGTGTTGGTTGTCGTTGTCATGTTCGTCATCGCAGCTATTCAAGACAGCGCGAATAATTTATGAATACTTACCCGTGCAACGTATATTCTCTAACACAAGTAGTCATGTTTGTCTTCATGTAACCAACATCGCAGTTCGTTCTCGTTCCTTTGGCCAACGGAAAACCCAGTAAATTCTTTTCTACTAATAATATACTATACGTTTCTTTATAATACAAACTATCTCTTTCTCCTTAATTTAAACGTCTAGAGTGGCAGCTATATTAATCCTTTAGCGTCCAATCATCACTATTTTCCTATTTATTTACATCTTCTTCATTGTTTAACGTTTATCAGTAATTTCTTAATATATCATATTCAAACAAATACACTCACGGCATTCCGGAGTGGAATTAAAAGTATCTGTCGTCAGTTGCATTTGCGGTGAAACTAGTTTTAAACTTTCCCTGAATCCGAGGGTCACAAGGGCAAAGTATTACTAGCTTCTAAAATGCATACAGGTTCGAGACACTGCCCAATCAGACTTTCACTAAAAAGATTGCTGGCTTTGGTCATTGACTAGCTAACATAAAGTAAGTAGAGGATTCTCACGCCAGTACTTAGAATACAAGCGAGATATCCAAGAAGCTCTTCTGAAAATAAAGAAAGCTTTTTCTGCTTCAACCGTATCTTCTGTACAAGATGAGTGTTTTTCGGGTACGACCACATACGGCGCATCGGATTTTGCAAGCAGCAAAATGTTCGTCTGTATTTCTCTGTGCGAGAACTGGATTTTTATTTAACCATATGTATTCAGAAATACTAACCTGAACTAAAATTCATACACTGTTCATTGACTTACAGTCCAAGCAGCTGCAACTTTTTCAACGATTGTGCAACGAACAAAATCACGACGGGGAGCGAATGATAAGGTGCCATTTGTCGTAGTAAAATTACTTAAACTCTCATTGCCAACAATGAAAACTGAAATCTCTTAATCCATGTAATACTTGTGAATTTTTAGTAAATGTTTTTGTATTTCTTTTCATACCCACCATATGTTCTCACAGGATGAAGAACATATATTATCAATATGAATATGACAGAATCATCTCGTACATTCAAACAATTTGTATTTAATTTCAAAATAATTGAATATTCAACAATTTGCACCATAAAACCTAATTAAAACACAAAATGTTTTGAAATGTGGGAAATGGAAAAGTATTTAATTGCGACCAAAAATGAGGTTGCCGATATTAATACGCATATAGATATACTCACATCTTTTGGTAATGTACAGTTCATTTGCAGAACATCAAAATTGTGCCAGCTGCCGAATTTTGAGTCAGAAAATTATTTACTTACTGCGATGTGCTGGTTTGTACTCTACAAATGCAATCAAGAAGAGTAGTAATGTACCCAACGTCATTTAAAAAAACTCTGCAAGCTGTCGCTTAACGATTGTTGCTCTGCGACAGGATGAGTATATTCACCTCAAGTGGGTGTGGCCCAGCTATTGATTAAACTCATAATTTAAACTCAATACTTCTATGTCATTCTGCTTGTACATCTTCAAGAGAAAATATGTATTGGATTACATTGGCCAATACTTTCAAACATATTCGTGACTGTACCTACCATCAGCTATGTCAGTTCCACTGGAACTGCTCCAGGATTATCATCATTCTTATCATAGTATCCTGAAGCCGGAGTGGCTATTGAATTCAGTAGGACGTCAGAATTGCAGCTCTTTCGATTGTGGTCGCGGTGTCATGACTAAGTTGATTGAGGAATGGAATACCTCCTATGTGGAAAGGATGCAGTGTAAGAACACGTTCGCGCTGTAAGTGGCATTAACATATATTGCTTCAAAAAGGTGGATATCTTAGAAATGCAGAAAGTGTGCAAGTAATAATGCGGATTCTTAGAGGCATACAAGCCCGACACTAATTTTTGATTCAAATGCGATTCTGTATTCGGATCGAATTTCCTTTCAAATAATGAGCGATCAATTCCTAACAGGGAATTTTCTTGTGACATAAAACAAGACTCGCTCCTATTCCCGCTGCGGATTTCATATCTGCTGGAATATGTATATGCAATTTCAAAAGTTCTTTAGACGTAACTAGTGGTCATTAATATTTGAGTGGCTAGTTTGAAAGAACGTGTAATAATTGTGGATTTAAATACTGTATTACAAGGGCCGTCATTATGCATTTATAAAACGTGAACATATCAAATATATATTATAGAATTAATACAATTCAAATCAAATATGTAGATGTTGCATAACGAAAATGGAAATCTTCAGATCACCTTTGAATTTCATCTTACTAATTACATTTGCTGTAATGTACTCGCATTGTGAACTTGATGAAAGTTACAACATCCAGCTCTTTGATCTTGAAGGCTATCCCTTAGCTAATTTGTACAAGAGGTACTATCAAGAATCAGACATACAAATCATCAGAAATCAGAAATTTTCGCGACGACTCAGTCAATCACGTGCCGTAGTGCTGGATATTTCTGAAATTCTCAACTTGTTCCAACGTTCACACTGCCACATAATAATAGATAACTTTCACAATTTGGACATATTTCCGACTTATGTTGGCGCTGTACAGAGGCGACTAAAACTAGCAGTGTTGGAGCATACAGGGATGAGTATGAACCTCAATGAGCACACCTTGACGTGGATACCAGTGGATATTCCGTTTGGCCAATTTAATACAACACGTGCTAAGGATGATTATTTCATCAAATTGCCATGCCAACGGAACAAGTTTTTTGGAGGAGCTACATTTGACTGGCAAAACGGAATCACCACTTATTGCACTGGACTAAACATGTTTTTCTATGCACCAAGATCGCGGCCATGGAACTGTCAAATTCAAGTATCCCTCCAGGTCCATCCACAAACTTTAGAAATTATCACCTACCCAGTATCCTTTTACTATGACGTCTTTACACCAATTAACATCGATTTCACTCGGACTGAGCAATCAATGGTACCAAAACTACATATGTTCATACAACACGAGGATTTATCAATTGACGAGAACGCCTTGAAGAATTATGTGAGGACACAAATGTCTGTTGATATGGAGTATAAACTAAGAGAGCGCACGGTTCAACCAAACGTCTTCAACATAATCATCTTGCAAGTTACCTTTGCTCACGGTGCTATTTCACCGAAAAGCATATTTTTGATTTCAACTGAATTCGAGGAGGTTAGCTCAATACGTTTATCTGTTAAACGTCAACTAGTCCACTTATTCGGTCTTGTGGACATATTGTATTCCATTCCAAAAGAACCAGAAGTTCCATTTATTTTCAACGCGAACAGAGACATTATGATTCAACTACAAAGACAACTACAAAAATGTGCAATTGGCACCTCACTTGCGAGTATTGTAAGAAGTTCTACAAACTTTGACAGTGTAGCATACGACGAAATGCTCAACGCTGGCATTGCTTCACTACTGTTTTCCATAGCGTCGAACTCAAGTGTGGGCGCAATTTCCGAATACAGCACATGCACAAACGGCAAAGTGCTTTTCAAACGTTATCCGAACTTTTATAATGAAATTAAACTGAGCGTGGAATTAAGAGCAAGTCTACCGAAAGGCCCTGGGGCACAACGACTTACCTACGTAGACTTATCAAGATTGGCATTTGTGAGTTGCGGCGGTGGACGCGGAAAATTATCGGCTGGGTTGGACGAATTTCTTAACATTTATGACACCTGGGTATGGGTTTGCATAGTGCTGCTTCTTCTAATTTATGCAAAGCTAAATCAAAAATTTCTTACCGAGTCTAAATATAGAAGAGATATAGTTTCGTACTTGCTCCCCAGCATTAAGGTTCTTTTGGAGCAGGGCGATCCATATGCATCCAGGTACGAAAAGAATACAAAGCTACGAATCACCATGGCTGCAATTTTGCTAACGGGAATAGTGTTGAGCAACGGCTACAAAAATGAGAACGTGTATAATATGATATCTGCCAAACCTTGGATTCCGTATACAATGTTCTCGGAACTTGTAGAGGATGGTTTCACGGTATATACCAGATTTCGGGAAGTGGTTGTCAACGCTCGGATTAACCAGCTAAAACTAGAAGACACATTTGCTGGACTACGTGAAATTTATATGCCTACAAATCACACTGTTAAAACGTTGCATAAAGGGTACGAGGGGTTCTACTATGCGAGATCGGAAGTACTTGAATGGGTTACAATGTTTGATAGAAAGAATTGGGATGATATAATGTATAAATTGGAGAACTATACGGCACTTCATCAGAGCAGTCCAGCAATGATCACCGAAACGTTTAGTAAATATCCCGCGATATTGTTCCATCCCGAAAAGTCGTCTTGGGAAGATGTTGGCGGTAAAATTGAAAATGAAGTGCTGCAATTCCAACACGAAGTGTTATGGAAAAACCTGTCGTCCTGTCAAAAGTCCGCACTGATACTGCCTAACTTCATGGCTAAACAATACGCAAAGAAATTGTTTCGGAGGCGTTCAGACCAAAGGATATACGTTGAACTGAAGAATATGGAAATAGAACCGTAGAGGTTGTGCTGCATCGGACTCGGCAAGGCGGATCTGTTCACCCTAACGTTATAAAACGTATGGAAGCACTACGGCATTCAGGTATATGGGATTGGTGGCCAAAATTTGCCAGCGACAGGGCAACGTTTTCACCGGTTATAAAGAACGCAACTCTGGAAAGACCGTCAATGCAAGGAAATGCGTCCCTTATATTCTATGTACTATTTGTAGGAATCATTATGTGCATCATCTTGTACATAGTTGAGATCCGGTTACTAGTTTTCCAATTTTTCATTTCTGCTTGGGCGATGCTGAAACAGCTTTTGCATCTGCTCGTACGTTTAGTAATTACTGGATATTCAAAATTACGAATAATTATGTCCAAGTGTAGATACCGTAGATTTCAATATGGTTGATATTCCGATATAATGAAGTGATTTAATGTTTGGTAGAAGTGCATGAATCTGGAATTCGAATTGAATATGCGTCTATAACTCTAATCAGTACGTGAATACTTTATATTAATAAGGACATTGAGAATAACAACAACATTAATTGGTTCAAAATTTGGTTGGGAAAATCTTTCAATAAATATATAGCAGCCACCACAGGATTCACTACTTACAGTTGTGCGCAGTTGGGTTTTTTTTAATCGGTTGTGCTCACACATACTAGTAATAGGTCGGCAGGTATGTTTTCGTCCAAAATATGTAATTCGTTTGGTGGAAATTCATCATTAAATACTTCAATGCAAAATATTGTTTTTGATAACTGACTGTTTTCAATAGATAAGAAATTACTGTTGTGTTTTACGAATAATTATGTTTCGTATGAAATATATTCTAAATATTTGCATGTTTGCACATATTTTATAAAGTTCATTTTAAACCGCTGTTGCGTTCCGATATCTTCAAAACCAAGATATAATTGTTCCAAGAATATTGCCAGTATAGGAAAGTTACAGTTGGCTTTAAAGATTGAAGCATTCCAACCTTGCGCAAGACACCAAAGATAATACCCGACGGATTGCATTGGAAACATGTATACAATGCATGCATCCGCGCACAGTGCCCGATGTGAGGAAATGCTTAACAAAACTTATTGTGATAGAGGCATAGTCTAGTTGAAAATATATGGAAACGTGCAATCAGTCAGCTGTGGTCTTGCCTGAAGATGCGGCAAGTAAGATGGGAAGAGATTTGCAAAAAAGCAAGGTAAGAAGGATATGTTCATTGGCAAGGAAACGTACTGAATTCTTACATAACCCATAGTATTCTCTTGATCTGTGACACCAAACGTTATGAATGAACAATCAAAGTGTTAAAAATAGTTCTACGTTCAATAAAAAATACACCTTTCCATTTCACAATCCCGTGCTTCACCATTTATTTAAAAATAGTTTGAATCATTTTCTAAGTGTGTTAAAAGTTTACTAATTTTCTAGTGGCTCTCATGCAATGCTGCTAACAATCATAACTGCAGAAAACTTAATTTGTTGGAGTTTTCTAATGATTATTTTGTGCAATTTTATTTTTAAATGTCCAATAATAAGACACGATCATCATTTCACGTAGTTTTTATTTACAAATTCAATGCTGTACTACATAACGCAAAAACAATATTTTCAGAAACACAGTTAGCTGTCACGGTTAGATTTTATATGCTTGTTTCTCCTTAGCTTTATGTGTTCATCTTATCATGCTCGTTTCTCCTATCTTGTGACTTGTGCGTTTATGCATTTACTTGCTTGTGTGATGAATATGAGATGTATCATTTGCTTGAACAAGTAGGGGCAATGGGAGATCTGAAGTAAGGAGAGAGAGCGATTTTTATTTACTATCTTTCTCAGCACCAAACTCATTTTTTAAGGTTAAATGATCAAAGTGAATTAGTTTTACCTTGTAATTTCATACCAGCTTAAAGAGAGAGGACTAGAGAATAATTGTTTTTTTACAATTATAACTGCTAGAATAAAAAATGGAACAAATGTTCCGCAAGGTTTACTGGTGGTCCAAGCAAGGCGTTGTTAGGATAGCCGAATCCACATAATACCACATAATAGCCGCAACATGGATGCACATATCTACTGCGCGCATTCCTGTGTGGATTCCATGAGGTCTAATTTGTCCTGGCATGTAGGCGATGAGTAATTTGTATTTTTTGTTGGCGACATGCCATTCCGTGACATGCGCCATGTCATTTCAAAACTGAAAATTTGAAGTGTATTTGCTAGCATGTTTCTGATCGCGTGCATACTTTTTACAACCTAAAATGCAATTCCGCAACTATTGTTGTGTTCATAACAAAATCGAATTATTTCTTTCACCATAAAAATCACGAATACACATACTGTACTACGTAGTTTACTTCGCCACATCTGCGGCTCCTGCCTGACTGTTCAGTGGATTTTCGGAAAAAATGAGAAAGACATCCAGTTCCCAAATAAATCTCTGCACAATGGCTAGGGAGCTACCCCTCCAAACAAAGGCAATTACCAACCAAAAAATGTCCAACATGTCGAGAGTTAGCATACAGAAAAGAATGAGTACGATGATTGCGATGTGTCTCCAGAACACCGCCATTCCCCTAGCTTTCTCTGGATCTTGCCTCTATATTTACAACAGATCATGTCTGTAAATTTTTATTTGCATTTCATATACTCAATAGCGCGATTATAATAATGACAATGATAATTCCGATGGCATTCAATTCAAATTTAATGAGGTAAAGAAGAAATGTACCCCACAAATTTTTTTGAGCTTGCGATGTAATATGTTGTTGAACATATTCCTACAGTACTTTCAGGTTGCTTGGCAGTGCGAGTAGATCGCACTCTGATTTGATAGAGGCTCTCAAGTACATATTATATCTACGTTGTTCCAAGAAATCTGAAAGTTCCCAGAAACAATTTTCAAAATAATCAACTGAAAAATTAACACGAAAAATCAATTATATTAAATAAATCTTGTAACCAACATAGCCTAGCATCTTAAACAACGTGCCGAAGAATAACGTGGGCTATATTTATTCCAGTTTGATATTTTTCAAACATTGAAATAGTTATGTGTGTACATAATAAAACGTTACGGAAGTTGTTCCATGCAGGCAGCTGTGTGGTAAATATGTAGATAGTTGTCCGCACTAACAGCATAAGCCACCCTTAAACTGGTGCTACAAAAGTTTAATACGTGTCAGCAAAGCCTAGTAAATTATTCACCAGCATTATATGAATTTTATATAATCATAACACATGCCCAATGGTGCTGATAGGAATATTCCGTGCTCATGTCATACTTATCGATTGATTTATATAATGTCAGGACCAGGTATCGATTTTTATAATATTATTTAGCTTGCTATCTCGCATTGGTATTCACCAAACTGTTTTTCCTAATTTGTATATTACCATATGTTCAGGCTGAAAGCGATTTGTTATTAATATCGCCACGATTTGTAACTAAACTTGTGGTGTCAGTAAATGTCACTATTTTATGTTGTAATATTTTGTAGTAATTTTAAAACTGCGAACGGATAATACAATTTCATTGCTAGATCAAGACTTCGTACGCAATACTTCGGTTACAATAAACCAGCAATGGAGTCCTTCAAGCTACTTGGGGAACTGTTATTAGTGTGTGCATTTAATGCAAACTCGGAATGCAAATCCAACATACTAAATTATGCGTTCTCAATATATCCATTAGAAAACTATGCCTTACAAGACATGCGTAGTTGGTACTATACTGAATCAGATATCCAATTGATTAGACAAATTCAAAACTTTTCCATGTACATCAGTCCTCGCCGTGATACGGTACTTGATATTTCGGGGATCCTCAATGTATTTGCGGAGTCGAATTGTCATGTCACAATAGATAACTTTCAGAATCTTGACATCCATCCGACGAATCTGGTCGCTGTGCAGAGGCGATTAGAAGTGGCAGTGTATAAAAACCATCCTCCTACATCCGAATATCGCTCAACATCTAGATTATTGTGGATGCCATTCGGCATTTCGTACGGTATTTACAATGCGAGCATGGTAAAGGAAAATGTGTACAAAGTGCATTGCCGACAATACAAATATTTTGGAGGAGCTCGATTTTACGGAGATCCTACTATGAATGGCTACTGTGTTGGACTAAACTTTTTTCTATATGTCACAAAAACACGACCGTGGAATTGTCAAATACAGATATCACTTCAAGTGCAACCGTTGATTTTAGAGGTTGCCACCTACCCAGCAGCATTCTATTACGACGTCATCATTCCCATTTCTCAAAATTTCCGTCAAATAGTAGAGTCGACGGTGCCGAAGATGCATATGTTCGTGCAAGACGTAAATTTTGCAATTGCCGGTGCCTCCTTGAAAAGCTTCCTGACGACACAGACAGACACGTTCCTTAGTGCTAATTTGATGAGCAATGGATTTCGTCCATTCACTTTCAGAACAAGCGTCTTGTTGGTCACATTTGCTGTGAAGACTTCATCCTCAAAAAGCGTATATATTATTACAGCCGAGTTTGAGAGCATGTACTCAATTATCTCATCCGTTAAGCGTCAACAAATCAATTTACATGGTCTTGCTGGACTACTGAAATCTGGCCCAATTGAAAACGGTGTTCGGTGGAGATTCAAGGGTAATAGTCATGCTACTGGAAGTATATTTCATCTCGCACGGCAAACAAGAACATGTTCCCCGAGAACGCCGAGCGAGCGCATGTCGGGGAATATTAGAGGGTTTTCAAATTCTGGGATTGTGCCTTTTGACCAGATATTTGCCGATGGAATTGCATTTTTGCTATTTTCCGTATTCCCAAACTCAAGCAAAATCGTAAATTTATCCAATAGAAAGTTGGAGCTCTGCGGAGATGGTCAACTCTTTACCATCAATAGAGATCATGATGGTTACAGTAGTGAAATTACAATGTCAGTGAGTGCGAGAACAATTGTTAAATATGAACCCAACGTTTTCCTTTTAACCTACGAAGACAGATTGTCCAAACTGGCGTTCGTGAGTTGTGGTGGTGGCCGCGGAAAACTGTCGGCTGGAATTGACGAATTTATCAGTATTTACGACACTTCAGTATGGGTTTGTCTATTGGTAGTTTTATTGGTTGTGACAATTATAAATCAGCAATTTTTCGTGCAGTCAAGGCACAATAGAGATCTCATATCCTGCATAGTACCAAGTATTAAAGTTCTGTTGGAACAAGGCGATCCATTTGCATCCAGTTACGAAAAGAATGTAAAGCTTCGAATCAGCATGGCAGCAATATTGCTGGCCGGAATAGTGTTGAGCAATGGATACAAAAATGCAAATGTGTACAACATGATAGCCGCCCGTCCGTTGATTCCGTACACAAAGTTTTCCGAACTTGCCGAGGATGGTTTCAAAGTTTTGACAAGGGTCGGGTACGTTTACTTTGACATTCGCCATAACGTATACGCTAATATTACTGGAAACATTTCCCAGTTTATGAAAGAGTTTTACTTTGCCACCAATCACACTGTAAGAACATATAGTCGTAAACATTTTATACCAAAACACCTTATCATTGTGACATCGGAGTTGCTTCTGTGGACTGAGCAATTTCGAAGAATAAATAGCGACAGGATATTTGACAAATTATTGGACAATACGGCGTTGCAAGAAGGTAGTCTTGCAATTATAAGCAAGGTGTTTATTAAATATATATCGGCGTTGTCCAATCCCGTTAATAATAAGGACCATGGTTTGCGTGATAAAATCGTGGCCGAGATATTGCGATTGGAGGCAGCCGTGCTATGGAAACATTTTAAATTATGTAAAAAGTCCGGAATTGTATTGCCGTCATTTATTGCTAAACAGTACGCCAACAAATTGTTTCATGAACATCATGACTACCGAATATACGTTGGTGATGAAGACTACGGAAATACTTCTGCTGGATTTGCTCTTGAAGGATCCGTTCATCCCAACGTCATTAAACGTTTTCAAGGTATACAGTATTCCGGAATATGGAATTGGTGGTCCACGTTTATGCAGGAGAGAAGTCGTTTTATTCCGGCGCTAAAGAAAGAAACACTGGAGGAGCCGTCAATGCACGGAAACGCATCACTCATATTTTACGTTCTATTCGCAGGAATTTTGTTGTCCAGTGTATTGTACGCATTTGAGATGAATGGATACGTGATCCAATTTTTTGGTTCTGACTGGAACAAAGCAACGTCACTTATCCGTTCGGTGGAAATGTTGATAGAAGTTGTGCGCTCAAAGTTACAGTCCATTCGGACTAAGTGCAAAACTGTATTTACGAGTTTATCGGCATTCAACGTTTCAGGAACCGTTTTATTTGTTCAGCCAGCAGGAACTGAGTCCATTTAAGACTGGAATATCATATTGTAAATATATACTCATAGGATTGACTAATTACATTATCTATATATAAATTTTAATACTTGCATCAATATTAACTAAGCTATATATTGGAATCCACACTAACATTACATGATGAATAAGATATATTCGTCATGTTTGCGTTGTAATCAAATTCGTAGATAATGTAAAATTATGTGTAATAATCGCGGTATCATATATATCGACATAACATGTTTTACGTACTTAATGACCCGCATACTGCATATATTGTGATCCGTTGGTTTTTGTTTTTTAATTATCTACGTTTAAAGTAACGCACTGGAAGGTATTGGTATGTGGAAATTGTTTATTTTATTAATGCATTGATTTCAAGTACTTGAGCATTGGACTAATTGGTTTGAAAAAAATCGACGATCCCAGTTGGTCATGGAAACTGAGTTTGGATTACCTACTTGAAGCCTGATCAGATTTTGAATACGGTCATTTGGGAGTCGTGCAGTACGAAACCGGGATCTACCGGATTTGAAAAAGTTGTTGGTAGTTATGAAAAAATCTTGCTCTTTTGACTTTCGTTTGGGACTGACTTTCCGCAAACGCCTCATTATTTCTTTAAGTTTTCCCGACACGTAGAAAATGTTGGAGCATGAATTATTCATGTGAGTGTATCAGATTGACACCGCGATAGGATTTACGGATTTTGTCATAGAATGTAAGAGTTTGGAGTTGTTGCCATCTCTAAAACGGCCCAGGTGGACACGATTTCAAACCTTGAAAAATGTGTGATCCCGAATCTCAGAGGGACCGTTTATCGGTTATTTATTCCGTCACTTTTCGTTCTATCCGATTAAAATCCAGGTACAATTATAGTGAAGTGATCCTTATTCGATTCATAGTATTGAACCTGTAACATAAGTGAGCATCTTGTACCAGAATTTCAATAACAGCTTATATGTATTGTAGAAGCGTCGTATGGGCTGCCTCTCCGTAAGACTAAAGATAAACAATTTGGTAGTGTAGGATTAATTCACCTGGCCAAAGATTTTAAATACAAATGTCCAAGAACAAATATTCAATTAGCCTAGAAATTTAATATAAAACGGGTCAGAAAATAATCATTTACCCAATAAATTATAATATACGCTCTACTTGACATAGTTTTGGCAACACTGATAGCTTATAACATTTTGTAACAAGTATTATTTTTATTAATTTATTCATAACTCCTACCGTAATATTCTACCATTAATCCCACTTGATTGCCCACAATGCGTATGATCTTTTAGTCACTACATAATTTGCATTCTGACATGAACATTTTCGTTTGACATGCTACATGCACACTAAATCATTGACCATCACCGCTTTTGGTCATCAAGCGAGGACCACGCTGTGTAAATAATGCAGAATAAAAGTGCACAACTCAATCATATATCAACTTTTTGGGTTATGCAAATAATGCTATTAGCATTAAGAAAGGAAGATAAATGCGGTGGTGCCTCCTTCCATAATGATCTCTTGTTGAGCATTAAGAGAAAATGTGATAAATATTTGACTGCATACTTTTGGGAGCGAGGCTAAAAAATGACTGAGGTCCTTATCTCTGCATTGACGAGACATGTTGAGTAGCACTGCCCTTGCGGCGTCGCGGCACATCTGACGGTTTCATTAGTGTTGTTGGTTGCGGTCAAGTACATACAATGTGTGATGATGAGGATGTGGTGAGAAAAAAATTCCCCGACCACTACCATTGTTAACACAAGGAAAATCCGGCGTCGTTACTTGTGGTTGGCACAATGCAATTAGTGTAGAGTACGCACGGGAAGTAATTCATGTTCCTCTTAGATTTATGCTGAAATGCAAGTGACTTTTTAATCCATGTTCTGATTTGATTCAAGGAGCACAAAGATGCGTAATATAAACGGAAATGTTCACAAGACAATTGGAGGTAGGGATTTTATGGATACCGGTATAAAAGATAATTACGTCAGGGATGTAATTTAGTGACAGGTTAGTCATGCATTCAGGTTGAAAAACTTCCTTTCAACTGCTTAAATTTAACGTTTTCAAATTTAAAAAAAATTGAATAAAAATGCTCATTCCCATTAATTTTTTAGATTTACTAATGGTATATTTCATCTCCTTAAATGATTATCTTTTCTGAAACCACTTAAATTTGAATTATATTTTTGTTAGTATTTTATATATATTTTGGCTGCAGAACATGTTGAACTGTTACGATCGGTACACATAACTAGAAACCTGCGACGTAGCCTGTTAGCATTTTTTCAGCTTTTCATCAGTAATCACTGCCAAAATATATAAGTTGATAGTAAGTGTTAGAATTGCCTTGCATAAATAATGACATGATATCCCAAAAGAATAACTGTGTAATGACGTATGTAATAAGAAGCTAGCCATAATTCCTAATGAATCATAGCAACATTATAACTGTTTTCTCATCGAGCTCATATTTGCGACAATGCATTTTTCATGTTTTCTTCCACAAACCAAAATACACAAGCAATGCGACACTTTTACTTATCTTTCTCAGAACCCCGCCATAAGCGTATACGGTCCAGTAACAAGTCTTCCAGCTTCTTCCTCCTTCAACCAGAAAAACTGAAGTACAACTTCAACTGTCATTCCACAAGCTCGGTTCTCTGCGCCACCACCTGCCCCAGTAAATATAACCATTTAACCAACTCTAAGTGAGAAGGTTTCTGGAATAAGGGTGCATCTGACGGTTGATATGTTCGAGATTTAAAAAAACAAGCAACATTTCTAATCGATGCACCAAAGTAGCCAAATAATTGTTAAAGAAATTATTTCTAATGTTTTTATTAACTACCGGAAGCATGAAATACTTATTAAAGGTAGTTACTGCGATTGTTCTGTTTGTCTGTCTGTGTGTCTGTGCGTCTGTTAATCTGTTTGTCTGTAAACACTATAGCGTTCCTCCACGTGCATCGATTTGGTTCAAACTTGGCATAGAGGTACCTCAGGTCATTTGAAAATTCGGTATTGATTTGGGGGTTCCATGCCCCTCCCCCGGAGGTACGGAGGGGGGTTAGGTCCCCCATGCATCCATATGGGCGAAAATCTTTTATCGGCTGATCAGATAGATAATTTTATTCTGATCATTTTTCGTCATAACACCATGGGTCAATTTGACCAACTGTCAGAGTGGTGGCTCCATGACCCTAACAGGTCACAGGGTCACGAAAGCGTCAAAATATACCTTTTTGGAAATTCATCCACTAATTCGATATTAGTGTTTGGGAAGGTGAACTGAGTGTAGAATGTCTCAATTTCACACACAACACGTTTCCGGTAGTTTTTTATTTCGGGTTTACACACGTCCCAGTTATGAATAAACTTGTTATTAGCTTACGTTTAGTTTGCAAAAATGCACATCGGAATATATTGCTAAGTTTATTGCTCGTTTGAGTTATTCAAAGGCCAGCTTCTTTCGCTTCTTAACGTAGGGGCAGCTTGAATAAACAAACATACATGATTGATCATATTTATTGTAAATGAAATTATCATGGTTACATAAAATTAAAAAGTCAATCCGCCCTTATTCAAGAACTCTACTCAACTATCTCTGCATATATAATGACTTGCGCAACTTTAGTTAAACGTATCTAATTAAACGTACGTATTTATCATAAAATGTACTACGCTCTATGAGGAACTTTTTGCATTGATGAAATGATTTTGATGTATTATTAAAAAAGTAAAAATTAAGTTATTTAAACTGCAATATTTTTACTGCATGTAGTGACTTAAGTATAAATTGGAATAAATAAATAAACGTACCTCACCACCCAACAGTGAACCGCCTAGAGACATGTAATATTAAAGGTATTTATTCTCAGTTAACAGCATTAGCTACATGTGCTGAAACGTGACGAACAATTGTCAAACGATGACCGGCGGTGTTGTAAATTTAGAATATCCTGAAAATTACATATTGGATATTTTAATCGCTACGTCCACATATGGGTTTGACCTACCAGAGACAAAGCAAATATTATCTGCCAGTTGCCCAATCTCATGATAGCATCTAGTTCATTTCACACGAAACACTTGCAACGTAATTCTTGTACTCATGTTCTAATTACCGCGTGCCACTCTACGTGTAATTACCAGGAATTGTATTTATCACGGAACATTGGCCAGATGGCCACACGACTCACGCTTATAAACTGAAAATAATATATCGCATCCGTCAAAAACAAAACGCTTCAAAGAAAACTATTACAGATGTATAAATGATAATGATTCTGATGTGAGCAATGTATATACCACAAGCGCATCGCACTTATATTATTATCACGAAGTATGAATATCGAGTGATGACATAAGCCTGATTGACAATCATGGATTATTTATCATTGTTATGAGTTAAAACCAGTACGTCAGATATCAATAAAAATAAATCGATATCATAGATAAGGTGACTTTTGTTATTGCGAAATGACACCAGATAATATAAAGGCTGATTGACGAATACAATACAATGTAAACTTGTTTTTCGTAATTTTTTGTACGGATTTTTTGCATCGTGATGTTGGCAGCATTAACGATAATGATATAATAGTTTATCGGACATTTTGACGTATTTTAAATAATTTGGAAATACACGTTTTTCTACGTAAGTGTTTTTCTGGAATTCCAAAACAACCGTCAGCGTCGCAAAATGCGAAGGGAGTATCAGAAGTAATGAATCAAGTATACTTCGCTGAAATTGCAAATTAATTTGACAGAATCCAACTACGTTATATACATGAGTACCCCTTGCTCTTAAACTATATCGTCATATCATAAATAACCCAATATGACTGTTGATACAAATTCAGGACATGGGTGCTCGAAGCATTAATTTCCTCATATCTAAATTGTTTGTTCGACTTTTACTTTTTTCAGAGCATGTGGCATCTCAAATTAAGGATAAATAGCAATGATATTGAACACGATTATTGCTCAAGGGACATTGACGCATTTGTGCGAAACCAATGCGGTGTATGATTTCCTTGACGGTGTTGGAAGTGTGTCAAGTCGCGTTATCTTTATATAGTAAATTTCGGTACCCCATTTGTCTTGACCATGGTTGTGGATGCACACGGCTCCTGGCGTACCATTGATAAATGTATATGCTTTTCCGACCGATGATGAACATCGCAATAAATATGTCTTCAACTAAACGTCAACCTGCTCCCAAATGTAACCATATGAGTCAAGTCAGTTAATTTGGCTGTACTTCATTTAGAGTGTGTTATCCATTCGCTCGCTTCTTCACTTAGAGTAGACTACAGAACACTGAATCCCTGACACCCAAGCAATATTGCTTGTGTAAATGACACCTCAAACCCACCATCGTTTTTTTAAATTTCCAATTAAACGGACAGAAAGACACTTCAAAGAATGCACCACAGCCTATGTTGCAGGAATACGTGGGATATTGAAAGGGATCATAGCTTTATATTTACAGTCTTATGTCTCATCCACAAATGCCGCGAATAATATGTCGTTCGAAAGGGATCGTCTATTTATAATGTCACGAGCCGAGCGGAGAGGGGTCGTCGGTGAGCGTGATATTGCATGTTGAAAGGGGTGCCCCGCTAGCGTGACATTGGAGGAGGGGTGTCTCAAAAACTGAGTTATCTACGTGACGTCCTAAATGGACGATCCCAAGTCATCCTATATGCGGTAATTTGCAGCTCCACGTAATTGGGGACCTCCCCATTGAGAATTTGCTTATCGATATTTATGCAGTAATTAACATTTCTTCGATAGTCCCCACGTAAAATGTGGTACGTATTTATTTACTGACACTTAAAGTACGGCAATTTAATATCATACCTAGAGAGCAATCTGCATCAATAATGTTTATCATTTTTTGGGCTGTAATTTCTCTTAGTGTAGAAATCTATATGCCACTTAATAAAAACAATGTGTTAATCAATGCGTGGGATATTAGAACTATGATTATATAAAGATATGAAAATCGTCGATTCATTAGAAAAGTCGGATTTGATTTTTATGACAATAGCGACAGATCATATAATCGGTGACAGCTGTCCAGTCAGTTATGTGTAAATTATTACTACCACCTTATCTTTTATTCACCAATATATTATTTAAAAATAAACCGATGATCCACTATATGATTAGGTATGCAAGTTATCAAACTTTGAAAAGTATGTTAGTTCAAAAACATGTAAGCGCATTATCGCTTCGAGAGTTCAACCAGGTATAAAATGTACAGCAGCAGTCCGTAGAGTCCATCAGTTGCCCGGTGACTTCCGTCTGGATTTATTTGAACTGAAAAGTAACAAGACGCATCATACCCACAAAAACCATGTTGGGCCAATACCAGTTCGTATTTGTTTTAGGCGTCACACTTTGTGTTGCAGCAACTATTCGCCAATGGCGATTTGGGGATTCGTTTGGTATGACGTAATATAATATTTTACATGTTTAAATTTACATACTTCGGTTATAACATTGGTGGTCGTACGGTTTTATTATCCAGGTCCAATTGCGCCAAACTTGAAGTTTATTGTGACTGTGGACGGAAAATCCTTTTTTGCGGATGATACAAGCCGGGTAATGCATACTTGTGATCAAAACATTATTTTAAAATAACGAGTTTCAATGTCATAATAAAAAATAGAACTGGTCTGCTGCTGGCGACTACTGCAGAAGCATGGAAATGCAATTGGGTTCCATAACCTCCAAGAATCAAGCAGACGCTCTGGAAATTTCCTATGATGCCGAAATCTTCGGGAAAAGTTCGTCGATGATCATGAAATAGTAGAATATGCGATATACACTTTATTTTTCTTGAATGATGCACAACGTAAAATATCATAATGTACAATATATTGACAGCTTATTGGACGTCTGGAAGGGACGCTAGAACGAATCGGCAGTTTAGCTGGAACGAGACGAGCCTGGAAGTTTCTTCTGACTACCTACATTATATAGAAAATAAGAGTGCGTACCTTTCGTGCCGCTACTACTACACCAGAGGAGCCAATGATTCACATGTAGCAAATTCGCTGTGCGTTAATACTAGAGGAACCCTCTGCGAGACATAAATGATAAATGCTTAGAAGAACGAGCTATTGTGTCGTAAAGGTTTTGGAATATATTTCCTTCTAAATATACTTGTACTAGCAAAATGAACAAAAAACATTTAACGTTGGTTGCGACAAACTGCTAAAATGTCATGGCTCTGTTGAAAGTGAATTCAGCCGTTTTTAAATTTCATAACACGTATAAAAGCATATTTTTACATCTTGGGCCCGATACTCCACATCCACACTTGAATGTACTCCATCCAGCATAGCATGACCACAGATCAATTTGTCATCATTCACCTGAAAGGGCTTACTTACTTGAAATCGGTGTCCCAATTTCTTGAGGAGAGAAGTAGTTTTACTTTTGTTCTGAAGAACGGGACGCTGGAATAACCCGCAATGCACGGAAACATCGCACTTATATTTCATGTACTTTTATCGGGAATTTTGCTTTCCTTTATATTGTTTGTATGTGAGATCAGAGTTTGCGTTTTCCGATTTTTGGCTTGTATATGCAAAAAAGGGAAAACTATTTTCGTTCTGCTCGTGTCTCAGCTACTGGTTAGATGCTCAAAATTGTGGTTAGTTTCGTCAAAGGACATGTCTCGTAGATAATGATGTGTATCATTATATATCTTTTAGGACATGTGTAGCTTGTTTTGAAAAAAAACGGTGGAATTTTATTTTCGATTCAAATATGTCCAGTGTGATTTTCAATAATTATAAAAGTATGCATTGGGGATAATAAAGTTCATTGACATAACACGTCCTATTGCAATGAACACATAAAACAGATTATTTTTTGTTAATCCGCTTCGTGGTTACGACAAGCAATTTACAAATAATTGTGTACCGCATGAGCATTTTTGCAGCATTCACAGATATACCATCTACCAGATTAACACACATATTGCTTAGCATTTTTCTAACGGTTTGTGTAAATCCTCCCATCATTCAAATCTGACACTTTTGACATATTCTGGAAATTGCAGATACTCCATCATCAAAGATGGCTCCAATTTCAATAAGTAAAGTGTCAAAATAAGAACACTGACGTCAATAATACCTATTTGCACGTATGTAGTGTATGTATAAGAAGTAATTAATGCAAGTAGTATATTTTACACTATAATTACTTATAATCTATTCATGAGGCATGAGCTGCTCACATGAGTACTCCATATACTTCAATATTATCTATTCATCCATGTAATGAGCTAGCGGGTAATGGGTTTTACGAGCTAGTTTATGCCGTGGCAACTCCCTTCGGTTGCTGCTCTCTAGAAATGAGCGTGTTCACCTCAATCGGGTGTGGCTCACAAAGTTCGATGAAACATGTCGGGAGTTAAACATGGTATTGCATCCGCTGTGCAATAGACTGGAGCCACATCAGGCGTTGCATTCTGGAATTTCCGAAAGTTTGGAGTGGAGCCTCCCCTGGAGATCAGATCCAACTACAACAATATTTCATTCTATGGATGTCGCCTTGACTTTGGAAAGGACTTAAACTTGTCAACATATGATCATATGTTGTTGACAAATTCCTACAGTACTTTCAGTGTGCTTGTTAGGACCTGTACATCTCCTTCTGATTTGGGAGGCGGTCGCGTAAATATAATATCAGCACTGTTTCTGGAACTCTGATAATTTAAAAACGCTTCTAATTATAATTTACAGGGAAAGTACTATCGACAACCAAAAAAAAATCAGTGAATTAAATACTATTGTCGAGATTTTACACCGTATTAAATACCGTGCTCGAGATAACTGTGTACCACATATAAATATAATAGTCACCACCGTTTGACATCTTTTAAACGTTGAAGTATTTACGTAAGCACACATTAAACACTTCGAAAATGCCTTCAACGTTTGCTTTACTGCGGAATATATGTAAATTACTCTCAGCACTACCAACATAGACGGACCATCAACCTGTACAACGTAAGTTTAATACGTGCTAAGAAAGTGTAATAAATTATTCAATGGCGTTATATGAACTCGATGTGTTCACAACATAAGCCAAATGGTGCTGATAGGAATATTCCATGCTCATGTCAGACCTATCGATTGATTTATATAATGCCAAGACCAGTTATCGATTAAACAAATATTATTTAGCATTCTGGCGCTCTTATTATACAGAAACACTCTTTTCCAGCCTGTGTCTGGGGAAATGTTCATGTAGAATCACGTATGCTTTTAATATCGCTAACATATCGCTAGTATACTTGTGGCCACAGTAAACGTCAGTATTTTGTGTTCCATTACTTATGTAAGCTGTAAATCCAACAAAGGATAATACAATTAGATTGCGAGATCAAGACTGTCGTAAAATATAGTTCTGTTTCAGTTAGCCAACAATGGAATCACTCTCGGTACTTGCTGAACTATTATTAATGTGTACATTAATTGCACCCTACTCGGAATGCGAAATACAACATTTTGACTTATCGATAAATCCATTAGAAAACTTTTCATTGGGATACCTGGATACTTCTGATTTGCACTTCACTCCATCAGATATCCAATTGACAAAACAAATTCAAAATTTCGCCAAGCAACACCGTCCACGCCGTGATAAGGAAATTGATATTTCGGGGATACTCAATGTATTTGCTGAGTCGCATTGTCATGTCACAATAGACAACTTTCAGAATATAGATATCCATCCGATGCATCTGGTCGCTGTGCACAGACGGTTAAAATTGGCGGTGTATCAAAAACATGATCTTAGACTCGATGCTCTCTCTACCGCCAGATTATTGTGGATATCATTCGGCATTTCGCACGGCATTTACAGTTCCGATCCTCTACCGAGCGCCGATTATGAAGTGCCCTGTCTACAACACAAGTACTTCGGAGGAGCTCTGTTTTACGAGAGTGACTTACTCGAGCCGAGTCCAATTATGAACGGCTACTGCGTAGGACTAAACCATTTTCGCTATGTGGCAAATTCAAGACCGTGGAACTGTC
Source organism: Sinella curviseta (assembly GCA_004115045.4). Lineage (NCBI taxonomy): Eukaryota > Metazoa > Arthropoda > Collembola > Entomobryomorpha > Entomobryidae > Sinella > Sinella curviseta. The sequence continues at coordinate 3,737,786 of CM023200.3, read as the reverse complement.
AGATACAGATATCCCTTCAGGTGCATCCGTTGGCTTTACAGGTTATCAGCTACCCTGAGACATTCTATTACGCCGTCAGCAGTCCCATTTCTAAAGATTTCCGGCAAATAGCAGAGTCGACGGTGCCGAAGATACATATGTTCGCGCAACATGAAAAATTCAAAATTTCGGATGCCTCCTTGATGAGCTTTACATCGACGCAGACAGCTACGTTCCTTCGTACCAAGTTCAGGAGCAGTGGATTTCGTCCATCCGTATTCAAAACAACGATATTATTAGTTACCTTAAATGACCATACGGCGTCACCGAAAAGCATACATTTGATTACAACACAGTTTGAAAGTGTGTATTCAGTGAGATCATCCATAAGGCGGCAACGCGTCAATGTTCATGACCTTGTGACAATACTGACATCTAGTCAAATAGAAAACGGCATTCGATGGAATTTCTTTGATAAAAGTTACCAAACTGAAAGTACCTTACTTTTAAAAATTGAAATGCTAAAGTGTTACCATAGAGCAGCGAGTGCACGTGGCGCGGGCACTGCGGCATACAACGAGATATTTGCAGCCGGAATTGCAGCATTGTTATATTCCATAATGCCCAACTCAAGCGAAGCCGTCCGTTTATTCTATAAGTATAATGATATCTGCCGAAATGGTAAACACTTGGTTAATTCAGTTCATGGTGATGGTTACAGAAGTGAAATTACAATGTCGGTAAGATTAAGAACAACTCTAGAGACCAACCCGAACCCGTTTCATTTGACCTACAATGACACATTTTCCAAGCTGGCGTTCGTGAGCTGTGGTGGCGGTCGGGGAAAATTGTCCGCAGGAATGGATGAATTTATCAGCATTTATGAGACCTCAGTATGGATTTGTCTGTTGGTTGTTTTATTAGTGGCCACCAGGATACATCAGCAATTTCTCTCGCAGTCAAAGCATAATAGAGATTTCATTTCCGGCATCATACCGAATATAAAAATGCTGTTGGACCAGGGCGACCCATTTCCCTCTATCTATGAAAAGAATTCAAAACTCCGAATAAGCATGGCAGCAATGTTACTGGCTGGAATAGTGTTGAGCAATGGGTATAAACATACAAACGTGTACAACATGATAGCTGCCCGACCATTGGTTCCGTACACAAGGTTTTCGGAACTTGTAGAGGATGGCTTCCAAATTTTGACAAGAATCGGGTCGGTATACTTTGACTGGTGGACTAAATCCTACACTATGATTGCTGCAAACATTTCTCAGTGGGAGGAAACATTCTATTTTGATAGCAATCACGTAGTAAAAACCTCCAGCCCTAGTGACATCCGGGTGGACTCGGAGGTGCTTTATTTGGTTAATAGATTTCGTGCAACATTTAGAGATACCAATTTTATCAACTTGAAAGACAATACGTCGTTACATAAGGATAGTCTAGCAGTTGTGGTGAATGCGTTTATTAAATATTTATCCGGGTTGAGCAGTCCAGGTGATAATAAGTATCCTGAATACCATGATAAAATTTTAACCGAGATAGGGCGGCTGCAGGACATTGTATTGAGGGAATACTTGACATCATGTAATAAATCCGCACTTATATTGCCAGCGTTAACTGCTAAACATTACGCCCAAAAACTGTTTCAGGATCACAATGACTACCGAATATACGTTGCCAACGTAGACTACCAAAATTTCACCGTTGTCGTATTACTTGAAGGATCCATTCACCCCAACATAATAAAACGTATTGATGGATTGAAGTGGTCCGGAATATGGAATTGGTGGTCCAACTCGTTGCAGGAGAGAAGTCGCTTCATTCCGGTTCTAAAGAAGCAAATATTGGAGAAGCCGTCAATACACGGAAATGCCTCGTTAATATTTTTTGCACTACTATCAGGAATTCTGCTTTCCACTATACTGTTTGCAATCGAGACACGAAAATTAATTTTCAATTTGACGCACTTCGTTTTCAACAGTATCAATATTATTATTGATGATATGAAAAAATGTGTACGATTTGCCGCACATCTTGTTTGTGGTCGTGAGAATAACATGGTAGTTCCATATTAGTGGAAACCCCTAGATGATACCAAATAGTTTGCATACTGTTGGTGGACATTGTTTCATTTGTGGAACAAATATGAAACAGTTTTTTATACCAATTATGTGCACGTAGTTTAAAATTAAAATAAAATATTACTTGATTGTGTTCAATATAAATCATTAGATATATCTCACAGATGAATTCGGTTAATTCATGACGTATTGCTTTGTGACCAGGTTGTACCCATGCAGCTTGACTGGACGGTGCATTTGTAATGACTAAGTTCTTATTTAACTCTCTAGCGTGGAATATCATACTGTATGTATTATGTCAACATGTGTTTTGATTCGGCGAAGCACTTTCATTCATTATGTGTACTTGTATGCAAATACATTTCTCGCACTTTATTCACATGTTGTTAGGTAGTTGGTAACGTCTATCTGGAAGGCTCAAATTTGAACAAAGATGGATTTTCCTTTGCTTATTCCCAATTGTATATTTTAACAAAACATGAGAGAATAGAAGAGAAAGTTGTTGGGATGTTGGTAATATTGAGCATTTCAATTCTCGAACCAATCATCGCAAATATGAAAGAAGCAACTTCATCGGCACTACTTGGTTCAAGCAACCTTGTTTTTATTTGAGGATAGACAGATCCATAAAATCGTTACTAATATTAATTTTTCATTGCGTACGTTTTCACTACCTATCAAATCATTCAGTTTTTCCACAAAAGTCCCTGAAATACAGAAAATCGGAAAGCAAGTACATGGCGAAACAAAATATATGCTAATGGATGTTTCCAAATATAAAAAAAATGATTTCAACAACAAAATTGTATCAACTGACAGATGTTGTGTAAAAATTATTTACTTACAAGAATACACTTGCCTTTAGTCTTCAATTTCATCAGCCGGAGTAATAATGTGAACGACAATTAGCAGTGCACGTTGTGTAATAATTGGCGCGGGATGTATTTTTAGTTTGCTTTTCTGTTTTTGGCTGACGACCAAGATAACATTTCTGTTGAAGATTCAGTTGACTTTACCCATTTCCCCCAAAACCGGCGTGAGGAACGGCGTTGCAAATATTCATGCAAGTCTATTTACAACAGCTTGCTTTAGCGTTTTATTCCATGCATCTGGTTTTATTAAAGGAAGAAATATATGCGCCATGTAAACTGAAATGATCGCTGGCCAATTTGAGCTAAGGATTTGATGCACACCAAAATAATTGAAAATTAAGTCAGGGCAGAATTCTATGTACTTATGAGTAATGCATTAATTTGAAAAAAAAAAATATTTCAGCTGATTAATTAAAATCTTCAACAGGAAAATAAGCTCGAGAACGTTGCTCACTAATGCTTTACTTTTTTAAAGATGTCTGAAAATATTATCTTATTTAATTGCATAGTTGGTATCTGTGAATTTTAAGGTATTTAAAAAATCAATTCAATTTGAATTTTATTTTGTACGCTATTTTTGTTGTACATTTCATATGTGTTCACGTGCATAACTAAAAACAAATGTATACTAAAATCCATAAAAGCCATTATTCAACTCACATTATCATCATTAGTATCACAAGAACATCATAAACTACAATCATCTAATAATCATCTAATCATGTGTCTTGAGCGATATAACCTGTTAAAAATAGGATAAGTTTTTCATCAGTCATCAGTTACACAATCTTTAATTTTCAGTTAATGTTTGAGCTACTTCTCAGAACTAATGGCAAAACATCCCAAGACAACAACAACAGGATGATGTAGGAACTTTGAAACTAGCCATGATATAAAATCAGCATATTATTCGTTTGCTCAGTTTGTCGACGCGTTTCTCATATTGTCTGACTCAAACCGAAGTGCATAAGCGCCACGACTTTCACTTTCCTTTCTCACCACCGCACCATATACGTGTTCGGTCCTGCAGCAAGTTTTCCGACTTCCTCCTCCTCCAACTTGTTAACCTGCGTTAGTACCTATATTTCCATTCTACAAGTTGGCTATCCTGCACCGCCTCCTCCACCACCAACTACAATCATTTCACAAACGCTAATTACCCCTGCACCTTTAGTGAACTGCGCATCCTTAATTAACCATACATCACCACTGACTGTACACTACACAACAACTTAGAAACATCAACGGTATATCATACCAGTTCATAACATTAGCTACATATACTGAAACGCCAATTGCACTTGATAACATGCGGTGTTTCATATTGCATACGCGTTTAAAATTACTTAATGAATTCGGTGATCACTACATGCACATATGAATATGACGTACGACAACTGAGGAACGAGACAAAGCCAATCTTCTCTGCCTGTCCGCCAAGGCACATTATATTCTCTCGTTCATTTCAAATGAAACACATTGTGCGTCTTACTTGAACTCGTGTACCAATTACATCAAGCGTCGTGCCACTTTGTGCGAAATTTACCAGGTAGGTGGGCCAGTTGGCAGCGCGTGTCCCACTGATAAGCAGGAAAGAACACATGGCGTCCCATTGACCCGTCAAAAACAAAACGCTTCAACAGATAATGCTAGATATGCATTAATATGATAATGATGTGCGCAGTGGATGTAGCCGCATCGCACTTATATTGACTTCGACAAGGAATGAATATCGAGTGATGACAAAAGCTTGATTGGCAATTATAGAATATTTCTTATCGTTATGAGTTTTTAACCGGGATGTTAAATGTCAACAAAATATATCTATGTCAGCATGTTTGTTGACGCAATTAACACAAATTGCATTTGTTTTTGCTAACATTGCATACACATTTTTTTTATCTTGTCATAACAATAATTTAGTTAATGATATAATAAGTTACAGGAAAATAATTTGACATATTTTAAATAATGTGGTAATCCCCAATTTTCTACGTTATTAAGTTTCAGCGACATAAGTGTTTTAGAGGAATCCCAAAACAGCCTTTAGCGTCACAGAATTCGAAGGGATTGTCAGAAGTAATGCACCAAATATAATTCGCTCAGATTTCAAAACGATTTGACATAATGCAACATGTTCTTTATATTAGTCACCCTTGCCCGTATAAGATTTACCACCATTTCCACAATAACCAAAATGTTGCTTGAAATGAATTCCGGGCCTCGGTCTTCGAACCATGCAGTTTCACTTTTCTAAATTGCTGGCTCGAGTACTATTCCGTCAACGCATATGATGTCTCAATTTATGGACAAATAGTATAGAGATTTGAAAGCTTTATGGGTCTATGGATGGCGCAAAGTTGTGCAAAAATAATTGGTCGCAGTTTTTCCTTGATGAAGTTGTAAGTAGTTGACATATTCTCTCCGGATGACCAAATTTTTTCCGATTATATTTCAATGAAAATAACCAGTGACTTTGCTTTTTGTCAATGTAACATGATATTTTCCAACGCGTATATTCTTTTGTGACAATGTATTGTGGTTATATTTTCTTTTAGCTCTTAAAATGTTTCATTTTTCACACTCTGGCTGTTTTTCTCCAACAATTTTCTCCCGGTGCAATCCGCGCATCCGTGTACTTTTCCCATTAATTTATATGTAGCTCAACGCAATTGTGAATATTATTTACCAAATTTCAGGGTATTGCCCGTAATTGGGGATACTACCAGAACTGATGCAGGAATTAACATTATGTCAGATAGACCCCACATAAAGTGAGGCAATTATTTATTTATTAATTAATACCAAATTAACGTCAAACTGATATCACACCTATGTTGCTATGTGTGTCACTATTGTGCTCATCAGTCATGTATGCCAATTACTTTAAATATGGAAATATATATGTCATTTAATCAACAACATATGTTAATCAGCCGATGGGATAGTAAAAGAATGGTTATATAAAGGTGTGGTCAGTTCATCAATCATTCGGACTTAATTGTTATAAAATAATGACAGATTATCAATCGGTTACAGCTTTCAAACCAGCTTTGTATAACTATATACGAAAACGTTGGTGAACATGCACAAATTAATCATGTATAAACATATCCATCATTCAATTAGAAACTATATATGCGAATTATGTTACTTTGACAAGGATGATAGATCAAAAACATGTAAGCAGATTATCGTGTGGAGAGTTCAACAAGGTATACAATGTAAGACAGCAGTCCGCAGAAAATATCAGTTACCCGGTCACTTCTGGTTTGATTGGTTTGAACAGAAAATTTACAGCCAGTGTCATAACAGCAAAAACAATGGTGAGCCGAGTCCAGTTTGTGATGCTTTTAGGTATAACACTATATGTCGCCACAGCGGCCGGACAATGGCGATTTGGGGATTCGTTTGGTATGGCGTAATATAATATTTCACTTTTTTTAAGTTTGCATACATCGTTGATAAAATTGGAGCACATACCGTTTTATTCCCTAGGACGAATTTCCCCGAACTTGAAGTTTATTGTGACTGTTGACGGAAAATCCTTTTTCGCGGATGATACATACAGGGTAATAAGTACTTCTTGTCAAAACATTTTGTTTATAAATAACGATTCATAATTTCATTACTACAAATAGAACTGGACTACTGCTGGTGACTACTGCAGAAGTTTGGAAATGAAATTGGGCTCCATAACATCAAGGAATCAAGCAGAAGCTTTGGCAGGTTCCTTTGATGCAGAAATCATTGCAAAAAGTTGGTCGACGCTTAATATATAGTAGAATATTGCATGTTCATTTTACTGTCCTTGAATGATGCTTAACGTTCAACATCATAATGCATTTTTCATTCACAGCTTATTGGACATCTGGAAGGGATGCTAGAACGAATCGACAATTTAGCTGGAACGAGACCAGTGAGGAAGTGTCTTCTGACTATCTACACTTTTCTGAGAATAAGCATGCGTACCTTACGTGCCTCTGCTACTACACAGTACGAGTTAATCATTCACTTGTCGTGAATCGTGCGTGCACGGAAACATTAGGAACGCTCTGCGAGACATAAGAGTTATATGCGTGGGAAACAAGCTGTTTTCTGAAATTATTGGCACATATCACCTGTTAAATATAAATGTATGTGTAATTATAAAATTGAACTAGCTAAAACGAATAAAAACATTTAAGTTAGTTGAGTCAAAATGGCTTAAAACCGATGGCTCCTTGTCAATCACATTCTTCTGATTAGGTCACTTCACACGAATGCAGACAAAAGAGTTTTTGTATACTACGTATATCCTACTACGTATATATTACGAAGACTACGGAAATGTATTGCTTGGATTTGGACTCGATGGATTAGTTCACCCTAACGTTATAAAGCGTGTCCACGGATTACAAGTCTCAGGGATATTCAATCAGTGGTCGAAGTTTATTATGGAGAAGGTTCATTTCAGCCCAGTTCTCAGGAACATAACGCTGAAGCGGATGGATGGAAACGCATCCCTTATATTTTACGTACTCTTCGCAGGACTTTTATCGTCCACTGTAGTGTGTGTGATAAAGATTAGAGGATTCATTTTAAAATTATGTGTTTTTATTTTTCATTCCATGAAGCGCTATATCCGTTCCGCCTGTTCCTTTTTTCGTAGTTGGCGGATAGCAATTGGGTTTGAAAAGTTCAACAACAAATAACAAGACGATATCATGATAAATATTTTTATTTACCATCCTTCTCAGCACCATGCTCATTTCTAAAGGTTAAATCATCAAAGTCATTAGTTTTACCTTGTAATTTCATACAAGTCTAAAGAGAGTGGAATACAGAATAATATTTCAGGAACGTATGGCTTAAATATTCTTTATTAACTACCGGAAGTATGAAATGCTTATATAGGTAGTTATTGCGATTGATCTGTTTGTGTCTGTGTGTCTGTGTTCGTTTGTCTGTAAACACAATAACTTTCCTCCGCGTTGACCGATTTGATTCAAATTTTGCCTGGAGGTACACAGGGTGATTCTAAAGATCGGTATTGATTTTGGGCCTCCGGGGCCCAATCCCAGGGGCACGGTGGGGGGTAAGGTCCCCCATACATCCTTATAGTCAAAACTCTTTTATCTGCTTATCTGACAGAAATATTTATGCTGATAATTTTTTGTCATCACACCATGGGTGAATTCGGCCAACTATTGCAGTGGTGGATCCATGACCCTCACGGGTCACAGGGTCACTAAAGGGTCAAAATATATTATTTTGGAAATGCAGCGAAAAATTGAAAAGTAGTGTTTGGGAAGGTGACCTGAGTGTCAAGTTCCTCGATTTCACATACAACACGCTTCCGGTAGTTTACTAATTCGGGTTTACACCCGTCCTAGTTAATATTTTAGACGTGGACTGGCGACGGAGTCGTTATCAGTCCGCAAACCATGTCTTATCGTTACATCCAGATTCGGACATTAGCATATTTTGAGCTGGAGGAGCTCAACGAAAACTACCTTACATATTATACGTTGTAAAGCGATAATGGTTTCTTGCAGAGGAACCTAAGTCAAACATCTAACTTAACCATTTGAATAATTTTTGTATAGTTATAACCGCTAGAATAAAAAAAAATTGAAGAAATGTTCCGCAAGGTTTGCGGACGGTTGAAACACCGCGTTGTTGCGATAGGCGAATCCAAGTAACCCCATAACAGCAGCAACATGGCTGCACATTCCAACTGTGCGCATTCCTGTATGGCAAGTGAAATAGTATGTATGGATTCCATGCGGTCCATTTTGTCCTGGCCTGTAGGCGATGGAGAATTTGGATTTTTTTGTTGGCGGCATGTCAGTAGTCCATGTCATTCCCTGACATGCCCCATGTCATTTCAAAAGTGGAATTTGAACAATGTAATTGTAAGCATGCTTCTGAATGCGAGCATAATTTTTACAGCCTAAAATGCAATTAAGCAAATATTTTTGTGTTCATAACAAAATCGAATTATTTCTTTCACCATAAAAATCTCGAGTACACATTACTACGTAGTTTACTACGGCACAACTACGGCTCCTGCCTGACTGTTCGGTGGATTTTCGGAAGACATGATTAAGGCCGCCAGTTCCCAAATAAATCTCTGGACAACGAGTAGCGAGCTACCCCTCCAAACAAAGGCAATTACCAACCAAAAAATGTCCAACATGTCGAGAGTTAGCATACAGAAAAGAATGAGTACGACGATGGTGATGTGTCTCCAGTACACTGCCATTCCCCTAGCTTTCTCTGGATCTTGCCCCTTCATTTAAAACAGATCATGTTAGTAAATTTGTATTTGCATTCCACATACCCAATAGCGCGATAATAATAGCGACAATGATAATTTCGATGACACGTACTATTCTTGCGGCATTGAGTAGTTTAATTGACGCCAACAATTGAAACCCAAGAAATAAAAGACAAAGGAGAGCAAGTAAACCGTCATCAATAAAGCTATGGGGATATGTACATTGAGCTTGGACTGAAATTAGTAAATTGCATGCAATTTTCAAGTGTGTCATGACTAATCATTTTTATTTAGGAGACACCATAACAACTTACGTTCGATATCATCAATTGGATTGGAATAGTTTGTGGACGAGTTAGACTCCGAATAGCGGTGGGTACTATTGGATTTGGTGTTGCTTTGAAGAACCAAGTATACCACCGCGGACGCGACAAGAACAGCACATATGATCCCGATGCAGACTGAAACCTGAAACGTATCCGTGTACAAACAATTTTATAATAATTGTACAACAAATTTGAACCAAAACCCACAAACAATAATCAAGGTGAAAGTGAATGCGTGTTGACGGTAGTGCACTCACGATATCGATAATGGCAACAATTTTTGCTCTAGGCCGCCACACATAAAGTGACATTTTTTAAATACGATCTTCTCCTTCTTGCCGTTACCGGTGTAAAAAGGTTGGTTAATTTGATGCACAAATGTTTTGTATAATTTTGTGACTTGGTAAAAACTATTCGATTGGTCAGAAATAATTTCAAGACTGGATAAAGAAAGTGGTGTATGGACCCGTGACAACTGCACAAAAAGCACTGAACCCGTAACAAATGCACACATACTTCAAGACGGAGCATTCAGTGCGGAAAGAGCGTACAAAACAGTTGACCTTGAGTTTCGCATTTCACTGCATTGAAATTTTGCATTGGATAGCATGTACAATAAAATGTACTTGTGGCAGTGCTTGTACGCAATGCTTTGCTCATTTCTTGTTCGTATTTCGGATTCGTCGCTTGGTATGCTCTGGTATAAAACTAACAATATCCTTGATGCATCTGCCGTTCATTAATAAAGCAAATCGATTTTGCATATTGCGGTTGTTGCTTTGTTTCTTGAACCACAGTGCAATAAACTCTACAAAGGCATACATGTGAATAAAAATAGATTTTTGGCTCGGCTTGTTTTACGATATATGCTTCAACCAATAACCCTGTGAGGTGTTGCTGGTGCAATGTCATTCCTACTGTTTGGCACGTCAAACCAGTTTCTTTCGCTTTGCAATTATTATACCAGGATGTATTTTGATTTGGCATTTCAATACTACGGCTCAAATTCTGTCAACAAATGAGAAGAATACGGATTAGCAAAATCAACAAATTATTCCTTTGATAGCAAAACCTTGCATGGATCAAACCTATAAAATATAAAAATATTATGAATCCGTAATAACGTATACGAAACATGTGTCTCAATACGTTTTATATCTAGGACGGATACGTTACCAAACATAACGTTATAGAGTAGTAAACGTCGAGAGGAGATACTGTGTTAACACACACTGTCACACGGACACAGAGAAACAACTTATTCGCGGTAACTACCTTTCAAGCATTTCATGCTTCCGGTAGTAAATAATCTGCGACCTTGAGGCCATGCAACCAGGGAAAGGTCCATAGATAACTACCATAACACTTTTCATCTACAAGATTTCAGTAATATATTTTATTTTATGAAAGATAATACAGTTCTTGTCACCGAAGTGACCACCACTGTTGCATGCACTTGTGAGTATCCTTTTGGAGTATGCACTTTGGATATCCATTTGTGCCAATTCTTAGATATTTACATATTAAGCAAACATCATTGGGGATGCAGTAGTATCTTCCGTAGAATAAAATTTCCGTGATCGGTGCAAATTTCGATTAGCAAAAGACTATTCCATTATTCATGTGGATATGTTTTTGGATGGCTAGAAAAGTAGCATGGCTCCTTTTACATGTCACCTCTTTTGCATCGGTTTGGCTCAGTGCACAAAGCTCTGGAGCACACATGGCAAGTTTTAAGCCGAATACTGCGACATTATTCCACCAACGGAACTGATTACTTTTACATTGATTATTTTTCTTCCAGTTCTACATACATAATATCACCATAGAGATAGTGTTTCCTAAAGACCTGTTAGTACCCATAGCAGCCTGTTTTTTGATAAACTACGGCAGTACGGCTGAGCGAAGGGGTACTCTGGAAACATCTTGAAGGATGCAACAAATATGGTTCAATTTACTGTTTACTTTAATATGGTTTTACTCTAGAATACATTTTCAAAACCTCGTCAGATTTGTGTGTCGTCACGTTTAGAAAGCAGAATAGATGGTGAGATTAATGATTTATGAGACGCACTATGGCAATATAGTCCTCGTCTGGCGATACGTAAAATGGAATGGAATAAATTTATAATTGGAAGAAATGGAATGCAGTTGTTGAATAAATCACCCGGACCCATTCGTGAAATACTATCAATATTTATGCTAAGAAATCTATGTACTTTTGTAGGTATATGTTTATTTTATTTTTTACAATGAGTGCTTCAGGAAAGTCATTGTCGTTTTTAGCAAGTAAATATTTCATCCCAAATCCTACAAAAATGTTGGAACTTGTTAAATGGATAATTGATGCTACAAGTGCTCCACATTCCTGCGGATCATCTATACAACGTTTCAAATAGTGTGCATTGTATTCTTGTCACATTACATACATAAATTAGGCGTGTAATTTATTATTGTTGTTATTAATACCCATCCCACCTTATCAGACAGCAAATTCTGACCATTCAGACCCATTCATAAATTCATTGTTATTGATTCTCATTGTAAATAGTTATGCGAGAACGTAACAGGTGGTAGGAGTGGAGGACGAGGATCTAAAAAACTTGTAAACACATTCCTGATTTCATGCCATATTTGTACTGATTTGCGGCATTCACAATTTCCATAAACCCATTTACTTTCATTACTGTTACTAGAATGTCTGCTTGATGTCATTACCAATATTTTTCACTGCTTCGTGTCTTATTTGTATGAAACTGGATTTATAATTAGTGATGTTGAGATTGAATAAAAATACAACAATGATTTCTTTAAGTGGTCGAAACTACCAAAATCAAAACTTATTTGCATTCTGTGTTTTTGAATCTGATAAACAGTAGTTCAACTTGTATTGTATTCCCCGTACGCTGTTCTCGCCATAAACAAAACTTTTAAAAAATATTCCGAAACAATGTTAACCTCTGGTTTTTTTGATCCGCATTATTCCATCAAGCTTCCATGACCCTTGAATAAATGCAACAATTGATAGGAATAATGCAGAAAGAATGTACATTACCTTGAAGCATTTACTACTACCGCAATGATATTCTAACTGACAAATCAATGCAATATATTACTTCGCTGGTTGGAGTAGCTAAATGAAATTGTGAACAGTTACCTTCAATTTCATTCCCGTTATCAGTTTTATTGTTGGGTACCCAGTTCCCAAAACAGAAGAATAAAATAATGCTGACATGAAATGTGACCAATTACTTGAAATGAATTTAATTTAATTTAATCATGTCATCCTTACTTGCCCTGCGAGTGCAATTAATAAAATATGGAAACGCCGTTCAGAACAAAAATGCACCATTCTTTTATTTAAATGCATTTTTTTCTCGTAAACTTCTTAGCGCACAAACAAAATACTCCATACAAAGGTATGCATTTATGCTTTTTCAAATATCCTACGAGACAGTTTCTAGTTCATGTTGGTACTCAGCACAAATGTTACATAGGTATGTCCGGCAACGAAATAAGTCACAAACAAGGGAATGATTACGTTTTCGTTGTATTCAATCCCGCTGAATTATCTCAGTTGTTGATGTACTATTTGCTCATACACGACTAGCGTTTAAACAAATATGTACATATTTATACTAATTAATGTTGAATACAATCATATTTTGAGTTTTCAGAAAGGTTAACGTCCTTGTCTACAAATCTGACAAAGGAATGTCATCCACGAAGTGTAAGCAAGATATCTATTAATTAATATGTAAGATTAATTTGTTTCTAAAAATTGATTATAATGGACGCTGCACTTGACATAGTTTTGGCAACACTGATAGTTTATAACATTTTGTAGCAAGTATTGTTTTTATTAATTTATTCATAACTACTAATATAATATTTTACCATTACTCCTACTTGATTGCACAATGTGTTTGTCCTTTTATCGTTACTAAATTTGCATACTGACATGAACATTTATGTTTGACAAGCTACATGCATGCTAAATCATTAGCCACCACCGCTTTTGGTCATCAAACGAGGACCACGACGCTGTGCAAACGATGTAGAATAAAAGTGCACCACTCAATCATATTTCCACTTTTTGGGCAATGCAAATCACGTTATTAGCATTAAGAATGGTAGATATGTGCGTTGGTACTTCCTTCCTTAATGATCACTTGTTGAGCATTCATAGGAAATTGTATAAATATTTGACTGTATATTTTTGGGAGCGAGGCAAAAAAACTGACTGAGGTCGTAATCCCTGTGCATCTACCAGACATGCTGAGTAGCACTGCCGTTGCGGCGTCGCGGCATATCTGACAATTTTATTATTGTTGTTTGTTGTGGGCGAGTACAATGTGTGATGATGAGCATGTGGTGAACATAAAAATTCACCAACTACTTGCATTGTTCACAGTGTGAACTTCACACAAGGAAAATCCGACGCTGTGTTAACTCGTGGTTGACACAATCCAATTATTGTAGCGTACGCACGGGAAGTTATTCATGTGCCATTTAGATTTATGCTCAAAAGCAAGTGACTTTTTAAGCCTTGTTCTGATTTGATTCAAGGAGCACAAAAATGCGTCATGTAAACGGAAATGATCACTGTGGAATTTGCGGTAGAGATTTGATGCATACCAGAATCTAAGAAAATTAAGTCAGGGTTGGATTTTATTCACAAATGAGTCATGCATTGATTTTGAAAAAATATCCTTCCAACTGATGAAAGCAAACGTTTGCCGAATTAAATATATTTTCAAAAAAACGGTCAGTTGCATTTATTTTTGAGTATTTGGTAATGGTCTGTTTTATCTCTTTAAATGTTAAGGTTTTTTGAAATCACTTCAATTTGTATTTGAGTTTATATGTGTTTTAATTATGTACTTTGGCTGCAGAACATATGTGAACTGATATGTTTGATATACCTAACTTGAAACCAATGAATTGGAAAATGCATAACAACCATCATTCAATTCACATCAACATCATTATTATCACAAGAGCATCAACATCTACAATCATTCATTAGATATCGTGTGTCGTGAGCAACATAACATGTTCACAGTTGGTACTGCTTGTCTTCAGTTACACAATATTTAATTGGCAGTTAGAGCTGCTTCTGTGAATTAATGACAAAAGGTACCCCAAAAAGGATAACGATGTAATGACGTGCTTTGAAACTAGCCATGATATTTAGTGTATTATATCTCCATTTATTTACTCATCTAGTTCAAAAGTGCGTCAACATATTACGAAAACACAGTTCATCACCATCAAACAGTGCACACAGAGCACAAAGTGACCCTTAGCATTTTCATCCGTAAATCCAATTGGTAATTTTTGGATCGTTTTTTTTAAATTGTGTGCCACCATTATTTGCTCAGAATTTAACTCCGTATTCAATGAAACTAGTAACAATTATTTCAATGTGATATCGACCTTTGACGGCATATGTCCTTAACAGCATTAGCACTAGCAAAAATTATTCAGACGTCTTTGCAATGGTAATTTATTCGCTGAACTCTACACGACTCATTGTGCCCACACGATTAATTCAAAGATCAAAAAGTAATGTGTTACACGAACAGCGTCTCTGCAATTTTTTATATGGCAGGTGTGCGTAGAGCCGCACGATAAAGTTATAAGCAATGAGTCATAACCGGTTTTGTACAAGCAGTGCCATAACAAAGCCTATAACGTGACTGAATGAAATCGAATGTGCTTCAGACTAGCTTGCTACGCACGTTACATTGTTGATGCTGTTGTCAGTGCTCTTACCATACAACTCATTATGTATACATTTTTTGTTATAATTACTTGTTATTTATATTCACGATCCTCTTCCATCAATCCCTTATGAATTTGAATTTTCGCAATCAAACATCATCAAAAGGCCGAAGGGTTAAATAATTTGAAGGGTGATCATTTTTTTAGTGAGACATTCATCAAGCCGTTGCCTTTTTAAAAGTCACCTTGAAAATGCACCTTTTTTATTCCAAACGAGAATTTTAATTTTTTTAAAGTAAACGGTGTTGCAATAGTTTGTTTGCACTTCATACATTGTATGCGTTTGAATATGAACTGAAGCATTTTTTGTTGTCGTG
Organism: Sinella curviseta; assembly: GCA_004115045.4. NCBI lineage: Eukaryota > Metazoa > Arthropoda > Collembola > Entomobryomorpha > Entomobryidae > Sinella > Sinella curviseta. Next base: position 3,722,150 of record CM023200.3, on the reverse strand, counting down.
GCTGACATTCACCTTCAAAATATTCAAAAGCAAAAATTTTAATTTAAAAAAGTGGGCGGCTTTGAATAGCATGATCGCCTAGAACGGCACATGAATTTATAATCTTTTCGAAGAGTCCATTCACATTACGTTCAATCTACAGCAAAAAAAAGTATGTCGTGGTGCACGCAGCGCTACTATGATTGTGAATTATATCACTATAATGCAGCATAACGACTTTGTAATGTGTACCTTTTGTTGTGTTGATTAGTCACAAGATCACAGCGCATTGTTCTAAAGATGCGAATGCTAGACGGGGATAATGATAATAATAATGTGTATAAAAATGACGAGCTAGTGCCTAGAAGATTCAATGAATTAGAATGTGGTTTTTTCACTGATGTACGTAAAGTACGCAAACCGCTGTACTTGTGCGTTATAGGTAATTGCTGTAATATCAATAATATTTTCAAGAAAAAAGGGTTCACTCGTCTTCTCAATTTCAGGTATGTGGGTATATGACAATCACGCATCCTTTGTTCTAGATACGCATCAGTCTTGCACCAAACGTTGAAAATATGCTTGTGTTTTTACCTTGTATAAGGCCATAATACAGTACCACTTGGTGGTCAGCTTTACAATCCGCTTTAGATAATTTCAGATTTTTTTACGAGGTATGATGCCGTTATTACATAGTACTTATATGTAATGCCATTTTGGACGGCCGCACTGGTAAAACACATCAACATTACACATACATTAAGATGCACTAGAACGCCACATGATAATCCTAAGCTGGAAGACGACGGTTACAGTTAAATTTAACGGCTGCCGCGAAGTGCATTTTATTTTGTGAGTGTCTGCTGACCAGTGATGTAGTAACCAGTCCGCTCCTAACTTCATGCTCAATAATGGTGTGATTCTTAGTGTTTCCAAAATTTAATTCATAGCGACTAGTTTGTTTTTGAAATGGCTCCAAGACCAAGACCCGAGTCCGTGCCTGGACTCCGGGATAGTGCAGAGGCGACATATTGTCTTCCACCTGAAAACCGTCTTTCTACTGATGATGGTGTTCCAGTAAAGAGTAAAGAAGAAGTGGAGTATGATGAGCTTCAAAAGAAATTAAAACTGGAAAAGGAGGCATTCCGGGCAGTGCTGAGGATGGACAAGCCAATTTTGGGGATTGACCAACTGCACCTTGCTAGAATTTTTGTGGTAGTTAATCACGTCCTTGGAGCTTACGGGCTGTACCTGATACTCACCGGTCACTTTTCGTGGAAAGTGCTCTTATTTCGTGAGTAGAGAACTTTGTTGATACAAGTATATTTTTAAGAACTTTCGAAATATTTTTAATACTTTTTTCTAAAATTGTGGTACTTTGAAATAATATGTATTAGAATTACTATATTCCTATGCGGGTGCACTGGGGACCACCGTCGGAGCTCACCGGTACTGGACGCACAAGTCATTCAAGGCGAAGCTGCCCTTGAAAATTCTGCTTATGTGCATGCAGACCATCACCGTACAAGTAAGTTAAATATTTTACATTTAAAATGTATTTAATTTGCAAGTGTGAAATTAAAACAGTTATTGTTTTCTAAATTAGTATTCCATTTACAAATGGTGCTTGGACCACCGAATCCACCACAAGTACGCCGACACTGACAAGGATCCCCACAACATCAAACGTGGCTTTTGGTTCAGCCAAATTTTCTGGACAATTAGCAAGAAGCATCCCGACCACATCAAGGAGCTAAAATCCTTCGACATGCCCGACCTGGAAAAGGATCCCGTTGTCCTCTTCCAATCCCGTTGGTATCCACTTCTCGTGTTCATTTTCTACAGTGGCATTCCCGTCCAAGCTGTCTGGTTTGCGACTGGCTTTGGCCATCCCAGATTCCACATTGACTGCCTTAATTGCTTCCGCTGGGTTTACAATACACATATTTCCAGCGCCGTTAACAGCTTTGCCCACTTGTACGGAGACAAGCCATTTGATAAGGAGATTACTTCAAGTGACAACGGGATAGTGTCAGTGTTTGCGGTGGGTGAGGGCTGGCACAATTATCATCACACGTTTCCCTGGGATTATAAGACGAGTGAGTTTGGCTGGAAAATAAATGTGAGCACCATGTTCATCGACTTTTTTGCGTGGATTGGCTGGGCATATGATTTGAAAACGGTTTCCCAGGAGATGCTGCTGGAAAAGGTTAGGAAAAGTGGAGACGGCTCCCACTGGTCACATCATCATCATCACCATGTTGACGATCAAGTTGTGGAGGAGGATGCGGAAAGTAAGCATTGTGGAGATGCTTGGGGATGGGGCGACGAGACCATTTCGGATGAGTTTAAGAAAATGACTGTAACGTTAAAGCCTATTGTCGCTTGTCCCAAGGACCGCTAGATTAATTGTGAATATTTATGATACCGACTACCAAATGTACAAGACAATTATTTTTAGTTGAAAACCTATCATAATGCATGCTTATGCGCTCAGACTACAATTTACAATTAAATACAACCACGCACATTTTTTGTATGCATGTACCAGTCACTAATGTATTGATATAGTAAATGATAAAATAAATAATTGATTCAATATTTAAATGGCTCGATCGATATTGCGTTGGCTCAATGCTGCTCCTGTTCAGGAATTACGCAAGCAATAGGATGAATGGCAATGCCAAATAATGTAGGTCAAGTGCACGAACACGTGTTCTTACGTTTGTGTCATGGCGTACTGCCATTCAACTGTAGGTAGTCAAATCAGCGCAATAAAAAATTCGAAAGTTATCAGAGGAATATTAATGACGGTGAGTCAGAACTGATAAAGTAAGTGCAGCGCATCAGGCCAAGATGCGCATCTGCATTTTGAGTAATGTACATGGGTATGAATGTATTAACATCTAAGGGATGATGGCTTAAATAAAATTATATGAATATGAGCAACGCCTGTCTTCACGCAGAATGCCATACACCAGTTAATTATGTTGTGGTAGTCGCGGTGTGTCTATTTGAATATAATGGATAGTGCGGCCAGCAACATAACCTTACCATTGTTTCAGTGCGGTTTAGGGAATTACAGCAGCGCAGATGTTGACTTCATCCTTACGTTTTCCTGTTGTAGGTACAAATGAACCTGATGTATAGGGCTTAAAAATCTTAAACGTTGTATTGCTGTAAATTGTCATATTGTCATGAGAGTCTGCGGAATTCGAACCACTGAATTAAATTACAGAAATCCTATTTAAAAATGAATTCATTTGGGACACTATAGGAGGGATAGAAGTTAAAAAATCATAAGCCTGAAGTGAATGTGTACGGTAGTTACCAAGGGATTTTGCAAATGTGATATATATGTAGTGAAAATTGGCCAAGAGTCAAAATATATTATTTCTTCAACATACCTAATAGTGTAATAAAAGCGCATTGGAAGGTATACCAGAAAGAGATTAATATTTGCCACAGTCTATGCGACAGGCATTTTTCCATATCCAACAAATAAATTATGTAATTACCAATATCCATTATCATCTAACATGTACCTCAATTGCTATGGCATTGGATAATTTCAGCTACCCTAATTTTCGAAACATTTTGTGGGACAATTAAAAGTTTTGGGGAAATGGATGAATTCTACCGAGTCTTCAACTGAATAGTTATTTTGGTCGTCAGCCGAAAACTGAAAAGCCGACTAAAAATACATCCCGCGCCAATTATTACACACCTGGCACTGCAACTTCTGAGTCCCACTACTACTACGGCTGATGAAAATGAAGAGTAATGGCGAGTATATTCTTGCAAGTAAATGATTTTACACATTAGGCAGTTGATACCATTCTGTTGCTCAAGTTATTTTTGAATTTAGAAACATCCATTAGCACATATCTCCTCCTGGTCATGTACTTACTTTTAGATTTCCTAAATTTCAGGGACTTTTGTGGAGAGACTAAATGGTTTCAGGGACAGTGGGTACGTACGCAGTGGGAAATTATTGTTAGTAACAATTTTGAAGGTCTGGATATCTTCAAATAAATACATCGTTGCTTGAACCAAGTTATGCAGATGAAGTTGCCTCTTTCATATTCGAAAACCCTGTGGCTCGACTTGGGAATGTGCATGCCTAGTAAAAGAATTGACTTACTTAACATTACTTTGGACTTGGTTCGTATGAGGGCATGGCATTTTGATGGCTACCCAATTTGGACGACACGCATTTATGAACTTATTGCAGCTCTTGCTAAAATTCAGTCATTTGCCGGATAATTTTACCAAGTCAGATGACTGGAATTTTACCACCCAATAATGTTATGTTCGGTTTGGCTTGTGTATATTGCTAATTTGTATTTTCTTCGTTTCTTGGTTCGATGTGAACGGTAGAACTGAAATGCTCAATATTACCAACATCCCAACAATAATCTCTTCTATTCTCTCATGTTTTGTTAAAATATACAATTGGGATTAAGGGAAGGAAAACACATAGTTGTTAATATGTCGAGCCTTGCAGATAAACGTGCCCGTGGACTAACAACATATGAATAAACTGGGAGAAATGTATTTGCATACATGTACACATAATGAATGAAAGTGCTCCATCGTGACATCGTGACATAATACATACAGAATCATATTCCACGCTAGAATGTTAAATAAGAACGTGCATTGCAATAAGGCCTTTGCCAATACAAATGCACTGTCCAGTCAAGCTGCATGGGTACAACCTGGTCGCAGAGCAATGTTTCATGAATTAACCGAATTCATCTGTCAGATATCTCATGATTTATATTGAACACAATCAAGTAATATTTTATTTTAATTTTACACTACGTGAACATAATTGATATAAAAAACTGATTCATATTTGTTCCACAAATGAAACAATGTCCACCAACAGTATGCAAGCCATATGGTATCATCTAGGGGTTTCTACTCATATGGAACTACCATGTTACTCACACGATCACAAGCAAGACGTGCAGCAAATCGTACAAACACTTTCATATCATTAACAATAATATTGATACTGTTGAAAACGAAGTGCGTCAAATTGAAAATTAATTTTCGTGTCTCGATTGCAAACAGTATAGTGGAAAGCAGAATTCCTGAGAGTAGTGCATAGAATATTAACGAGGCGTTTCCGTGAATAGACGGCTTCTCCAGTATTTGCTTCTTTAGAACTGGAATGAAGCGGCTTCTCTCCTGCAACGAGTTGGACCACCAATTCCATATTCCAGACCACTTCAATCCATCAATACGTTTTATTATGTTGGGGTGAATGGATCCTTCAACTAATACGACAACGGTGAAATTTTGGTAGTCTACGTTGGCAACGTATATTCGGTAGTCATGGTGTTCCTGAAACAGTTTTTGGGCGTAATGTTTAGCAGTTAGCGCTGGCAATATAAGTGCGGATTTATTACATGATGTCAAGTATTCCCTCAATACAATGTCCTGCAGCCGATCTATCTCGGTTAAAATTTTATCATGGTATTCGGGATACTTATTATCACCTGGACTGCTCAATCCGGATAAATATTTAATAAACGCATTCACCACAACTGCTAGACTATCCTTATGTAACGACGTATTGTCTTTCAAGTTGATAAAATTGGTATCTCTAAATGTTGCACGAAATCTATTAACCAAATAAAGCACCTCCGAGTCCACCCGGATGTCACTAGGGCTGGAAGTTTTTACTACGTGATTGTTATCAAAATAGAATGTTTCCTCCCACTGAGAAATGTTTGCAGCAATCATAGCGTAGGATTTGGCCCACCAGTCAAAGTATACCGACCCGATTCTTGTCAAAATTTGGAAGCCATCCTCTACAAGTTCCGAAAACCTTGTGTACGGAACCAATGGTCGGGCAGCTATCATGTTGTACACGTTTGTATGTTTATACCCATTGCTCAACACTATTCCAGCCAGTAACATTGCCGCCATGCTTATTCGGAGTTTTGAATTCTTTTCATAGATAGAGGGAAATGGGTCGCCCTGGTCCAACAGCATTTTTATATTCGGTATGATGCCGGAAATGAAATCTGTATTATGCTTTGACTGCGAGAGAAATTGCTGATGTATCCTGGTGGCCACTAATAAAACAACCAACAGACAAATCCATACTGAGGTCTCATAAATGCTGATAAATTCATCCATTCCAGCGGACAATTTCCCCCGACCGCCACCACAACTCACGAACGCCAGCTTGGAAAATGTGTCATTGTAGGTCAAACGAAACGCGTTCGGGTTGGTCTCAAGAGTTGTTCTTAATGTTACCGACATTGTAATTTCACTTCTGTAACCATCACCATGAACTGAATTAACCAAGTGTTTACCATTTCGGCAGATATCATTATACTTATAGAATAAACGGATGGCTTCGCTTGAGTTGGGCATTATGGAGTACAACAATGATGCAATTCCGGCTGCAAATATCTCGTTGTATGTCGCAGTTCCCGAGCCACGTGCATCGGTTGCTCTATGGTAACACTTTAGCATTTGAATTTTTAAAAGTAATGTACTTTCAGTTTGGTAACTTTTATCAAAGAAATTCCATCGAATGCCGTTTTCTGTTTGGCTAGATGTCAGTATTATCACAAGGTCATGTACATTGACGCGTTGCCGCCTTATGGATGATCGCACTGAATACACACTCTCAAACTGTGTTGTAATCAAATGTATGCTTTTCGGTGACGCCCTATCGTCATTTAACGTAACTAATAATATAGTTGTTTTGAATACGGAAGGACGAAATCCATTGCTCCTGAACTTGGTACGAAGGAACGTAGCTGTCTGCGTCGACGTAAAGCTCTTCAAGGAGTCATCCGAAATTTTGAATCTTTCATGTTGCGCGAACATATGTAGCTTCGGCACCGTCGACTCTGCTATCTGCCGGAAATCTTTAGAAATGCGTGTGCTGACGGCGTAATAGAATGTCTCTGGGTAGCTGGTAACCTGTAAAGCCAACGGATGCACCTGAATGGATATCTGTATCTGACAGTTCCACGGTCTTGAATTTGCCACATAGAGAAAATGGTTTAATCCTACGCAGTAGCCGTTCATAATTGGACTCGGCTCTAGTAAGTCACTCTCGTAAAACAGGGCTCCTCCAAAGTACTTGTGTTGTAGACAGGGCACTTCATAGTCGGCGCTCGGTAGAGGATCGGAACTGTAAATGCCGTGCGAAATGCCGAATGGTATCCACAACAGCCTGGCGGTAGAGAGAGCATCGAGTCTAAGATCATGTTTTTGATACACCGCCAATTTTAACCGTCTGTGCACAGCGACCAGATGCATCGGAGGAATATCTATATTCTGAAAGTTGTCTATTGTGACATGACAATGCGACTCTGCAAATACATTGAGTATCTCCGTGGCGTCAATTTCCATATCACGGCGTATAGGCCGTTGCTTGGAAAAGGTTTGAATTTGTGTCGTCAATTGGATATCTGATGGAATGAAGTGCAAATCAGAAGTATCCAGGTATCCCAATGAAAAGTTTTCTAATGGGTTTATCGATAAGTCAAAATGTTGTATGTCGCATTCCGAGTAGGGTGCAATTAACACACACATTAATAATAGTTCAGCAAGTACCGAGAGTGATTCCATTGTTGACTAACTGAAACAGAACTATGTTTCACGACGGACTTGATCTCGCAATCTAATTGTATTATCCGTTGTTGGCTTTACGGCTTACAGAAATGATGGAACATAAAATGCTCAAGTTTACTGAGGCCAAAAGTATACTTTGAAATCGTGGCGATATTAACAGCATACGAGTTTCGACATAATATTTGCCAATAGACATACTGGGAAAGAGTGTGTTTGCACGCTAAAAGCGACATAATGCTAAATAATTTTTTTTAAATCGATAAGTGGTCTTGACATTATATAAATCAATCGATAAGTCTGACATAAGCATGGAATATTCCTATCGGCACCATTTGGCTTATGTTGTGAACACATCGAGTTCATATAATGCCGTTGAATAATTTATTACACTTTCTTAGCACGTATTAAACTTACGTTGTACCAGTTGATGGTCCGTCTATGTTGGTAGTGCTGAGAGCATTCTACGTATGTATCGCACTAATGCCAACGTTTAGGGGCAATTGCGAAGTGTTTAATATGTGCTCACGTAAATACTTCAACGTTTGAAAGATGTCAAACTATTAAATTATGCGTGGTACACTGTGGTCTCGAGCACGGTATTTAACACGGTATGGAATCTCGAGTACGGCATTTAATTCATAGATTTTTTTATGGTTCATAGTACTTTCTTTGCAAATTATGATTAGAAGCGTTTTTTTGATTCCAGCAACAGTGCAGGTATTATTTGTACGCGACCGCCTACCAAATTAGAAGGAGATCTACCCGTCCTCCCAAGGCAACTGAAAGTACTATGAGAATATTGTCAACAGTATATTTCGTATGTATATCTCGAAAAAAATTCAGTGACGGAAATGTCGCGGCTGCAATTTCAGGATTGCGAACGAGCGCGAAATATAGTATGTGGGATTGGCGATCTGGAGGCAGATTTGATGGAAGCTTGATTGCCTTTCCGTTGTCCTCATTTAGACTCCGATGCGAATGTGGGCGTACCAAATATGATGACTAGTGAGCTGTAGAATGCGCTCAAAGTTGGACCGGACATAATTAAGAATTTCTTTCTTCTTATGTTCCCAACCTTATATTTTGTCGGTGTACAGATTTAGGGCTGGAAATGGGTTCCACTATTGAGAAATTCTTGAAGATAAGCGTGAAATGATTTTCGGCTCCAGTGTGGGCTGTATGTGCTCGCGGTCTAGCCGAAAATATGTTGGAAACCTTAAGACCTTTCCAAAGTAACGGCGACATAGATGGAAGGAAACATTGTTGTAGTTCGATCTGTTCTCCAGGAGACGCTGCACTCCAAACCTCCAGAACTTCCAGAATGCAACGGCTGATGTGGCTCCAGTTTATTGCACAACGGATGAAATACGGTGGTTAAGCTCCGATATGTTTAATCGAACTGGTGAGCCACACCCGCCTGAGGTGAAAACGCTCATATCTTGAGACCAGCAACCGGCCACGATATATAATAGCGCATAGAGCCCATTACTGGCTAGCTCATAACATGGATGAATAATGGATGTGAGTGAGCAGCTTTGTGTACTACTTGCTTTAATTACTTCCTATACATACACTAAACCAGTACACGTGCAATTAGGTATTATTGGCTTCAGTGCTCTTATTTTGACACTTTACTTGATGGAATTGGAACCATCTTTGATGGTGGAGTATCTGCATCATCCTGAATATGTCAAATGTTACTGATTTAAGAGATGGGAAGATTTATACTTTTAGGTAAATGCTAAACAATATTTGATTTAATCTGGTAGATCTCTGCACAATTGTTAGCAAATTGCTTGTAGTAACCACGAAACGGATTAACAATATGTTTGACTAGTTTTGTACAAGTTGGCAGATGCTTTTTTACAAGAACTTTGAAGGCGCCGACGTTGTAACGGACGTTTTGTCTGGAAGCCAATGGACTCGGAGAACAAATCATGTAGTTAGCAGTAAAAGCGTTTCTCCCGTGCATGTGGCATGTACTACCTAGTTTTAGCAAAAATTGTTATTGTTGTTCATTTTCTATTATTGTGAAAGTTATGTCATTGTCTTGCAGCACAATAATTACTAAAACGTCTCAAAATTATTGTAATTAATTGTGCAACTAACTACAAACGATAACGTTAGTTGTCTTTACTGTTAAATTGTGTTTTATGCTGTGTTACAATATAAACGCTAATTTGTAACAAGGAAATCTTCGTCGCGACCATCACATCTCATTTTGCATTGAATGCTTCGAAAACTCAGCATTTACAAACTTGAAATAAATAACTTCATCCAGCGACGCAAACTTAAAGCTTACATTAGAAAGTTTCAAATGGGACTAAACATTCCACCACTAACCTTTAATGAATTTAGCGATATTTTTTTCTAACGCAATGTGCCTTGTCTGCGTTATTGACTCTACAAATTTTTGTGTCGGTTAATTTTGCGCAAGTCGTAGCGAGCATTATTTGATTCTGCTCAATTGAATTTCCCATTCTAAGACGCTACAACGTATTTGTTACATTATATAGCAATAATGTTTTGGGTAAGATATTCGAATCCGATATTAATCTTTCGTGGTGACGAGTACTGGTGGCAGTAGTTGAGCATCATTTTTTGGCTGTGACACCCTTTTTAGCTTTGGTCCCCGATCTTGGCGAAATTATTATATATGAGTAGGGTCTATCAAAAAACTACTGCATGCAAAGTTTCATCGACCTATATGGAGAACACCCGTAGTGGGAGGTCGTCATCGAAATTCCACCGACCCAAATATTTGAATAGAACTCCTGTACACACGGTTTAGAGTAAATTTCTGAAACTTGGCACGTGCAATGGTGATAGATAGTGGTATCGGAAATACTCTGTTATGGGGCATTCGATCAACAGTTGTGGACGGTGACGCTCATTTTGTTCATTTTGGGGAATAACTCGTCATCATATTGTATACATGTGTAGTATATTTCTCCCATCTGCAAAAAAGCAGCGGATGTACCAAGTGAATTTTGAGGAGCTGTATTCGTTGCAAAAGATTTCATTCAAAAATATTTATTCGTTTACGAGATATTTAGCAAAATGTATTTTGAAGATGTGATGTCAGCCGTTCTTTTGGAATTCAAACCCCCATATTTACCTTAATACAATATATTAGCACATAATCAATACCAAATTCGGAAGAACATAAGTTTGTCCATTGGTTACAATGAACAACTTTTGATTCTGGAGATATCAACACAAGTGGGAGTCACAAACATTAAATATTGGACTCCTGCCTAAATCGCCTCCAAAATTTTCCGACGTCCATAAATTTTATTTAGAACTTCAGAAAACTCTTGAAGGAGGCATCCTTAATTTTGAATTTTTCGTGCTGTACGAACATATTTAGCTTTGGAACCATCGACTCAGCTACAAGACGGAAATCGTGAAGAACGGGGATGTTGACATCGTAATATAATGCAATTGGATAGCTGATGACTTGGACTCAGAGCTGTTGGATCAACGTGAATGGATATCTGTATTTGACAGTTCCACGGTCTTGAACTAGTCATATAGAGAAAAAAGTTTAGCCCAAAGCAATAGCTGTTCATACGAGGAACTATATCATATTGGGCTCCGCCAAAATACTTGTTCAGCCGGCAGTCCACTTTGTAATAATTGGAATTGTCATCAAAGAATGTTGTATTGTATCGGTCAAAGAGTATGCCATATGGTACCCAGAATAATCTGGATGTAGAAGAAGTGTCGTATCTTGGATGGAGAAGCTTATACGCCGCCAACTTCAATCTTCTCTGTACAGTACCCAGATTCGTCGGAAATATATCAAGGTTCTGAAAGTTATCTAGGACGACATGACAATGTGCTTCCTCAAACACATTTAGTATTTCCGATACATCGAATTTCATATCACGGGATTGAGTTGGTTTCTGGGAGTACTGCTCGATTTGTCTAATCAATTGGATGTCGAATTTTGTATAGTCCCATTTATCCATATCTTCTAAGGGATAGTATTCCAATGGGTATATCCCGAATGTGTAATTTTGATTACTATATTTACATTCAGAGTTGGTTGCAATTAGTGCGAATCCCAAAATCAATTCCGCAAAGACCGATATGAAATTCATTGTTGGTTAAATGTAACAGAAGGATCTGGAACGACTGATTTGATCTTACAATGAAATTATATGATTATCCGTTGTACGATTTAAAGCTTACAACAATTGAAAACATAAAACGCTAGCGATTAGTGACTCAGAAATGTTGGCGATATAAACCACATACTTGCATACATATCTCAGTATGTGTTTGCTCCGCAGTCAAATATGTAAAGTAGCAGATTTAATGTGATGAATGAAATTGAATATTTTGTGGTCAATAATTTATGTCTTAAAAATATGAATGATTTTTACTAATTTGCCTAATCTCTATAAGTAGATTATTTTAATCTTTTAAGTCTCAAGTCATGAAACGGTCAAGAAATGTCATTGCCAGTGACCTATCTACGTCAATGAAGGAAGAGTCTATTATTTCTATATTGTAACTTCTATTTCACGAGTCTATAAAAAGGAAATGTAATATGAACTACGTGCCCTCACTCTGTCCTCTGACTTCATTGTAGAAACATTACTGTGACTATAAATCTCAATCTTAGCGTGCCCCAAATAAATTCTACCAACTTGACTTTGTATAATACGCACGCCGTTGTCACCACCTCACATTCGTTTCTACATACCTACAAATAGCACAACGCATCTATAACATGAACTGCCTCCACCTCCATCATCATATTTCGAAACTTATCATTTAACGAGTCTTCAGTATGAATATCCACAAATACACACCGACGGTGACAAAGGGTGTTTAAATACCGATGAGGGCAGCCAGTATTTTTTTAAATCGATAACTGGTCCTGGCGTTATATAAATTAATCGATAAGTATGACATAAGCATGATATATTCCTATGAGCACCAGGTGGCTTATTTTGAGAATATATCATAACCATATAATCCCACTGAATAATTTGTTACAATTTTTAAGCACGTATTACACTTACGTCATTCCAGTTCAAAGTTAATCTACGATGGGAGTTCTGATGATATTCTGCCTATATATCGAACTACACCAAGCGTCGAATAACTTCTGGAGAGTATTTCGCATGTCCGGACATAAATACGTACTTCAATAGAGAAATGTAAAACTGGTGTATATGAAGCTCACAATATTCTCGCCTAGGGTTACTAAGATATTATGGTTTCTTGGCTCTGTTTATTTAATATATTTAGTTGTTCTAACTAATTTTCCTGTAGTTTATTTTTTGATTTCATTGGAAATTCAGATTTGTAGGACCAGTGCAGATATATGTTGTAATAGTTAGTATCTACCATATCCGAGAGCGATCTACTCATCCTGGCAAGCTAAAAGAAAATACTGTAGGCATATCGTCAACAGACAATTACATAACGAGCACTTAAAAATTGTGGGGTACATTTCTAATTTACCTGATTAAATTTGAAAAGTACTAATGAGCATATCGCAGACAGTTTTTAATACATTTTGACCAATCTATTACTATTACTTATGTAATTACCAATATCCATTAATATTTTTATTATTTTTAGTGTTTGAATTCCCAAATTTCCCAAATTTATTTTGGAACAATCAAAAACTTTGAGGGAAAGCGAACAAATACGGATAGTAGTAGGATAGCATTTGCGGTTAATGGCAACCCAGAAAGCATTTTGCAGCGTAAGTGATTTGATTTGAAAGTGAATTTTGTTTGACTCCAAGTAGGTAATACACTACGCGTTGAATGATATGCTTTACTGAAATGGTGTGCCACACGCGCTTTGGGTGAAAATGCTGATTATGTTAGACCGCAAGCTGAAAGACAAATTAAAATTCTAGGCTTCACACCTTCACACCATACGCCAACGTTTTGAGTGCTCATATGAGCATCAGTTCGTGTAACATCTTAGCTTATAATTTGAAAGTTATAACTGTGCATAATGTAATTATTCTATAAATTCATCAACTAATGTAGAATACTTTTTATACAAAGGGCATACCAGAGCACGTGCAATTCAGCCAGGTAGTGCGGACTTTGATTCCTTATTAAGCCCTGCTCCAATTCGACGTCAAAATGCAATTCCTAAGTATTAAAAGCACATGTTCTATTCATTTCTATAATCATGGAAAAGGCGCATATGTATCTACAAAAATATTCAAACTTCCATCAATGTATCTAATGGCAGTAAGTCAACACGTATTACGCTTGAATCTAACGTCAGGACAGATGTTACTTCAATTGTTCACCACAAGATGTAAGACTAATATGCTTTGCCCAAGTGCACTGGTGTCATGAAATGGATTTCACAAAATGTTTGAGGAACCTCGCAAAAAGTGAAAATTATGAGCAGATGGCAATAAATTAAACGTCAATTTCAATGTCGATGGAGTCAATGGACAACTGGACTGAATATGTAAATTGTTACTGTTAGTGCTAGGGTGTATATAAGAATCAAGATATATTCGTATATCCTACGTATAAAAAATGTAAGCTGAATAGATAAGGCTGAATACTGTAAAACCATTTTATGTCAGTTTCAATTTCAATTTAACTTCCAATTTAAACATTGATTATCCCAATTCAGCAGTCAATACGCATTATGTCGCCGTCCACTCAATGCACGCAGTTAAATGTCCAGTATACATCAACATATATGCCCAGCTAGCAGGACGACTAACATCTACTACAACATATATTGCTACTTACTAAATGCACTATGCTTGACTTCACCTCAAAGGAGATCGAATGTACCAATTTCAATAATATTTAGCGTACACAATTAGCTATGCCAAAACTTTCGTGTTTCAGAGTTTCAAGACTGAGACGGAAGAAGAACAATAATTAAAGCTAATTAACTATACATGATATTAACATACAAATACCGACTTATGCACATAAACTCCATAAACTATGTTACCTATTAAATTGTATTGGACACGACATTACACATCTAACATCTATCTTTCATCCAATGGTTCATAGGTCATTCGACACTCCAGCAATGACGTTTGTAAATAACTAAATGCTTGGTAACAATAATCATAGATGTAAATATCAGATCTGATTGAAGTATATATTGCGATTACGCATTCACTATGTAATATTGCAAGCTGTGGTATGCCCGGCGGATATAAAACACATCTTGTCAACTATGTAGGTTTTACTCGATTAATAGTAGCTACTTAAAACTCTCTTATATCCATATTGTTACAATTTTTCAGAATAATAGGTTGGAGTACTCCCGGGAACCTGGTAAATTTTCTTGGTCCAGTGTTCTGGCAAAGATACACAATCCCACAGTGATGTTCAAATTGAAACAATTTCCAAAAGAAGACAAATTCAATTATGCCTGTATATACGAAATTTGTACTTTGACATGGCGAGTCGTAATTTAGAGCATGTAGTTATTACAAAACAAACTATCAAATGCAAAAGCAGCTTCAGCTTAATCCATACAAAGACGAAAGATCTAAATATTAAAACTCTGATCTCAACTATATATAAGACGGTGGACAGAGAAATTCCGGCAAAGAATACATAGAAAACAAGTGAGGCATTTCCGTGCATTGTGGGCGGCTCTATTGTTGCATTCTTTAAATCTGGAGTAAAATAAACGTTCGTTTGGATAAACCTGGACCACCAGTCCCATATTCCTGAATCCTTTAACCCTTTCATGCGCTTCAAAACGTTCGGGTGAACGAATCCCGGAGCATATGGCTGGAGCGCAAATGCAACTGTGATATTTCCATAGTCTTCATTTCCCACGTATATTCTTTGGTATGACTGATTACGAAACAGTGCCTTTGCATACTGCTTAGCCATGAAGGAAGGAATCACAAGTGCAGATTTATGACAGGAGGCAAAGTGCTTCCACAAGTCTTCTTCTTGTAATTCCAATAATTCGTTTACAATTAAAGCGTGCATATCCTCGTAGGTAGCGTTGCCGGGATTGGACAATTCCCTTAAGTTTTTAGTAAACACATTGGCCATAATTGTTGTGCTGTTTTTGTGGAGCGCCGTGTTGTTCTCCAGTTTCCCAAAAACGTCCTTAATATGGCCTATCCATAATTCTGTGACCCACTCATACACTTCTGATTTCGCAGAAACGAAATAATAATTTATCATAGTGTGGTTGGACTCCATACTGAAATTGCGTGCCCACAGAGAGCGATTTTCAGGAGTTAAATGTGACAAGTGAGTGCTAGCCGTTAAGAAGAATACATCCAATATACGCGTCAGCACTATGAAACCATCCTCTACAAGTTCTGAGAACATTGTGTACGGAATCAACGGTTTTGCGGATATCATGTTGTACACGTTTTCATTTTTGTATCCATTGCTCAGCACAATTCCTGCCAGTAATAATGCCGCCATGCTTATTCGTAGCTTCACATTCTTTTCATAGCTGGATGAATATGGGTCGCCTTGCTCCAAAAGAATTTTAATACTTGGGATAATGCAGGAGATGACATCCCTGCTATACCTATACTGCGTGAAAAATCGCTTATTTATCCACGTAATTACAACTAGCACTAATAATATGCTAACCCATACCCAAGTCTGGTAAATGTTGACGAATTCGTCTAATCCGGTGGACAGGTTACCCCGTCCACCACCGCAACTTACAAATGCCAATTTGGACAATTCTTCTTTGTAGTATAGACGGTATTGATTGATAGGACCATGGCGGACTTGATTTACAACTGTCATCTCTAGCTGAGCGGTATCAAAGTCTTCGATGTTTTTATTGATGAAAGTTTTGCCATTTCTGCAAAGGCGATTAGACCAACCTACGCCCACACTTGCATTTGCAGCAATGGAAAATAGCAGCGGAGCAATACCAGCTATAAACATTTCGTCATATCCTACTATCTGAATTTTTGAAGAACTTCTAGCCTTTACAAATGTAACTCGGGGGGATACGTCAGTGGGGCATTTTAGTATTTGTCGTTTTAGTTGAAAGAAACTAGCCGAGTTGTAAAACTGTTTGGTGAAGATCATCCGAACCTCAGGTTCGTTCTGTACAGTACGGAGGATATTGACAACACCTTCGACATTAAAGGGATGGCGTACCACAGCTAGCCTCCGTGAAGTTATTGTCTGGAAATGCGTCGAAATCAAATGCATTCTTTCTGGTGACTCCGCATTGTCGGAAAACGCAACCAGTAATACCACTATGTTAAAAACATATGGATGAACCGTATTGTCCATAAATTTAGTGACCGAATTAGGTATCTGTGTCGTCCAAAATTTCCTTAGGGAGACATCTTGCATTGCGAGTTCTTTGGTTTGTACGAATATATGTAGCTTGGGTACCACTGACTCTTCCATTTGACGGAAATGTTCATCAAAAGGTGGAATGACGTCAAAGTAAAACGCTATTGGATGCCGGATAACCTCTAAAACCTTTGGAAATACTTGAAGGGACATATGTATTTGACAGTTCCACGGTCGCGACTTTACAACATATTGAAAAAAGGTAAGTCCGACGCAATAGCCGTGCATTTGAGGTAGAATGTAAAACAAAGCTCCTCCAAAATAATTATTACGATCGCAGTCCACTTTATAGTGATAACGATAGGAATCTACGAGGGTAGCGTTGAATAGACCGAATGATATGCCAAACGGCTTCCACAATAATCTGGAGCTGCTACGTCGTCGAACGTGATAGTGATCCTCTAATACAGCCAGTTGCAGTCGTCTCTGTACCGCGCCTATACGCGCCTCGAATAAGTCCAAGTTTTGAAAGTTATCTATTACGACATGGCAATGTGATTGCTCAAACAGATTGAGAATCTTGGATATTGCCAGTGCTTCGTTAGGAGCAAGATCGGGTGGTTGCATTTCATCCTGGATGTCTTTAAGCAGCCTGATGTCAGATTTCCTAAAATAAGATTTCGTCATATATTTTAAGGGATAGTCTTCAAATGGACGTATCCAGAGATTGTAATTTTGAACATCGTTTTTAAATTTGGAATGTGTTGGAACGCATTCAAAAACTAAAAGCGTAGCCACGAATGTTGAGACGGAATCCATTTTGTGTTATCCTATAAGTGACAACGATGATCTAGGTCAGGTTGGATGCCGGTAAATTGTCTTTTCAAATTTCAAAATCCTTTTCAATGGCGTAAAATATAGCACCAACGAATGCTATATCCACTTCGGTATATAAGTTGGAGATTTGTGGTGGCTGATTGTATCAACACATGCTTCCCTGGTTTAATGTACGTACTATTGGTGAATGTTTATGTTTGAATATCCTGGTCACAGTCGCCGTTACGTGTACACTTCCATATATTTTAAGCCGAACGACAAATATTACAATTATTCCAGCGTCTCAATAATGTTTGTATTTTAGAAACTGACAATAAACTGAGGAAAATTATTTTTCTGTGTATTATACCCGGACGCAGAGAAAGTTTCAATGAGCTTCTCAACAAACGTAACAGACGACAAGTTTAGTTCCACGCCGGTATTGGGTGAGTGAATTTTTTACCAATATCATTTTTGGAAATTAGTTATAATTGTTATATTACGCAGACGATAGCAATTGGAAAATAATTATGATTGTACGGTAAAGGTTTAATACAGCTGCCACTTTAGACGTTTAATATAATGAATAATAGACGTTTCATTAAATAATTTAAGTATTTATGTCAAGACATGTATAGTTTAATACTAGTAGAAAGGATATTTCTGGGTTATTCCTGTGGCAAAACGAATGAGAACTGACGACGTTGTTGGCGTAAGACAGATATGACTACTTCTGTTAGAACATTTATGTTGCTCGTGCAAGTATTCATAAATTATTCAGACCATCTTCCAAAGCTATGATGTCGAACATGACAAGGATAAGAAATAAGCCATAAAAGTATACCATATAATTTGTATACATTTACATACATACGGGTACATTACCCAACCAAGTAGTATTAACATTGGAAATCCATACACTACATTTGGAAATCCTTACAATTTGACAAATGTGTCCTTTGTCGCCTTCAGATCCAAGATATTACCGTGGAATTTCTCACTGCGGTTGTACATATATCAATATAAACAAGCAGTGGGCGGAACAGGCATGGAAAAGACACGCGGATGCGCGGATGGCATCCGGAGAAAATTGTTGAAAAAAATTGACATATTGGGAAAAATAACAATTTTAAGAGTAATTATAGGATGTAATCAAATGTTGCTGCAAATCTTTGTCATAAAAACACTATATGCGTCTAAATATGTCATTTTATAGTGACAAAAGAATGTATACATAGTTATTTTCATTGAAATATGGTCGGAGAAAATTTTGTCATCCGGAGAAAATATGTCAAACTTTCCATGTCTGGGGCGGAACCCGCTCCAGGTGAATCAACTCGCCTTCCTGGAGCAGCAATCGGTGAGTGAGCGAAGTATATTCTTCGAACGCTGACGCTATCCCACTTGTATTAAGTCGATCGATAATTTTCACCTTTTATAAGTGCAGAATTTTATTTATGTAGCATATATCCTGGAGCAATGTACTTTCTTTTCGTCCAACGTATTGTTTCCATTTCGCTATGCAATCGCAATGCCGCAGAGCAAGTTAAACCGTTATAAATGAGAATATCCGACAAAAGAAATTATTTCTGCCAACTTCAGTGTAGTATTTACTTGCTTGAATGGACACGGGCTTTATATCGAAATGCTCTAACAATTGTTTCGTTATCACGACGTCTTTGGTGATAACTAAATGCATTCCAGTTTTAATGATAAAATAGCAAAAGATGAAATACCAAGAACACGGTCTTTCTAAACTACATATACGCAAACATTGTGTAAATGAGACGAAATGGAATTTTGACTAAAACAGGTGAACGTGATTGGCCGATAATTTGACTGAAACCTATTTTAATTCAATATTAGTACAATCGGCGCTATTTGGTAAATATCGTACAACCCGTTCCTACGGGTCATTTGGCCTAGTGGAGGGGACACCTGTCGTGTACAATATAAGGCGTTATACTTTAAAGACATCATAATTAAGGGTGGGTGGCTGGTGAATTCAACGGATGACGAAAGATGACACGGGTGGGTTGGTGGTGTCAAGGCAAGATGACGTCACTTTTCACATTACCTTTACGAGTTGGAAAGGGACAAGGGAAAGTGCATTTGCGAAACACCTTAACCTGCATAAACCAAAGCCGATACTTATCGCAAATGCCCTCCGACGGAGAGTCTCGGCACACCAATTTACAAGCTGATTCGCTTACACATAACAAAATGCATTATCTACATACATTTCAGCACTGCGTCGTTTAGTGCAACAGTTTATCTGTCATTCTTCTTTCATTCTGTGTCAGACAGTAATTTTAAATTTTAGGAGCTCGCTTTTATCAGACATGGAAAGTTTGACAAATTTTCTCCGGACGAGGGGCAAATTTTCTCCGGCCTTTTCTAGTTAAAATAATGCATGTCATACCATAGCAAAGCAGATAAATTTATATCATATACTCTTCCTGCAGTATTGTGTACTTATAGCGCTAATTATCATTGTACTAGTGACAACATACTTCTTGAAATGCATCGCTTCGATCAATCGGTCTCCTGGTTCGGAATTGGAAGGAATTAAAATCGTATATTTTGAACGCATAGGTGAAGTTTAATCAATTAATTTAAATTATGACCTCGCAGAAAGTACACATATGGAAACCTTACAAAAATCTCAAATAAAAAAAACAAGGTGCCATTGATTTCCGTATCAATCAGAATTGTCTGCAGAAGAAAAACAAATCGACATCGACCGGTTTCAAATGGGACGTAAACAAATCAAATCTAGCGAATTTTAGTTCAGAGAAATAATCCTTTCTGGAAGCGTAGACACTATTGCACATTACTCTGATCGACACAAATCTTGCAATCAGTTTAGCTTGAGTGGATTACAAAATATATTTCTATGATGATACATTATTAACAATTCAGCTTTTCAAAAAGAACACAAGCACACGTCTTCCAGATTCTGAAATTGTCTTCAGGAAAGACTTACCTACTGATTTCTGTTACATGGCTTCGTCAAATATGCATTCCAGAAACCACGGGTTCCGGAGAAAATGCACAAATGACGCAATGAGCATCTCCAGCAGAAACCCATTCCAAACCCAAATACATATACCGGAGAAAATGAACTCACAGCGCCAAGACTATCTCCAGGATAAAATATACACCTGACACCAAGAGTCTTCTGGAGTAAATAGGAGGTTCCTGAAACCAATAGTATCTGCGGAAGGAAATGCATTCATGGGGGCAAATGTGTTTCCTGGAGAAAATACTTGACTCGAAGTGTTGTCAGAGGAGTAGTGGATTAATGGAAATATTTCCAATTGGCGATTTTATCATATCCTATTTTATTTAACTTAAAGAATGAGAATTTTCTACGACCATCATTTTCCTCCAAAATTTTCTCCGGCTCTCAACCGCGTATCCGCGCATGTTTTCCATGCCTGCCTGTACCACAAATAATAACTCATGTCCGGTGCTTGGCTTCCCACAAAACTGTATAGATTTTTAGAAATAGAATATTGGAGATTACAAAAGGCAATTTCACAAACACTTCAATTTCAAGGAATAGCCTGTTCATGATATTCCAAAATAATACGAACCATGACATACTTCCATTTAATCCAGAATAATCCGGAATTAACCAACGAATTTAAACGAGAAATCAATTACGTTTCAACGCAATCATTGGTTCTAACAGCTGAGTTTATAAACTGATTGAAATGCAAACCAGTTTTGTGAGTAGAAAACCAAGATCCTTCAATCACTAGAAAGCTTACAATGTTATAGTCACTTGTTAGATGAAATCTCTTACAGTTCTGCCAGTATTTTAATTTATAACAAGTTTGCCTTAGGCTTATCATGTTACATATTTTAAGCCGAAATGGTAATCGTTATGACTAATTCGGCAATGCAATTGTGCATACGTTGTGACATGCTTTACGAAATTTTGCTACAGTGATCATAAAATATGCAGGGATCGGGGGATTACAGACCGTCAAGATTTTGATTAATGATTACAGATTGTCGTAAAAATTCACCATTTTTGATTACAGATTACTTAAATACAGCACTCAAATATAATATCTTGTGATTACGGATTACTTGATTACTTCCAGAAAAATACTTGTGGCGATTACATGTTACTGATTATCGATATGGCGACCGGATATTGTTCACATGAACTCGATTATAACATTTCTCATATTTTCTACTGGAAAGGATCAGGTGGATGCTTTATTTATAGAGTCACTGATTGTTACGTATATTTTCACACCATTGTTGATGTTCACCAGGATTTACTCAATATTGCATATCCCAAAAGAATATTTGCATTCACAAAACGATTTTAGCTGCAACTATCGTTCGGTGGAAAAACCAGTAATTCATGTAAAACTACCATAACTCATATACTAAATTGAAACGTCATTTTGTTCTAAAAATGTGTTTGGAATATTGAAATTCACAAATTTTACGATAATAATTTTGACTTGTAATCAGATTATTGTTTCTTTATCAAGCCATGATTACTAATAACCAGATTCGGGATTTTGTCATTACCGATTACATGACTACTCAGGCTTTCGTAGCAGTTTTGTGATTAGAGATTACTTATTACATGGGAAGTAATATGATTTTTTTATTTGAATTTTATGAATTTTTTAAGAATATTTAAAAAAAATGCTGTTTAGCATGGACGTAAGTTAGGCGTCTCTTGACCTCTGGTCCCCAGTGTATATACTACAGTTGGTTGTATTTGTATTACAAATTCAAAAAATGCACCCGAATAATGTGAAATGTTTCTCGCATGCATTTTTGATAGCCTATAAGTACTTGATAACCATATATATGGATGCTGGAGAATAGTAAACAAAATAAAAGCTGGCAAGCCTATATAATCAATTACCATATTAATTAGACAACTAGCAACACATAAACAAATTGACGAACAAATCATACACAGCAATGTAAAAAAGGCTGCAGTCTCAGACATCTAAATCTCAATTAAATATATCCGTATCTACGAAATTTATACAACATTAGCCGCAATCTTGAGCACCCAAGTACTAACAGATAAAGGAGCAGGCGCCAAAGAGATTTCAGCTTGTTCCAAACAAAAACGAAACATCGAAAAAGTAATACCCTTATCTCTACGATGTAAAGAATGAAGGAGATAATGATTGCCGCCAAAAGTACAAAAAATATTAGTGACACATTTCCTTGCATTAATGGGCTCTCCAATGTTACATTCCTTATAACCGGTGAGAATTTTGCTCTGTCCTGGTCAAATTTGGGCCACCAGTCCCATATTCCGGAATGGCGTAATGCTTCAATACGTTTTATTACGTTAGGATGAACAGATCCGCCGTGTCCCTGCCAATTCAACACAACTTCGGCGGTACTATTTCCATATTCCTCATTCCCATCATATATCCTTTGTTCTGCACGAGCACTTCATACAAGATGACATGTTCTTCCATAAAATTTCGTGTTGAGATTGCAGAACTTCATTTTTAATTTTAGTGCGAATATTCTCCCAGTAAGAATCCCCGTATATGTGCACTATCGTTGGGTATTTAGTAAATGTGTTTGCGATCATAGATGGACTGCTCCTATGAAGTATCGTGTAGTTCTCCAGGCTACGCATTGTATCATCCCAATTCTTTCTGTCAAACATTGTCACCCATTCAAATATTTCCGATCTTACGTAGTAGAAGGTGTCAACAAAGACGCGACTGTTAACAATGTGATTTGTTGGCATATAAATTTCTTGTAATCCCGGGAATGTGTCTTTGAGTTTTAATCGGTTAACCAAAGCATAAACAGCCACATCACCAAATATTGTACAAACGGTGAAACCGTCCTCCAGAAGTTCCGAAAACGTTGTGTACGGAATCCACGGTCTGGCTGATATCATATTGTATCCGTTGCTCAACACTATTCCAGCCAATAGTATTGCTGCCACGGTGATTCGGAGCTTTGCATTCTTTTCGTAGCTAGATGCATACGGGTCTTCCTGCTCCAAAAGAACTTTAACGCAGGGGAGCATGAAATAAATCATATCTTTTCTATACATTGACTCTGTAAGAAACTGTTGATTAATCTTTGCATATAGCACAAGAACTAGCACTATGCAAACCCACACACACGTCTGATAAATGTTAAGAAATTCATCCAACCCAGCCGATAATTTTCCGCGTCCACCACCGCAACTCACGAAAATCAATGTTGATAAGTCTGTGTAATTTAACCACTGTGTTGTAGTGTTCTTTGGGAGACCTGCTAGTAATGCAACGCCCACTTGAATTTCATCATACTGATTTATAGATTCCTTGACAAGCACTTTTCCATTTCTGCATGTGATATATTCGGAAATTGCGCCCACACTTGAGTTGGCCGCTGTGGAAATCAGCAAAGAAGCAATGCCGGCGTTAAGCATATCATTGTATGCTACCACGTCAATATTTGAGGAACTTCTAACTACATTCTTTATAGAGGAGCCAACAACACATCTTCGCACTTGTCGTTTTAGTTGTATCATAACGTCACTTCTGCCATAGAAGATGAATGGAACGTCCGTTTCTCTTACACGGGAATCCAATAAATGGATTGGCTCGCGCTTAACAGATAAATGTATTGAACTTATACCCTCGAATTGTGTTGAAACCAAAAATATGTTTTTCGGCGACATAGCGCCCAGAGTAAAGGTAACAACCAACGTGATGCTGTGGTAAACGTTAGGACGAATCGTGTGGGCCATGAATTGATACCTATCCAAGCGTTTTGACGTCTACATCTTCATAAAACTTTTTAAGGCATCGCCATCAATTGGGAATTCTTCCTGTTGAATGAACATGTATAGTTTTGGTACCATTGATTGCTCAGTCCTTGTGAAGCCGACATTAATAGGTGTAAAGACGTCATAGAAGAAGGATATCGGGTAGTATATAATCTGAAAAATTTGTGGATGAATCTGCAGGGATATTTGAACTTGACAGTTCCATGGCCGTGATCTCGCTGCATAGGGAAATAAGTTTAGTCCAGTGCAGTAACTGCTTACTCCAGGGTATGCGTCAAATACAGCTCCACCAAAGAACTTGTTCTCTCGGCATGCCAATTTGAAGAAATATATATGATCTTTAACACGCGTTGAATTATGGGGGCCGTACGGAATGTGGAACGGAATCCACGTCAGTTTGTGGTCATCGACATTCAGTTTTATCCATCGGTGTTCCATCACTGCTAGTTTCAGTCGTCTGTGCACTGCGCCAATATAAGTCGGGAATATGTCCACGTTGTGAAAGTTATCTATTATTACATGACAGTGTGACTCTTCAAACAAATTGAGAATAAGGGAAACATTGAAAACTGAGTCACGTGATTGGCTGGCTCGTCCGGATAACTCCTGAATTTTTCTAATCAGCTGTATATCGGGGGCCTTATAGTACACCTTTTCCAAATTTTCTAAGGGATAATCTTCAAAAGCTGTCAGAGAGATGTTGTAAATTGCATCAAGATGTGGATATGTTGCAACGAGTACAGGTAGTAATAGGAAGTTCCGAAGTGGTATCAAGAATCCCATTTTCAGTTAGCTCAAAAGCCGGGTAATGTTTGTGGAGAAGTTTTTATATTTATTTTCTTACAAAATGTATTATCACTGGAAGACGTACATGATATGTTCACTATGGCTAAAAGTTAATTGACGGTCCTTCGAGTACACCAACGCTTTTTGCTCCCAGTTGTTCATACAAGCTGCATGTGTTCAAATAGCAACTGCTGTTGGAATACACATTTACCTTGCGGAATACAATTTGCAAAATTGTGTGAATTACTTAAAAACAATTTTGATGTCATTTTACAATTTGAAGGTAGTGCGGAAATTTTCTACTTGGAAACATCACACCTAGAATTTCGGCTTTAATTCGATTCCGTCACAATTGAGACGAAAGTCCGAGAAAGTTCAAAGAAATATTTCAATCCAACAAGTATGCAGCCCTTGTATGTACGCACCAGACAGCGGTAATCCTAATACACCATTTTGTTATCCATGCCACCAGCTGTGTCTCCACTTATTGAAGCACTATTTTTATATATTTCAATGTACACCGCCAATATATTTTGCACCGCTTGCTAATCACAATTCAGATTATATTTTCTGCACTCTGAATAGTAAATCTTTGGCCATGCATTTGTAAATATTGTATTATTCTTTGAAGGAAATTATGTTAGATATACACAATGTATTGAAACCGTACTTTTGATTATTTATTTTGCTTTCACAGTTGTTACCAATATATGTAAACACTAAAATGAAATTGCAAAAATACTGGTAATGAATTCAATATTGCATTACTTTAACAGAAGAATGTTTGAAGACGTTTTGACCGCAGATTCCTTAATAATTTCCTCTTATTTAAACTGTATAAAAGTATTGTGGCAGAATTTTCTGACGATAACCGTACACTAAAGTATATCTCATAATTGTTTAAACTAAAAATCTGCAAACACACACATAAGGTGGAATATTGAGTTTGAGTAATGATAGGTTTTATTGACCTGGTAAGCCGCTTCAGGTGAATATGCTCATCCAGCAATAGAGCAACAACTGGTGAGCGACGCCGAGAAAAAACGTTGAAAGTAATCGACAACTACATATTATATATATTAATCGATAACTATAACATGTGCATCAAATACTCTGATGGCCAATGTGTGGCTTATGCACTGGATATCGACTGTATTAAAATTTTTACATATTTTTTATTTTCATCTCTCTAATTAGTGCACACAGTTTAAAAGCAACCTCACAGTGATTTTTATGTGCTAGGATACATGTTTTTAAATTTGGAGCAATGTCAATATTTAATACAGCTTACCATATAATCGGAGATCGGCCGAGTTCTTGCATCCGCTTAGTACATAATTTTTTTGGCTCGGAGATCGGACAGGGTTTATGACTCTAATATTATTATTAGTGGCAATATGTGTAACATTGACGAAACAATCAGAAATTTAGAATTAGACCTATCCGAGGTTGATAAATAGCTCAATGGAAATCGTATATCCCTAAATATTAACAAAACAAAATTCATGTGTGTAGGCAAACAATCTCAAATTAATAAGCTTAAGGAAGTTAAAATTAGATTTGGTACTAGCCATTTAACGCGTGTCAAAACACTAAACATTTTAGGCGTTCATATCGATGAGTGCCTTTCATGGGACACTCACCTTAAACAGGTTACACAGAAATGCTACAGCTCTTTATCAAAGCTTTATCCCTTGAAACATTTCCTCACCTTCGATAATAAATGTAACCTAATTAACGCATTTGTAATGTCTCACATTAACTATGCTGACACTAATTGGTTGAGCAGAGAAAATAAGAAAAACTACACAGCAGTTAATAAAATTATGGGAAACTTATGAAACATGGGAAGATGTGCGGTTGGTTCTAGGAAATATGATCCAATAAGTCTTGAGATAAGTAACAAGTTACAATGGTTATTTTGTAAATACCTCTGTCAATATAATGCCATTATATTTACGTACAAAATTTTATCATGTAAAGAAAATGACTTTTTCTACGATTATCTTGACTTTTCGTCTGACACAAGCCGTTCAGCGCGAAGCCAGAGCTATGTTATTCCTAACTATAAGCCGATTTCTAATTGGGGATTGTCATCACTCAAATACAAAGCTGTTAAATTATGGAATAAACTTCCTACGTTTGTGCTTCACAGCACTCATTCGCTATATGCTTTCAAAAATGCCTGTTATTCTTATATGCTAACGAAACAAACTGAAGATACGCTACACTATGATATTGACAATACCGATGATATTCTTTCATGTATTGACCTTGTGGTAAACTCCTACCTTGTTTACGAGTAAAACTAATTGTTCTTAATAGTACTACATATGTACCCTATTGAATTCCCATTCCTGATTTATTGTAAAAAATAGTGACATATCTTGTAAGCCTTTAGTTATTGTTTCTATAACCCATGTATAAATATGTACTCGTCTATGGTGTAATATGCCACTCATAGTGGGAACCATGTGACAATAAAGAATTATTTACGCATTCACGATATTGCAAATTAGATGCACCCATGTTTAAAATTAATAACGTTGGAATTAAAACATGTATCGAAATTTAATATATACGGTACACAAAAGACAAATATGAATACCTCAATTACCACCATGTAAAACAGCATTTTTGAAACATTTCTCACAATTTTGTTGGGATGTACCGAAATTTATGATTTTTGGTGGTAGAAGCATTCCAATATTGTGACAGTGATAGCAGTAACTCTTTCGCAAAATTATACCCGAGTTTCAGATTTCCAGAAGTAACAAAATTTAAAAGAAAATATTAGATGTGACAACAACATTAATTGAGAAAATTCTGCGATATAAAATCATCACTTTAGTGCTAATTTTTCACCAACCTTTCTTTGAAAATAATATATTTTCTTTGAGTAAATGGTAATTTTTTAAAACCCATTTACCATTAAATTTGAGGGCAAAATGAATGTTTATTAATGGATAATTTTATTGAAAATTGTTGGCAATGTGAATAAATTTTCATACCATATCGTGATTTTTAGAACATTTTTTGTGCCTTTTTTGAAAATGTATTTCATAGATCTTGTATATAGACCCAGAAGCTCTAAGCACTTTCTAGTATACAATATGCATGCTTGTCATTGAAATTCGTGACGTAGCCATGAAAATAAATTAAGTTTTCAGGTGAGTAGTTAGGAAATGAATTTGCGAATGTCAGCAAGTTAAAAATTAGCTTAGAGTTTATATGTACCAGTATTGAATTTCATGTACACAACAAAACAGTGAGTCAAAAGAACTAGAGAATGCATGGAAAGCTGGGCGAGTATACCAATAACATACTTTTGTTCAAAGGATTTGTGCACCTTACGACCACAGCATTAAGATTATTAACCGACCACATTATAATACAACTGCCTTCTCTAATCTATCAGCGCAATAATTCGAAATAAGTAAGTTGGTGATTGATTGATTAAACAATAGGCGAATGAATGAATTAAGCAATTAATTCTTCTCCGTTTCTCGTCACACGGGAGAATATTTTCCCATTAACATGACAGCTAAGATTGTTTCGCACCTCCCCGTGTCCCATACTACCGCGTCAACCTTTTCTCAAATGCCCATTTTGTCACATATTTCGGAATTGCACAGTATGCAAATTGAAACTACTGCTAATTAATATTTTGCATATGTATCTTGGCTTAATTTATCTTGGCTTTAATTATATCAACAACGTAAAAGCGTAAAAACCAATAGCTTTTGTAAAAGCCAAAGCAAATGAACACCTTCATCTTAAAAAAATTACTGAACGCCGCATGTAAACCGCCGCAAGTGACGTTTTGATGACACCACAGATCTCGATCATAAATGCACACGAACCTATACCAATGGCTGAGAGTAATATTATGAATATGGTGGACGCGTTTCCGTGCATGCTCGGTGGCTCCAAGGTGGTGTTCCTGGTTACTGGATTAAAGCGAGATTTCTCCAGCATAAATGCCGACCACCAACTCCAAATTCCAGAAAACTGGATTGCATGAATCCGCTTAATAATGTCAGGACTAACCGACCCTTGTATCCGAAAGCCCACGGAGTTGTTACCGTAGCTTTCTTTGCCGACGTAAACCCGGTAGTTTGCGTTTTCACGATACACACGATTGCCAAACTGCTTAGCCCTGTAGGAAGGCAGAATTAATGCAGATTTATTACAGGACTCCAAGTGATCTAAGAGAAACGTGTCTTGCAAGTCCTGTGCGGATTCAATAATTTTAACTGCAGCAGATTCCTTCAGGTAAAAGGAGTCTTTGGCGAGCGTATCTCTGTTTGCTCTTATGGCTTGAGCTAATACAGTGGACACGTTTTGATGGTGTTTGGAGTAATGATCTAAGCCAAATGACTCGTTGTCAGGAATGCCCGGAATCTTATCGTAAATGCCCCGTAGGTCAAACATTTCTGTGAAAGCTTCATCCTTTGTTCGCATCTCCCATTCGTCGAAAATGGGGATTAGGCAAGAAACGTTTTTCATTGCATTTGCCCATTCATCCAGACGGCCCGACTCAATTCTTTCGGCTAAGCGATACATATTTCGAACGTAAATTGATCCTATCCTTGATACAATATCAAATCCATCCTCCACAAGTTCTTGAAAGCGTAAGTAAGGAACAAGTGGTTTCGCGCATATCATGTTGCATACATTTGTGTTTTTGTAACCGTTGCTCAACACAATTCCACCAAGAAGCAATAAACCGGTTGTAATTCGAAACGTTGTTGATTTTGCATAGAATGGGGCGAATGGGTCGCCTTGCTCCAGTTAAACCTTAATAATCGGAATGGTAAAGCTAAAGGCATTCCCTTTGATTTTTCTACTTGTGGCTATGCGTTGATGAGCTTCAGCTACTACAATTGAAATTGCCAACATGCCAATCCATACTGAAGTTTCATAGGCTGACAGCAACTCTCTGATTCCAGACGACGTTGATCCACGCCCGCCACCACAGCTAACAAACGCCGGATGTGACAATGTTTCGGAATAGCTTAGTCGAAAGGAATATAATTCAGGACTATCAACATACAAGGAATGTGTATGGAGAATTATAAGCGATTCTTCTTCGAATTCGACAATTCTGTTGGTGAACAATTTTCCCCCGAAACAAACTTCCGTATGTCTGGCTTCGTAATTGATCATTTTGAAAGTACCGTTTCCAATTATCTCAAACAGCAAAGAAGCAATGCCGATTGCAAACAATTCGCCATGTTCCTGGAGATGTAGATTTGACGACGTTGGAACCTTTCCTAGCATGGATGCGCGCAGTTGTACATTGTCACATGTGTACATGTACTGCTTGAACTTGGCAACCGATCCCGCTCCATGGTTTAAAATTGTGGTGAAACTCCATCGCGTTTCATGTTCGGTGGGATCCTTGTAAAGAAACCTGTGCATTTCGTTCACATTGATGAGCTTCAGAAAAATAGATAGCCGTTCCGATGTTACCGTCTTATAATAAGTGCACACAAGATACATTCGCATTGCTACCCCGAAACGTTGCTCTCCAAAGATTACCAAAAATGTAATTGTGCTAGAAAGCGACGGTCTACTTTTCCCATCCTCCTACATAAATTGGAACTGATCTTGGGGAATCCGGGAAAGTACAAATAATTTTAGATCCTCCAATCTGGGCGCTGAATTTTTGTGGTTCACAAAAACATGAAGCTTGGGTACGAGTGATTCTTCTATCGAAGGAGTCCCTGTGTACGAGAATTTTATAATATCGTCTCCGTAATAGTAAAAAGCAGACGGGCAGCGCATTCCTTTCAAAAGTTGTGGAGGGATGTTCAACGAAATATGTACTTGACAATTCCACGGTCTTGTATTCATTGAATAGTTGAAGAAATCAAGCTGCGTCCATCCACGTATGTTTACAATGTACTTGGAATGCGCAGAAGCAACCACGAGTGGATGTTTTAGGATAGAGGTAGTAGATGTTGGGAGTATATCAGTTCTCTCAAAGTCATCTATAGTTAGATGACAGTGTAAACCTTCAAAGACTCCGACAATTGTTGAAATATTTACAAAGTCACCCACTATATCATCCGTTTGTGTGTCGTCGTCAGCTTGTCGTTGTCCCTTTGCGTTGTCTAATTTGTGTCGTGGCGCGTCCATAAAATCCACTGCTATCACTTCGGCCACATATTTGTCAAGAATTTTACAAGTCAAAATGTAGCCTTTAATATTCTTCAAAACCTGGCACTTTGGGAGCCAGAAATTTCCCACTTTTCCATTT
This sequence comes from Sinella curviseta, assembly GCA_004115045.4. NCBI lineage: Eukaryota > Metazoa > Arthropoda > Collembola > Entomobryomorpha > Entomobryidae > Sinella > Sinella curviseta. The sequence continues at coordinate 3,690,631 of CM023200.3, read as the reverse complement.
CTTGACAATTGTATGGGTTGAAAATGTACTTTATTGGCAGACAAGAGTGTATGCTCGCCTAGATATTAACATTTACAGGACTTATATGCCGCCATGTGCAGTCGTCGGGTAGTTACGAGATGAAATGACTTATTGGAGGTGAATAATAAATTAAACTGCCCAACCAAATACCCCCAAAATATGAGGTATAGTCTGGCCCTAAAGAAATGAAGACACTTGGTGGGCGTGGCCATACATTTGCCAAGTACTATTGAAATCGGGTTTGGGAATTCGCTAACATTGGATGGCAGTGCAACGGCAACCTATTTCTCAAAACTACTCGATATGTGGTTCAGTCATCCAGCCTTGTTTCCAGGATATTTTTGATTTTAAATACACTGCCAGATTTTTCAGAATGTTGCTTGACCAACTTCACTCGATCAGTTTCTGCTTTTGGATAGACCATCTTCCCCGGGGAAGTTGTTGTCGCCACCGTTCATTTTAGCTGAAAGGTGTCTTCGTTTCAGCAGTCGGCTTCGATTCGTTGTATTGTTTAAAGTTTAAGCGGTGTGTCAAGCAGATTGAGAAGCGAGAGTCAATTGGCCTACTGGATAATGCGGTGGAGCTACATTGCGAGTCCAGTTGCTTCGTTTGGCTGGTTTAACAATTATATAACTAATACATCAGAGAGCGATGACAGTAAAGTTGTAAAATCTAATTTTTGTAGTAATAAACGTATTATTTATTAACTTCGAAGTTATTGCTACACACGGTAACATATCCTTATAGACTCATTTTCATCAGTTTGCATTTATTATTTACAAATGGGAAAGCTAAACTGTTTCGGCAGCGTTTATCATACCACATCATGATGACACTCTGTGTTAAAAATTGTCCTGATTCAATTTATACACACACTTGAATTATTGGAATTTCTGAATTAATTACAAGATTAGCTAGAATGGAATAGTTCTCTCTTCGTCTTACAAGGGAATGTTGTGAGGTGAAGGAAGCGTGCAGACAAATTAAGATATACGTTTTGTCCAGTTTTTTCTGCTGATTCTGAATCTCCAAACATTCTTCTGCGGAAATGCATTTTGAGTATCCTACGAACAACTTTAAAGTGTACAATAACGGGTACTTTTCGCGAAACAACTGCCGTTTTCAATGTAGAACAGGAATCAACAATGTACCCTTTAGCGTTGAAGATATATGTTTTTGTAAGTTTTCCTATCATTTTAAACATTTTGTTTCGGCTCACATTTGATATTTTTTTAATCTATGGTATACTCCATCTTACCCATCTTACGTGCATGACGTTGTCCATCCTATCTGTCCAAGCAACAGTGTGCTGCTAGTAATCGTAAACATTTTGACAGATACCGATTTATATACGGAATATGGTATATTTATTGAGCCGCATACTTTTCAAATCACAATACTGACCGCCACATAATACGGTAAATTTGTTTAAATAAAGCCTAATGAAGTGATCTAATACGGGGATAATAATGGATTATGTAAAGAACGGATTTGTTAGCTCATTGTCGCTTATTGAATGAATTTTAAGTTGTAAAATGCAACGAAACGTATTAGCAACTTTTGCTGTTGTTGCAAGCAACAAAGTATACTCAGACCGCATAGAAAATTCAAATGCAAATATATATTTAACTTCAAGTAGGAAGTGAGTACCTTTTATGTTATTAATACTTACATGTTCTACATTCGCAAGCACGTAAATGGCATTCGATGTAAACGTGAGCCGAAACAAAATATATACCTAGTTGATGTTTAAAATTGATAGAAAAACTTACAAAAACATATATCTTCAACGCTAAAGGGTACATTGTTGATTCCTGTTTTACATTGAAAACGGCAGTTGTTTCGCGAAAGTACCCGTTATTTTACACCTTAATATTGTTTCTAGCTCCGCAGAAGAATGTTTGGAGATTCAGAATCAGCAGAAAAAGCTGAACAAAACGTATATATTCATTTCTCTGCACGCTTCCTTCACCTCACAACGCAGCCTTGTTAGTAAACCATATTATTTAAAGTGTTATATCCAAAATATGACTACGATTTCATACTGTGGTCTACCACATTATCCTCTTTGATTAAGTCATTATTCATTTTTAGAGATATCAGTATCTAGGTAAAACAAAGAGGAAATTAGAACATATCGATTATCTCGTGAGGAGCAGCCTGTTATGGAGTAAACATTTGATGGTGAACTGTCGAGCATAGGCAAGCCTAACCAATATCTTCATTTCGTTTTGCATCGTAGTTGTTCATGAGCCTTTATCTCAGTCAAAACTAAGGCTAGCTGAAATGCTTCTTGTACACTTCTCCATATTGTTCTGCTGAACATTATTATATGGCGCTTTTGGGCAAGTGGAAGTATCATTGTTAAGTGTAATGTTGGCCGAAAGCGATGTATATTGTTATAATTTTCAAGCCTACATATCATGTAGAAACAAGTCAATATTTTACGTTCTGAAAGCTCCTGCGGGTAATCTAGTCCTCATTGTTTGAACTCTCTGAACTTAAATAAACTAAGTGGGTTTGGATTTCTCGGGATTGCTTACAAATATTTACCGAATATTTGTCATCGATGAAGTTGTAAATAAATGCCACATTTGTTTTGTTGGCAATTCAAGTTTTCATTCTTAAGGTGCTACGATATCCTACATATACAATTCGACTGTTCTCGACAACACAAATAAGAACTTTTCCCATTGTGAAAATATTATATACTTGGAGATAATATCAACAAGGAGACATCATGCTCCATAGCTCCATAAATGGTCGAAGGAGCGTTTTAAGATATATTCCAGTCAGCCCATGAACCGAAACTTCACGGTGGCGGCAATCTGGATCAATTAAATTTAAGTACATATGCCAATCAATATAGTCACAACCGATCGTTAAGCCATTAAATTTGAGTGGAAGGAATTTTTTATTTGTTATGCATATTGGTATTAACTTGGTGGCGTGTTCAATTCGCGTAATTCTATATCGCCCATGATTTTTACCAATATCATGTTGAATCAACAGTGAACAACGTAATTTTTCTTCTTCCGCTAAACAAAATGTATTATTGTAAAGGGAATGCAGTGCGGTATTGTTTTGCACGTTTGCTAATGTCGATCTCAATCATTACCGTTAGTAATAGTTGTGGTCCAAAGAAAGAAGTTTACAACGAAGTATCCAGATTCGGGATAAGACCACTTCCACAAGCTTCACTAAAACATTTGAACAGCACCGGATACACTCCCCCGGGACATGAAAAACAATTGAGCGACCTGGTCCTAAATCTGTCCGCTTTGCTGAATATTTTTGAAAGATTACACTGTCTGCTCGTATTGGATAATTTTCAGAATGTGGATATATTCCCAACATACACCAGTACCATCCTAAGACGTCCTTATCTCGCTGAGGTGCACAATTTTGAGAAGCACTCAACAACTCTCTGGATCCCTGTCGGATTCATGTTTGCAAATTTCAGCGCAGTCGGAAATGGCGCCGGTTTTTATCGAGCATACTGCCCAATGTCCAAATATCTTGGTGGAACAACGTTCCAACGCTTTCCCTTTATTGTGGACTTTTGCCTCCGTCTCAATCACTTTTTGTTTAGTTCGCAGTCTAAGCCATGGAACTGTCACGTGCAAATTGAACTGCAAGCCAACTCTGTGGTTCCTGTGGTCGTGGGATATCCGTTAGCATTCTTCTTCGACATTGACGTTCCAAGCATTGACGAGTTGCGCTTCGATGAACAGTCCCCGACTCCAAGATTACTCATCTTTGTCTGCCATGAGAGGCATATTATTTCCTATGCCAGTTTACACAAAATTTTATTGTTACAAATCGCATCCATCGATTTCTCCGACTATGCCCTGGAATTGTATTATCCCTACCAACATCGCGCAATGACCCTACTGATATCGTTGCGGGAAGGGAGTGGCGGAAATCCCATTTTGGCAATTCATCTAGCCACGTTGTACTTTCCCAGCTTTATCAGTAGCAATACATCTGTCCGCTACACACGCGTGGAAGAAGCAGAGCTGAAACATATATATCAATCCACATCAACCGAAGATGAGTCTCGATGGGTTGTTTTTTCCCAATTTTCCACGTCGTATATTGAGCAAGGTATTTTTAAATTTATGGGAAATCTCAAAAGCTGTGACGCCAAACTTTCCGAACGTACGAGTGGGAAAATTAGCAGTAATTTGAAAGATGGTAGATTTGACAACCAATTTGCTGACCGAGTCACTAACATGTTACATGTTATAATTTCTAATGGATCGATTTCACTACGCGGGATGGACTTTTACTCTACGCGCTATTGCAAAAACGGAAGGGTCTACGTCGTTCCAGAAGATCCGCTGCGGCTAAAATATAGTCTCGCTCTAACACCAATACTAATGCGCCAAACTGGTCCACCTCTTCGCCTCTCTTACCAAGAAACTGTGTCCAAGCTGGCTTTTGTAAGTTGCGGCGGGGGACTAGGAAATCGGGCAGCAGGATTTGCCGAACTGTTGAAAGCATACGACCTGTCGGTGTGGGCAGCTATTCTGATATCCATGTTAATTCTGACCGGAATTAGCCGCCAATTTTTCCAAACGGTCGATAAAGTCCGAGCAAAGAAAAATCCCACCGGGTTTCTGTTCCCAGCTTTCAAAATATTAACGGAACAAGGAGATCCTTTTCCTAGTAGCGCATGTGAAAATTGGCGCTATCGACTGATAATAGCGGTTACTTTACTGTCGGGAATTGTTCTTAGCAACGGATATAAAAACACAAACGTTTACAACATGATATCCCCTAGACCCGTCGTTCCTTACACAAAGATTTCGCAATTGATTGCAGGTGGATTTAGAACAATGGTGAGAATTGTGGATTGTATGGCTCCGTGCATGTGGGAATGGGTGTTGGAAGATCTCCCTTTGAATGAGGTATTCTTCAGCACGGCTCCACAGCACTTCAGTAGTAACGGCACCAGCGAGTGTCTTCAGCTAACCTCCGAAATTACCCAGTGGGATCATGTGTCCAATTCGTTGGGAAGCCAGGATCTAAAAATTATAAATGTACTGAAAAACCACACGTTATTTCATCCTAGTGCTACATCATTTGCTACTAAGGCTCTAGTGGCCACAAAAACAGAGTTGTCCAAAATAAAACGTTTTGATTTTGAGCTTCTGAAAGCAAAATTGTTGGCTCACATAGAGACCGCACAAGACATACAATTGTGGAACCATCTTCGTTCGTGCAAGAGGTCAGCACTGCTGCTGCCTTTGTTTTTAGCCAAGAGATATGCCAACAGATTGTTTAAGCATCACCAGAACTACCGAGTGTATGTCGGAGAGGAAGACTACTTTAACATTTCAGTGGGATTCCGAATTGATGGGCCGGTACATCCAAACGTTGTTAAAAGAATACAGGGAATCCAATTTTCGGGACTTTGGAACTGGTTGTCGAAATATATTGAGGAAAGAAGCCAATTTAGTCCAGTTCTCAAGAACTCTACGCTGGACCGTCCAAACATGCAAGGAAATGTGTCCACAATATTTGCGGTTTTGTTGGCAGGAATTGTATTGGCGCTGATACTCTTTTCCATTGAGATGGGGCATAAATGTGTCCAGCTTTTCCATACTTGTTGGAAGATGCTACGGTTGTCCGCTCGTTCTATAATTGTAACCATTATGCCCAAAAAGAGTGGCGGTGGAAAAACAATTTGTATCTCGGTATCTAGGACACCAGATAATAATGCAACGGTGAAAGCGAAAAGAGAAGACAAAAGAGAGGAAAGGAAAGGGGGAACAGAAAAGGAGGGAGAAGGGAAGGACAAGGGAGCAGAGAGGGAAGGGAGGGAGGTGGAATGGGAGGGAAAGGGAAAGCGAGTTAAAAGAAAGGAAGAACACATGTTCTTCGAAGGGGCTGGGAAAGTAGGTATGCACGTGTTAAAATAAGTGGGTTCAATATTGTCGGGGAAATATTGAGTTTGGGGGTAATTTGGGGATAGCTAAATCCTGCCCAAGATTCCACCGCTGGAATTTGGGCAGTTGGTGGGCTGTTGCACGCTTCCTTTTCTTTTCTGTGTTGGAGAGATGTGAGCCTCGTGGCTCCGCATGCTCTCGTGTAGTTTTTATGAGGAGCACAACAACAGCATCGCCTATACCACCGCGTCCCCGGACCAAAATTCTCACTCTTCTCCAGAACTTTTCCGTGAAGCAAGCAAGCTTGTGCTGCTTGCACAAAAATGTACTTTTGTCTTTGGCCCGTTGGCCATTAAATTAAATTGTCATTAAGTTAGTCTTTGTCCTGTAAATAAATTGGGGTTTTCTTTTGTTAACTGTTTTCGTGTCACTCGTCAATTTATTCGACGCCACGTATCCAGCGATCCGAACCAATTTCTGTGACGTTAGGTGCATTTTGGGCGCGCTCATGAGATCAGAGTCACTGATCATCATCATCAGCACTGCCAACTCATGGCAAAAACCCTCAATTCTCTACAAATATATCCAATATAGTATTACAAATATTGGTTTAGTTCATACTTTGGAAAGGCAAATAACGTCGAATAGCTCATGTCACTCCAAGTAGCTACTATAATACGGTGATGAGCTTTACAGAAATGGTTTACCACACCCTTTTCAAATGAGAATGCTGATTTTGCTAGAGCAACAACCGCTGAGAGACCGCAAGCTGAGAGGCATATTAAAACGCTATGCTTGCCACCATACTTCAACGCTTCATGTACTCATGTGAGCAGCAGTTGGCATAATAGCTTATAAGTTGAAAGTTATTACTGTGTATGATGAAAGCAGGTACTAAATTCGTCCACTCATTCAGAGTACTTCTGTGCATACGGTATACCAGAACACGTGCAATTCAACCTGATAGTGCGGACATTGGCTACTTGTTATGTTCTGGTCCAATCCGTCATTAAAAAGATGTTGTTAGGTACGCAAAGCGCATATATAGACTTATAGATTTTTGCGGAATGGGAAATGTCAAAAAACATATCTCGCAATAACAAAAACAACAAAACCGGTCAAAATAATTTTGAGCAAACCACGTTTTTAACCACTAGCCATGTCTGATCAGAATTTGTTATGGACATTTCACGAGTATTATGTAATTGAATACAGAAGCAGGCTGTCATGTTTAGGATGAAGTAGTGTGACATTGTACACATTTTAAATAACTTGAAAATATGATATTTTTTAACAAAAGTCATCTACTAAATCAACTTTGCTTTGGTCGGTCACTGGAAATATTTTAAACACAGATTTAACAAATTTAACAGATTAAAGTTACATATTTATTTAGACAATTCTTTTCCGATGTTAACCAGTGACTCTTCAATGTATAAGATATCTTCATAACAAGCACTTAACGCTGACGACGAAATTAGCATGAAATGGAAAACAGCTAAATTGCCAAATGAAATGTGTTAATAAAACTGACGTAGAAATATGTATCATCGCTTCATGGTTTTATTGTAAAATCCTATTTGCATTTGGCAGTTTGCAATTCCGTTCTCTGCAAAACTTTACACTTTGTACTCTGGAAAATCCGATGTTACAACGGAGCTGTAATGTTGAAAGCTGCGACTTGTCCATAGAATTGAGTTAATTTTAATTTGTTATTGATATGATCGAACATAAAGTACGGTACAATCATATCTATTTCGAGATGAGTTCTTACACACTAAGCTAGAACGTTGCTGTCTCAATTAAGCATATTATTGCATTTTTCGTGCGCAATTTATAAATTGTGAGCGAAAATGAAGGCGAAGTTAAGTATAAAAAACCGGCTTGACCATAACTTTAGTACTTTAGAATCTAGATGGATTTAAGCCGCTATTTAATTTATAACTGCGATTTTAGGCTGTGAAAACATCATACCTTGACAAGCTCCAAATGCCGGAATCAATTCTGCAAAAGAAAAATAGCATAATTTAGCGTAATGGATTTTCTTCCACCAATCTGGAATGCATTAGCAGTTCAACGTCGCAAAAAAATCTGTATTCATGAATTTGGTCAATTATACATATATGAATACCAACTACCACATTTTCGATATTTTCTCCAGAAAATTATTTACAGAGCCTTTAACAACCGACCGGTTCTGTTCAGAATATGAAAGTTGTCTAAGTGGAACCGCGTTAAATGCTGATGCATAATTTAAAAATGCGAATAATTCAGCCATCATTCCAATGTCTTACATTAACTCGTTTCAGTACCTGAGCAGCGGTTGGCTAAAACCTGCAACCTACTAGACCTTTCTAACAGTCACACTCGACACTAGACGTGTGCAACGAAACTCGGCGAGCCGAGCTACTCGTATGCTCGCTCGGACTCGTACGAGGAACGAGCGAGCACCGAGTTCAGAAATTAATTTTTGAACGAGCCGAGTCCGAGTACGAGTCTGACTGCCTGCTCGGTCCATTAATAAAACCCTGAAATTTCTGATGATGGCGCCAAAATTAGGTGCCAAAGTAAGTTATAAGCAATGTATTTCTATAATATACACGCTTTAAATCGTTTTAAATGAACTGAACAACTGAATTAGGCAAATTTTTAGTACTTTTATTCGATTTTGAACCAAAATTTTGCCTTATTCTGGACATTGGTAGTAAAAAAAGTAGGTAACGAGCACCGAGCGAGCACCGAGTAACGAGCATCAAATTTTGATCCCGAGCGAGCGAGCGAGTAGCGAGCAGTAATTTGAAAAACTAACGAGTAGCGAGCGAGCGAGTTTCACTACTTTTGTCCATATGCACACGTCTACTCGACACAGACCTCGATACTCTAACTGTCTTTTTTGTCGGGGCACCATGATCATTGAGTCGAACCTTTCAGGAGAACTTATCAAAATCCTAACATTTTTAGGAAAATACAACTGTATCTCCTACTCACCTCCATATAAGTTAATAACCGAAACATCCATGTCCCAGCACACCGATAAACAAGCACTATGGTTTGTGGTCGAGCCCTCATCCCTTAAGGAATGGAGACTGCATTGCTTTTTGATCTTTTCTCTATCATTATTAAATTTATGCAAATACTATCTCGTATCAGATTCCATCGGAGACAAAATTTTGAATATCTTCCTGATGTCTGCATTCGCCACGTTTTCTCTGTATCGTTACATCCACTACACAATTGCACACAACCTGGCAAGGTGGTTTAATCCGGTGATCTTGTTCGAGCAGTTACATGTACGCTGCCGATATAGCGACGCACATGAGCGTGAATGTCGTTGGATTAGATTGGATCAGAAACATATGACACTGGCTTTCGCCTCTGGCGCACTCGCCGCTGGGATAAGCGGAGCTCTGTTTCCCGAAGCAGCGACCAATTATATTCCAGCCAATTTTATCCGCAGTGGTAGACTATTCAGCAGGGAATATTTTGGGGCGGTTACAGCCTTCGTTTACGACATGCTTGCAAGCGTCTGCTCATTTTTCTTTGGTTACATCACTTCAAGGGTATTAGCATACGTGGCAGCGATCAATATTGTACTTCAAATAGTCACCGGAACCTTTTGTCTTTATCTCATGCTGGACGTACTGCAAAGGTATTTCAAAATAAGTTGATCATTTTGGAAGTGTGACTGAATAATACAATCTATATTGAATCAATAGGTCGGTAAGGAACAATCTGGAACGGCCAGGGCAGAAGACGAAGGTCATCCTCATGATCCGCCAATACCAACTTGTTCTGCAAATGTACAACGAGTTACATCAACTGAACATCATATTCGTTTACATGGTCGTGGCCTTTCTTTCAGTGTCTTTCTGTGGCTAATTATTAATAAAGTGCTACGACAAAATTGATCTCCTTATCAGTTTTACTATTGCAGAAATCTTTATCAGCTGTACCACTATCATTATGGTATGTTTTATTTATGCAGTTCGCATATACTCGACAAGTAGTCAAATGAGGGCAACGTTTGGACACGAAATGGCGGAACAGAATCTGCGGGCAAGTGATTTTGGCAGGGGCCGAGTGGTTGCATGGATTAAGTTTTGGATATCCGTGCCGGTGTTTAGAATCCATTTTTCTCGCAGCAACTACTTTGAATCTGAAACACCTCTAGCAGTAATGAATTTTGCTATCGATATGATGCTTCTAGGCCTTTTGCGCCTATGGCCCCTTGCGCTTATGGGTTATTTTGCGCTTTTTACCACTTGCGCTTATTACCTTTTGCGTCTATCACTCTTTGCGCCTACGCCATTTGCGCTCAGGACCACTTTGCGCCTATGACCAGTTTGCGCATGTTATCATTTCTAGGTTATACATTTTTATGCAGTTCATCTAATGGTCAATGTTTACGTGCTCTACCTACTTAAAACCCAAATCACATCTAATAAGCGCCATGACCTGTAACGTAATAAACAATTACGAAATCCAAATGTATAAATATCTAGGCAAAATTGAAAGTTTGCAAATGAATATGAACCTGATTAAACCTGGACCCTCTAATAATTTTCAACATTCCACAAAAAAATCACGTGTGTGCAAATCCATTCGGAAGACCACAAAATATGCATATATACTGAAATATACTTCTGCGTCTTCCCGATTTAATTTATTATATCCCCCACTTCAAGTCCATGATAAAATTGAAATCCTGTTTACCCTACCATTTCTTCAACCATGTATTTATCTACGGAATTCAAACTTGAATATATTTCTCTGAAAATATGAAATATGAGCCTATAGCTCACGCTCCATCATATTAAAACATAGTAAATTTAAATATGTAACGTCATTAAATCAACATTATAACATCTAGTAAGGTGTAACTATTAATATGTAACTACCGGAAGAGTGATCATGCAAAATTAGAACATTAGGTACGTATTTGACCATCATGCTATGTCAGCAAATCTCAAATTAAATATCCCCATCGATTTATGGAATAAAATTTTTTGATGGCCGGAGACCCTCATACCTTGCAGGGCCCACCTAACCGCCATTTGACCGATTTGACCTATAGTCCCTTGGCAAAAAATGATCGCCTTGAACTGCTCTATCTATTTAAACAATAAAAAAAATTTACTCCATTGTCACCACTACCACCGCCACGACGTTGACCCCTGTATTTCCGGTCACTGTTGAGGTAATTGGCTGAAAATCAATAGGTGTCGTGCCCTTGTGCCAAGGTACCTCTATGCCAAATTTGAGCCAAATCCATCAACGTGGTGGGAAGCTACAGTGTTCACGGACAGACAGACAGACAGACAGACAGCCACACAGACAGACAGACAGACAAACAGATCAATCGCTATAACTACCTTTCAAGCATTTCATGCTTCCGGTAGTTAATAAATGTAATTGTCACTACTAAGCAGTAATTGCACGTAAATATTGAACGTTAGGTGGATTTCATATAAATGCATAATGTATGTGCAACATAGGAATGGTAAAAAGCGCAAAATTGTGATAGGCGCAAAATGGTCATAGGCGCAAAATGGTCATAGGCGCAAAATGGTCATAGGCGCAAATGGTGTAGGCGCAAATAGTTATAAGCGCAAAGCGTAATAGACGCTAAAGGTAATATGCGCAAGTGGTAAAATGCGCAAAATGACCCGTAAGCGCAAAGGACCATAGGCGCAAAAGGCCGCTACGCGGATTTGACACATCTCTCGTTCCCATTCTATACTGCTCGATGCTCTAGTCTCGATTATCGCTCAATAATTTCCAGAGTTCCGTCTAAAAATTGGCTGATTTGGAAAATGAATTTTATTGTTTAAAATGTAACATTTGACACTTCATTATCTTAAACACGACAGCCTGCCTTTGTATTATAAAAGAATATATTCGTGAAATTGGCATTATATATCACGGCGGCCAATTAATTTAAACCAGTGGAGAATTTGTCGACACGTGGTCAGACAAGCTCACGACACCGCTCATTAATGTATCGATGTAGTGATTGACGGCATTTAGTTGGCAAAAGGTTTCGACTTGTTTGCAAAACGTTTCAAACCGCCTTTTCCATACGCCAACCATTTTATTCTACCATTGCGTCGAATTATATTGAACCAGTAGATAATTTGTCGACACGTGGTCAGACAAGCTCACGACGACGCTGTTCAAATGCTCAATACAGTGATTGACGGCGTTTGGTTGGCAAAATGTTTCGACTTGTTTGCAAAACGTTTCAAACCGCTTTTTCCATCCGCCAACAATTTAATTCTACCATGGCAGCCAATTCGATTGAACCAGTAGATAATTTGTCGACACTTGATCAGACAAGCTCACGACGACGCTGGTCAAAGGATAAGTGTAGTGATTGACTGCATTCGGTTGGCAAAATGTTTCGACTTGTTTGCAAAACGTTTCAAACCGTCTTTTCCATCCGCTAACAATTTAATTCTACCATGGCAGCCAATCCAATTGAACCAGTAAATAGTTTGTCGACACGTGGTGTCGCTACAACCGTCGTAGTGAGTTTGTCTCTCCACGTGTCGACAAATTATCCACTGGTATAAATTAATTGGCCGCCATGGTAGAATAAAATTGTTGGCAAATTGAAAGGCTGTTTGAAACGTATTGCAAACAAGTCGAATCCTTTTGCCAACCAAATACCGTCAATCACTACATCGATGCTTTTATGAGCGTTGTCTTGAGCTTGTCTGACCAGGTGTCGACAAATTATCTACTGGTTCAACAAAATTGGACGCCATGGTAGAACAAAATGGTTGGCGGATGGAAAATGCTGTTTGAAACGTTTTGCAAACATGTCGAAACATTTTGCCAACCGAATGCCGTCAATAACGGCATCAATAATGTTTCGACTTGTTTGCAAAACGTTTCAAACCGCCTTTTCTATCCGCCAACAATTTTATTCTACCATTGCGTCGAATTATATTGAACCAGTAGATAATTTGTCGTCACGTGGTCAGACAAGCTCACGAGGTGCTGGTCAAAGGATACGTGTAGTGATTGACTGCATTTGGTTGGCAAAATGTTTCGACTTGTTTGCAAAACGTTTCAAACCGCCTTTTCCATCCGCCAACCATTTTATTCTACCATTGCGTCGAATTATATTGAACCAGTAGATAATTTGTCGTCACGTGGTCAGACAAGCTCATGACGACGCTGGTCAAAGGATAAGTGCAGTGATTGACTGCATTTGGTTGGCAAAATGTTTCGACTTGTTTGTGAAACGTTTCAAACCGCTTTTTCCATCCGCCAACAATTTAATTCTACCATGGCAGCCAATTCGATTGAACCAGTAGATAATTTGTCGACACGTGGTCAGACAAGCTCGCGACGACGTTGGTCAAAGTATCGGTACAGTGATTGACAGCATTCGGTTGGCAAAATGTTTCGACTTGTTTGCAAAACGTTTCAAACCGTCTTTTCCATCCGCCAACAGTTTAATTCTACCATGGCAGCCAATCCAATTGAACCAGTAAATAGTTTGTCGACACGTGGTGTCGCTACAACCGTCGTTGTGAGTTTGTCTGACCACGTGTCGACAAATTATCCACTGGTATAAATTAATTGGCCGCCATGGTAGAATTGAATTGTTGGCAAATTGAAAGGCTGTTTGAAACGTATTGCAAACAAGTCGAATCCTTTTGCCAACCAAATACCGTCAATCACTACATCGATGCTTTTATGAGCGTTGTCTTGAGCTTGTCTGACCAGGTGTTGACAAATTATCTACTGGTGCAATACAATTGGACGCCATGGTAGAACAAAATGGTTGGCGGATGGAAAATGCTGTTTGAAACGTTTTGCAAACATGTGGAAACATTTTGCCAACCGAATGCCGTCAATAACGGCACCGATACTTTGACCACCGTCGTCGTGAGCTTGTCTGTCAGACATTCACAACGACGGTTGTAACTGCATTGGTGCCGTAATTAACGGCGTTTGGTTGGCTAAACGTTTCGACGAGTTTGCAAAACGTTTCAAACAGCCTTTCCATCTGCGAACAATTCGATTCTACGATGGCGGCCAATTAATTTAAACCAGTGGATAATTTGTCGACGTCAGACACTCACAACGACGCTTGTAACAGCATTTTTGCAGTGATTGACGGCATTTGGTTGGCAAAATGTTTCGACTTGTTTGCAAAACGTTTCAAACCGCCTTTTCTATCCGCCAACCATTTTATTCTACCATTGCGTCGAATTATATCGAACCAGTAGATAATTTGTCGACACGTGGTCACACAAGCTCACGACGACGCTGGTCAAAGGATAAGTGTAGTTGTTCTGAACGAAGAATTGTAATGTGTAAATGTATAATGCTGGCAATGTCCAGATTCATGGTAATGTACTTTTATATTGAATGTGAGGTGAATATTTCGTGTAATTCAGGCTTCAGGCCATTGGTTATGTTTTATTTGTAGAATTTTGCTATTCTCATCGTGTTAAAATGTTCTCGATTTTTCTAGAAGTTATTATAACTTTGTAATTTGTCTATTTTTTAATGGTTGATATACCTATATTTGGTAATATGTATGTATAAGAGCTTACGCTCTTGGGAAGAATGGGGAATTGGGAGCAACAGTCGCATTCTGAGAGTCACCGAGAGACAAGAGTTGGTCTCGTCGTGTGAAGCAATACCACCGTAAGCATATCAGAGAGATAGTAAATTCTGCAGCTATTTTATTTCCACATATTTCGAATATTAGTAATTTTTCCAAGTAGTTTACTTCCTTTTCAATACGCGATTAATTGACAAATAAATTTGACTTCATTTTAATATATTAATCAACCTGCTGTGTACTCTATCATCATCATCATTTATTCAGTGACATTATCGAATTGCTTAAATTGTGCATCTGATTAATTAGTCTCATCAGTCGTCCCGTAATTATCATCAGTGTCGTTATAGCGTCAAGTAAAGTGCATAATACGATAAGCAGTTCGTCTTATCATCATAATCCCAACTTATCCATTCGTGGTGAAAGGTGGGACGTGGAGCTCAGGGAACCCAAGCCAAGGAGCGGTGCGGGAAGCGCAGGCGAAGTAGCTGCATTTGGAAGCAGTCTGGCGTCGCAGGCACACCGTCATTCCGTTTTAGATAGGGAATCAGCATTGTAAGCGTTAGTGCAGTACTATAGCATTCGTGCGTAGCAGGCACAAGCCGCATAAGCTGAGGAGTAGAGCCGACCACAGAACAGTAGATGTCGCGTAGCAAGCTTGGCATGATGAGAGGAGAAAGAAGGGAACTGATAGGAGGATTTTCGAGTTTATTGAAATATTAAGTTTTATAAAGTCATCAAAGGTCACAGGTCACAGCGCCACCTCAAAACATGGTCCTTCGAGCCGGATACTTTTGAAATTGACGGATTTTAACCAATTTAGTTACCGGATTTTATTGTGTGAAGGCTGTGCTTGTGAAAGTATTTGACTTTTTTTTGTCATCAAAGGTCACAGGTCACAGCGCCACCTCAAAACAGTAGTGATTGACTGCATTTGGTTGGCAAAATGTTTCGACTGGTTTGAAAAACGTTTCAAACCGCCTTTTCCATCCGCCAAAAATTTAATTCTACCATGGCAGCCAATTCGATTGAACCAGTAGATAATTTGTCGACACGTGGTCAGACAAGCTCGCGACGACGTTGGTCAAAGTATCGGTACAGTGATTGACTGCATTTGGTTGGCAAAATGTTTCGACGAGTTTGCAAAACGTTTCAAACAGCCTTTCCATCTGCGAACAATTCGATTCTACGATGGCGGCCAATTAATTTAAACCAGTGGATAATTTGTCGACGTCAGACACTCACAACGACGCTTGTAACAACATTTTTGCAGTGATTGACGGCATTTGGTTGGCAAAATGTTTCGACTTGTTTGCAAAACGTTTCAAACCGCCTTTTCTATCCGCCAACCATTTTATTCTACCATTGCGTCGAATTATATTGAACCAGTAGATAATTTGTCGACACGTGGTCAGACAAGCTCACGACGACGCTGGTCAAAGGATAAGTGTAGTGATTGACTGCATTTGGTTGGCAAAATGTTTCGACTTGTTTGTGAAACGTTTCAAACCGCATTTTCCATCCGCCAACAATTTAATTCTACCATGGCAGCCAATTCGATTGATCCAGTAGATAATTTGTCGACACGTGGTCAGACAAGCTCGCGACGACGTTGGTCAAAGTATCGGTACAGTGATTGACAGCATTCGGTTGGCAAAATGTTTCGACTTGTTTGCAAAACGTTTCAAACCGTCTTTTCCATCCACTAACAATTTAATTCTACCATTGCGTCGAATTATATTGAACCAGTAGATAATTTGTCGACAGTTTGGCATTGTCTGGTCTGCTGTTGCAACGGAATCCCAAGCATCTTGCAGGGACTGATACTGATCCGCAGGAAAAGATGACATAATTTTTGTTACTTGAGTTGTCTCATCAATTGCCACACCTATGGCGTTAAGACAACGTGCAAGTTCTTCCATATCCAAGTAGGCTTCCACAATACTCTGCTCTGGTGAAGTTTTGTAGTTCAAAAACTGTGACAGAGTATGCTGCTTATTCAATACGCTCGTGTCAGCGTTGATGCGTTCCAATTTTACAAACATTTGTTGGGCATTTGTTGTTGTTGCCACATGGGTCTTTTGGGATTTTTCTATTGTTGATATGATGATTGTGCGAGCCTCTACATCCTTTTGATCCCACTCAGCCTGCTTTGCTCTATCAGCGGCATCGCGAGCTTCCGTCCCATCCACTATTCCCCATAATTCTGCAGACCGCAGCACTAGCTCAATATGCATTTTCCACAAATGGAAATTATTGCTGGTGAGTTTGTCAACACACCCCACGTCAATCTTCTTCCCCATTTTTCTGGCAAGGCACTTGCCTTACTCTTGTTCCAAAACTTTGAACTTTTCTACCCTGGGCTTTTCCAACTACCCACTTTTTAGGGACTTGCTTGGACTTTACCAAATTTACCAGCTGAAGAGAAACTTTAAGCGTTTTGGCCTTCTGGGGCGATTTGAAACTATCCCCTGCTACCACTGTTGGGTTTTGAACATAACCCTCGGTATGGAGAAGAAATCGAAGTGAAGTGAACGAGATCCTTTTGTCAAGTGATTACGTTTATTAAAACTCACACTCATTTTATGTGTTTTACAAGCATGAAATAACATGACTTAAAACAAAGAAATCGTAAGAAACCCAAAACCAATGGGTGTGTACATTTGTCAAACTGAATATTTGTCCCTTTTCTCATGACCCTTTTGAGAAAGGTGACAGACCATAAAATTTTAGTGGACCACGCAGTTCCACACCATTTCAATAATCTCTTAATTCCATGAATTTTACATTTTGACAATTATTGCTTCGTTCTTACGATTGAGATATCCCAAAAATACAAGTTGAGATTGCATTCCCAACATTTTCCAACCGAAAATGGCCGACCACCAATTCCATATTCCTTAATAGTGTAGTGCGTGAATACGTTTTATAAGGTTGGGATGGGCCGACCCTTGCAGCACAAATGTTACAGAATAATTCCCATAGTCCTCATTTCCGACATATATACGGTAGTCGGAATGATTTTGAATCAGTTTCTGAGTACTGCTTTGCCAAGAAGGACGGAAGTACAAGTGCGGATTTGTTACATGTTTCCAATTGCTTCCATATCTCGTGTTCTTGCAATCGCACTATCTCAGCTAGAATTGTATTGTGTAGCTCATCATTGGTTTTATTAGCCAGATCGGACAATATGATTTTAGCAAACGCCTTGGCCACAATTGCTGGACTACTTTTATGAAGTGTCGTGCTGTTTTGCAGTTTTAACAAAGTGCTATCCGTTTCAATTTGGGGGGATGCTCGCATCCACTGAAGTACCTCAGATCTTGCCTCAATATCCATTCCTGCAGATTCACTAACAATGTGATTTGTATTCAAGTGGAAACTCCTTGTCCCCTGAAGCATGTCCGCAGCTAATCTTTTAGATGATTTGAACAAATACGATGAAAAGTGTACCCCCTGAACTCTTGTAAGTACTGTAAATTCATCCTATACCAGTTCCGATATATTTATATACGGAATCAGCGGTCATGCTGATATCATGTTGTACACGTTTGTGTTTTTGTATCCATTGCTCAACACTATTCGAGCCAGTAATATTGCTGCCATGGATATGCTGAGCTTTGTATTCTTTTCGTAGCTGCATGCGTACGGATCTCCATGTTCCAAAAGAACTTTAACACTTGGGATAATACATGAAACGAAATCTCTTCCGTGACCGGACTTTACAAAATACTGCTGATTTATCCACGTAATTACCAACAAAACAACCAGAATACAAATCCAGACAGAAGTATGAAAGATGTTGAAAAATTCCTCCACTCCAGTTGACAATTTCCCTCGTCCGCCACCACAGCTTACAAACGGTAACTTTGACAGTATTTCGTTATAACTCATAGGACGAATGTTTGCGCCTTTCTGGAAATTGGTTATAACCGTCATTTTCATTTGAACTTGACTAGGCGCTCCCGATTTTCCATTTACGAACAGATTGCCATCTCTGCAAATTTTGTTGACATTATAATCTCTACTTGCGACTTCGCTTGAGTTGGGAAATATGGACAAGAACAATGATGTTATTCCGGTGGCAAATACTTCGTCGTATGGTAGAGTTCCGTTAATTGGCACATTTCTAGCACCTCCGAAAACATAAGTTCTCGATGTACTACTGTGGCATTTTGTTATTTGCCTTTGTAGTTGAAAGAAAACCAGGGTTGTAAAACCAGCGCCCTTAAATGTCCACCGAACACCATTTTCTTTCGGGCTGGATTCAAGCAACTTTGTGACATCAAACAAATTGACAGGCTGACGTTTAACGGATAAAATCAGTGATGAAATTTTCCTAAAATATGTCGAAAGCAGTTGTATGCTTTTTGGTGGCTCAGCACTGTCATCCAAAGTTACTAGCAATGTGACAATGTTGAAAAGGAATGGACGAAACGTATAAGATGCTCTCCGTTCAGTTACAACACTATCTATAGCATCATCCGCAATTGTTAGTTTTTCGTGTGGCACAAAAATTTGAATCCCGGGTATTTTGGGCTCTTCTGTGTTATGCAAATTGTGATGCTGTGAATGAGTAGTGCGTGGAATAACGTCCAAGTAGAAAGCGACCGAGGAGTGAAGAACCTGTAGAACCCGTGGATGCACCTGCAGGAGTATTTGAATTGTACAGTTCCATGGTCGCGATCTTGCAGCTTAGAGAAATTGGTTTAGTCCGACGCAGTAGCCGCTCATAGACGGAACAAGAGCGAACCTGGCCCCACCAAAATATTTTTGCTGTTGGCACTCAATTTTGTAGTAACCTTGTGGATAAATAGGACTGGCATTGTATTGCCCAAATGGAATTCCAATAGGTAACCACAGTAGGTTGGATGGCTCTGGCTTCTTTTTGCCTCTCCTCCAAATGAATGGATGCGGATTCTTATAAACTGCTAATTGCAGCCGTCTCTGTACAGCAGCCACGTGCGATGGGAATATATCCAAGTTCTGAAAGTTATCAATTACGACATGGCAGTGTGATTCTTCAAACAAATTTAGTATTCCGGAGTACAAAGTCGCGCGATGGACTGGGCCTTTTCGAATCCTCCTGAATTTGCCTAATCAGTTGCATTTCTTGTTCGTTATAGGACGTTTTGTCCATCTTTTCCAAAGGAAAGTTTTCAAATGGCAATATCCAAAAATCGAAAGTTTGGCTTCTGGTTTCATATTTGAAGTAGGTTGCGATAACTGGTAATAATAGTAACAAATCCAATAGATGTGAGAAGAAATCCATTTTTAGTTAACTATTCCAATAGTCTAATTTTGCAATTCAGATTTGATTCAGTTTTTAGCTCTTTCAATTTTCGAAGTGTTTTGAAATATTGCGACAAAGGCTACCAACCACAATCGTTGCACATTTTTATTCTGAAGAGCATTCGAACAAAACAGAAAAAATCTCCGATGATTTTACTAGATGCGAGATTATACTTCTACGCTTGTATCAAATTAAGTGTGTCTCACTATATCGAAGCAGTGATATGTAGTGTTTAGGTGCTAACAAGTTTTATTGAACTCATGAGCCACACCCGGTTTAGGCGCATATGCTCGTGCTGAGCGAGCAGCAACCCGTCAGTACCCAAAAGTTAAATACACTGGAAACACGGATCTTCTTTATTCTAAGTACGATTATTATACGTTGTCGTATAAATGTCCAAGTATGTATTCATTTGGTATATGGAACGAAATCTAGTGTGCAATATACTTCCCATGTGTGAATAACATTACTTCCTAAACCCATTGATTATATATACCGTGCCAGTACACGTGCCGTGTGGGTTGGCCGTTAGGACGTGAGATATATAATACCTGGAGCATTGGTTAACTAATAAAATATTTAAAAACCCGATTAGTATGCTGAAAAGAAGGATACCCATTATATTTGTGTGGATCTCTGGGAGCGAATATTCCAGCAAAATTCTACAAAGCACTGCGTTTTGTCAACTTTGGTTATGACTAACATTAAAAGAACATTTAACATGTCGTTGCCCCCGCCCTTTCCTGATACAATGCGTAGGTGTACAACCGAACGAAAATACGAGCATAATTAACTTGTATCCATCCAATATTATAAAGAGATTGTGGGCTTCATTGTGATTTACTTAAGACACCTCTAAAGTCAAGGTGGGTACGTGCCAGGATGTTGATAAAGCGTGTTATAAGTAAATGTTCAACATTTGGCCTGTCCAGATATCATACAGTCGATGGTCTTGCAATTGATGTCTAGTGTAATTTTTCTAATTGTTGGCCCCGTTAATTTATTTAGGATATTATCAATTCCAGAACAATTTCAGAAGCTTCTTTGTCTACACATATTTTCTATCTTACGTAAAAGGCAATTTTGGCTCATAAACCCGTTTAAACCCGTGTGAAAATTACACGACGTGTTATATGTGCACTCATTGGCTTAATTTTTTGTTATTCCGTGCGTACCGTAACCTCAAATATTAATATTGATTAGAGCCGAGCGTCATGTGGGTTATTAAATGCTATATAAGTATAAGTAATTAGAAAACAGGAGTATCGTTTGATTTAGATTTAGGCTGAAAGTTCGATGTATATTAAACATAATCGACTTATTTCTATATATGTTTTAACACAAATACATACAGTAGTTGTGCAACAAATAGCCTCAAATAAATGGTGCTAAAGGTTAGAGACAAACGTTACTGCAATTGTTTAGTTTGGGCTGGAAATGATATATTACCCAATGATATGTAATGATAAAACTAGCTGTTCCTTCCACGTTTGCAGGTGTAAATAGTAATGTAATTCCACAAATGCATGAAATGAATTCACTGCCATGCAACTTTGATGATATATTTGAAATAAATTTCTACAATATTTATGGTAAAACATATTAAAATCTTGGATGCCTATACTTTGAGGAAACTGTCAACAATTTTGAACATCCAATAATTAGTAGACACATGAGCAGATACAAACATTTTTTCAGTTTGTTACACATGCAAACCAAAAATCGGAAAATGTAAACTCTAACCTCGAGTACATACATGACAAGAGATACCATAATTCCAAACAGCAGTACATAAAATATGAGGGAGACGTTTCCGTGCATTGACGGCCTCTCCAGTGTAGCGTTCTTTAGAGCCGGAGAGAAGTGAGTTCTCTCCTGAATAAATTTCGACCACCAATCCCAGATACCTGAGAATTGTAGTCCCTGAATCCGTTTTATAACGTTGGGATGAACGGACGCGCCGGAATCCCAGATTTGGATCCCGAGACCAACTGTCACATTGCCATAGTCTTGATTGCCAACGTATACCCTTTGGAAGGGCTGAGCATAAAATAACCATTTTGCGTACTGTTTTGCTAGGAAGGACGGAAGTACAAGTGCTGCTTTATTACACGACGATAGATTCTTCCACAGTTCCATTTCTTGTAACTGCATTATTTCCGATAGAATTTTTCTATTCAACACCACGCGCATTGTGTTGCTGTAATTGTGCAATTTATGGAAATATTTTGTAACCACGCTACCTAGAATTTCAGTAATACTGTTATGAATTGACATGTTTCTTTCCGTTCTGTTCCTTACGGTCTTGATTTCTATACCATATCTTAGCCATTCAAACACCTCTGATTCGGTAATCACATATGCGGTGTGCAACTGCATGTGTTTGATGAGGTGATTGTTCACAATTCCGTAACCCTTTGCCGACTCCAGCATGCCACCTGACTCTGATCTAAGCACAATTTCGTAGATGTGATTTACATCCGTAATCCTTGTCAACACGGTGAAATCATCCTCCAAAAGTTCAGACGACCTCGTGTACGGAATCCACGGTCTGGCAGATATCATGTTGTACACGTTTTCATTTTTGTAGCCGTTACTCAGTACGATTCCTGCCAGTAATATTGCTGCCATTGTAATTCTGAGCTTTTGGCTCTTGGCGTAGTTGGACGCGAATGGGTCGCCTTGTTCTAGGAGAACTTTAATGCTTGGGAGAATGAAAGAAACCACATCACTCCTTCGCTTACACAAAGTTAGGAATCGCTGATTTATTTTGGTGTATACCATCAAAATAAGTAGCATACAGACCCACACTGAAGCAGGATAAATACTGAGAAATTCGTCCAATCCTCTGGACAGTTTTCCCCGTCCACCACCACAGCTTACAAAAGCCAGTTGTGACAATGTCGCGTTGTAATTCAGACGGTATACATTTGGGTCGGGCTTCACATTTTCCAAAGTTGCACGCAAAGACAATTGGATATGGAACTCACTACGCCAGTTACCATTTTCGTTAACCATTTCTTTGCCATTTGTACAGAGTGCTGTGTGTCTAACGACCACGCTTGCGTTTGCTGTTATGGAAAATATTAGGGACGCAATTCCAGCAGCAAATATTTCGTCGTATGCTACAATCCGTAAGTTTGGAGCACTTGTAGCTATTCCATGTATGTTTGTTGGATAGGCCCTAGTCACACAGGTTCTAACTTTTTTATTTATTTGATAGAAAATTGTAGATATTAGATCAAACGCACGGAATGCAATCCGAACCTCATATTCCTCAGGAGAGATCTGCAATATATTAACAAGATCAAATAAACTGATGGGCTGGCGATGGATAGATAAACTTAGTGAGGATGGTCTCTCAAAATGCGATGTTATCAAATGTATGCTATTTGGTGCTGCTGTGTTGTCATCAAATGTAACTACCAACGTGACTGTGTAGAACACGTTTGGTTCAGCCGACCCTAGACTCAATGGTGTGAATTCCACGTCAGAACCCGTTCGTGTCTTCATAAATATCCTCAGGGATTCATCTGCAATTTTTTGCTCCTTGCGTTGTACGAATATATGCAGCTTTGGTACCATTGACTGTTCGGTTCTTCGGAAATAGTCGGCAATATTTGGGAACGCGTCGAAATAGAACGCTGTTGGGTAGCGACGCACCTGTAAAACCAGTGGATGTATTTGTAAGGATATTTGAATTTGACAGTTCCATGCTCGTGAATTTGCAGAGTAGAGAAAACTGTTTAGTCCAACGCAGTAATCGAAATCGTTAGAACGAGTGCCGTGAAAAGATCTAGCACCTCCAATTACTTGTTTTCTCTACATTCCAATTTATGGCGCGTAAAATCGTGAACAAGAGTTAGATTGCTAACATTGTAGTCTTGAAAAAGAATTCCGTACGGTATCCATACAAGCTTTGTTTCAGGTCGGGAATTAAATTTATACTCTATCACTGCCAGTTTCAGTCGTCTCTGCACAGCGGGATTGTACGTCGGGAATATGTCCAAGTGTTGAAAGTTATCTACCACTACATGACAGCGTGACCTTTCAAACAAGTTGAGAATTCCAGATATATCCAAAGGCAAGTCAGCCTGATGACTTGGCTGTCTATAATATACTAGCACGTTCTTCAGAATTTCGGATTCGTTAAAAGATAAATGCCATTTTGACGAGAATTTGCTGGGATAGTGGTCGGTAGGCAGTATCCGGAAGTATAAATCGGGGTAATACATTTCGCCTTCGCAGGAGGTTGCAACAAATGTAAATACTAATACAAAACCTAAAAGTATCGCAGAGTGAGAAGCGAATTGGGCTGCTAGTGAGCACAAAAACATTGTGGGACGTTGATCTCACGTTTTTATTTATTTTCTCTGTTTCAAGTGTATATTAAAGTCATGAGACAAGGGATATCCACATATCTTTTTGGAAAGGCTTGCTTTACAGTGTATAACTTATGTTCTTTTACTTTCCAAATTCGTTTCCTCCCGTCTCACTACTAGTGTATCTACATAATGTGTGGACTAACCGTAAAGGAAGATGTATTACTTCTGACAACTACCATTGAACTCGTGTGCCACACCCGCTTCAGGTGAATGCGCTCATTTTCGGAATGCAGTAACCGATTACAGAGGATTTGCTGAAACCATCTTATATCTTGGTAGCTACCCTGAATATACTAATGACGTATCTGGAGGATTCATTTCAGTCACACTTGGTAGTATAGTTAATACTTGACCATGTTGTACTTTCCACTATAAATTTTATAAAGAACTTTCTACACATAAGCTACATCGCTACATATGGAATGGAGCAACGCACTATGTAAGAGTTTCTCTTTTTATGTCGTGCTTGGGATTGCCATGGAGAAGCTATCCCTAGAGCTTCCAGCCCATGTAAATTTCAAATATCGTTCCCTCAACCTGGTCCTAGAACGATATGTTGGTATAAGATCTGCTACCCGAAGTTATATCCGGAACTGATTATTATCCATCCAGCTTATTAATCTAGTTGCGATCTCCGCATTAATTTGCTTGATGGAATTTCAGCACTGAAGTTGAGTACATCATGTTAACGGAGTAGGTTTTGGTAAATGGCATTTATTAATTAAAGACATCATTTCCAAAAGATGTTGTTGAGTAATTGAATTTTTGTTGGGAATATTGAATCCATGTGGAGTTACAGAATATTAGTGCGCGACATTTATATTGTTTGATCACAATTTCAAGTTTTGAAATTGGCTGCTGGTTTGTTATGAGTGATTTTTTGAACTTTACCATGGTCGTAGAGGTGACAGCGCTTATTATTGTATTATCTTCAATAATGCATATTGAACCTTCCCAAGCCGCAATTTCATGAGTGCATTTTTATCTCGTTTGCGAGATAAAACGGACGCTCCATGACGCTCCATGGTCGGAGTTCGGTCGAGTTCTTGCATCCGCTTTTTACATATTTTTTTGGATCGGAGATCGGTCGGAGTTTTTGGGAAGATATTATTTCACATAATAATGTAGATATACAAGGTATTTGTAAACCCTTGTCTCTACCAAATTCAAGCTCGGATTTGTTTCAGTGTTTGCCTCTTTCAATTTTAGAAGTGTATTGAAATATTGCGACGAAGGCTACCCACGGCAATCGTTGCACATTTTTTTGTGAAAAGCCTTCGAGTATATAATAACACTTCGGTGATTTTACTAGATGCGAGATTATACTTCTCCACTTGTATCAAATTGAGTGTGTCTCACTACACCACAGCCGTGGAATAAAGTTTTCAGATGCTGACTGGTTTTATTGAACTCATGAGCCACACCCGTTTTAGGTGAATACCTTCGTGCTGAGAGAGCAGCAACCCGTGCGCGACCGAAACGACCGACCGACCCGTGGAAACATGGATTTATCCAATACGGAGATTATACGTAGTCATATAAATGTATATGTATATATTGAATTAGTATATGAATTAGTATACGAAAACTATTGTGCAATATACATATTTCACCTGTGTGGATAATATTACTACCTAAACCCGTTAATTATATATTCCATGCCAGTATACGTGCCGCGTGGGTTAGGCGTTTGGACGTGAGATAAGTAATTCCTGGAGCATTGTGATATCGTAGCAAAGTACTTCTCGCAACAGCAATTACCTTATCTGGAATAGCTGCTTATGTTGTGGAGCTGAGGAATTTTTATTTGAGGTGAATACGCTTTCGAGAGAGCAGGAACAGGTCAAGGACTGTGAGTTAACCCAATATTTAAAAACCCGATTGCTATGCTCTGAAAAGAAGGATACGCATTATATTTGTACGGATCTATGTGGCCGAATATTCTATTGAAATCCTTTGAAGCATTTTATGTTTGGCAATTTTGACTCTGATTAACGTAAACATAACAGTTAACATGTCGTTGCCTCCGCCTTTTCCTAATACGATGTGCAGCTGTAGGTGTGAAACCGAAAGAATATGCGAAAATAATTTACTTGCATACATCCAATATTATAATGAAATTGTGTGGGTTTCATAGTAATTTACTTAAGAACACTTCTAAAGTGATGATGGCTACATGTCACAATGTTCATAGAACGTGTTTTCGGTAAATGTTCAACATTTGGCTTGTACACATATCATAAAGTGGATTTTCTTGAAATTGATGCCTAGAGTAATTTTCCAGTTTTTGGCTCTACTAATATAATTGACTTATTTCTACATGTCCTTTATCACAAATACTAAAGTATACAGCAAATATGCAATGATATACGGAACAGTTGGACCGGAAGCGCAACACTAGAAGCTTGATAATATTTTTAAAATCACTTTCTACAGTATTCTTGGTTAAACATGTTAAAATCTTCGAAGATTATACTTTGTGGAAACTGACAACAATTTTGAGCATCCAGTCATCATTAGACAAACGAGCAGATAAACACATTTTTTCAGTTTCTTACACATGCAAGCCAAAAATCGGAAAATGCAAACTCTAATCTCGAGTACATACATGACAAGAGATACCATAATTCCAAACAGCAGTACATAAAATATGAGGGAAACGTTTCCTTGCATTGATGGCCTTTCCAGTGTTGCGTTCTTTAGAGCTGGAGAGAAGTGAGTTCTCTCCTGAATAAATTTCGACCACCAATTCCAGATGCCAGAGAACTGTAGTCCTTGCATCCGTTTTATTACGTTGGGATGAACGGACGAGCTGGAATCCCACATTTGGAACCCGAGACCAACGGTCACATTGCCATAGTCTTGATTGCCAACGTATACCCTCTGGAAGGGCTGAGCATGAAATAACCATTTCGCGTACTGTTTTGCCAGGACGGAAGGGAGTATTAGAGCAGTTTTCTTACACGACGACAAATTTGTCCACAACTGTTCTTCTTGTAACTGCATTACTTCCAGGACAATTTTTTGATTTAAAATTTCATGCACAGCATAGCTGCAATTTCTCAATGTCTTTAAATATTTTGTAACCACGTTGCCAAGAATGTTTGTAATACTGTCATGAAGTGATATCTCATTTTCCGTTCTATTCTTTAGGCTAATAATTCCTAAACCATATCTTAGCCATTCAGACACTTCTGATTTCGCGATATCACTGACGCTGCTATTGTGCTTGACGATGTGATTGGTATGCATTCGATATCCCTTCGGCCATTGCAACGTGCTATTCGGCTCCTGTTCAAACATTGGTTTGCGGTGATATACATCCGCAACTCTTGTCAGCACCGAGAAACCATCCTCTAGAAGCTCCGAGGACTTTGTGTACGGAATCCACGGTCTGGCAGATATCATGTTGTACACGTTTTCATTTTTGTACCCGTTGCTCAATACGATACCTGCCAATAATATAGCAGCCATTGTAATTCGGAGCTTTTGGCTCTTGGCGTAGTTGAACGCGAATGGGTCACCTTGCTCTAAGAGGACTTTAACGCTTGGTAGAATGAACGAAACCACATCACCCCTTCGTTTACACAATGTGAGGAAGCGCTGATTCATTTTGGTGTATACCACCAGAGTAAGTAGCATACAAACCCAGACTGAAGTCGGATATATGCTGACAAATTCGTCCAATCCAGTGGATAGTTTTCCCCGTCCACCACCGCAGCTTACAAACGCCAGTTGTGACAATCTCGCATTGTAATTTAGACGATACACGTTTGGCAAAGTCGCACGCAAAGACAATTGGATATGGAACTCAGTACGCCAGTCACCATTTTCAATAATCATCCCTTTGCCATTTGTGCAGAGCAGTGTGTGTTTACTTACGAATACGCTTGCGTTTGAGACTATGGAAAATATTAGAGATGCAATTCCAGCAGCAAATATTTCGTCGAATGCTACCATCTGTAAATTTGAAGCACTTGTAGCTATTCCATGTATATTTGTTGGATAGGTATTAGCGACACATGTCCTAACTTTTTTATTTATTTGATAGAAAATTGCAGTTATTGAATCAAATGCACGGAATGCAATCCGAACCTCATATTCTTCGGGATAAAACTCCAATAGTTTAACAAGATGAAATAAACTAATCGGCTGGCGATTAGTCGATAGACTTAATGCGGTATGGCTCTCAAAATAAGATGTAATCAAATTTATGCTTTTTGGTGCTGCTGTGTTGTCAGAAAATGTTACAAGCAACGTGATTATGTAAAACACGTTTGGTTGAATCGACCCCTGCTTTAATGGTGTGAATCTCACATGTGATCCTGTTTGCGTCTTTAGAAATGCCCTCAGCGATTCATCCTCTATTGCATGCTTTTCCCGTTGCACGAACATATAGAGCTTCGGTGCCATCGACTCTTCCGTTCGACGAAAATAGTCGGCAATATTTGGGAACACGTCGAAATAGAAGGCTAATGGGTAGCGACGGATCTGTAGAACCAGTGGATGTATTTGTAGGGATATCTGGATTTGACAGTTCCACGACCGTGAATTGGCAGAGTAGAGAAAACTGTTTAGTCCAACGCAGTAATGGTTGGAATGCAAGCCATCAAAATATCTAGCTCCTCCAAAGTACTTACTTTGTCGACATTCTGTGTTGTAGAAATATTTATATCCATCCACAATACTTCGATGAGTAACATAGTATTTGCGAAACGGAATTCCGTACGGTATCCACAGTAGCATTGTTGCGGGCCGGTTACCATATTTATACTTTAACACGGCCAATTTGAGTCGTCTCTGTACAGCGGGTGTGTACGTCGGGAATATGTCCAAGTTTTGAAAGTTATCAACAACAACATGACAACGTGAATTTTCAAACAAGTTGAGAATTCCAGAGATATCCAAAGTCAAGTCCGGTGGTCGACTTGGCTGCCTATAATATTCTAGAACATGGTTAAGAATTTCCGATTCGTTAAGAGTGAAATGCCGTCTTGACGAAGATTCGATGGAATGATTGTCAATTGGAAATATCGATATATAATAAAAACTTCGGTTCCACATTTCACATTGGCAGAAGGTTGCAACAAATGTAAATACTAATACCAAAGCTAAAAATGTCGAAGTGTGGAAAGCCATTTTGCTTCCAGAGACCTGCTGGGCTCAGCCCAAGTCCAGAGAAATTGATGAGCTTTGATGGGACGTTTGTATATTTATTTCTGTTTTAAAAGTCTATTAAGATCATGAGAAAGCAATATCAGCAGATCTACTGGACAGGCTTGCCTTACACTGTATAACTTATGTTCTTTTACTTTCCAAATTCGGTTTGTCATGTCTCATGAATGGTGCATGCACATAATGTGTGGACTAACCTAAAAGTAAGATGTATTACTTCCGACAACTACTATTGTACTCGTGTGCCACACCCGCTTCAGGTGAATAATCTCATTTTCAGAGGGCAGCAACGGTTGACAGAGTATAAGCTGAAACCATCTAATATCTTGGTCAATATCCCGCATATAGTAATGAAGTATCTGGAGGCTTTATTTTAGTCACTCTTGGTGTAATAGTGCCTCTTACATGACCATATTTTGCTTTTCACAATATATTTTATGAATTTATTTTATGCAGAGTACTTTTTACACATAGGCTATACCGCTACACGTGCCATCGAGCAATGTAGTATGCTTGAGTGCCAATGTATGTGTCGTGCTTGGGATTGTCGAAGAGAAGCTATTGCCTAAAGAGCTTCCAGCTCATACATATTACAGATATCGTTTCCTCAACCTGGCCATGACCATATAACAAAATGTTCGTATAGATCTACTACCCGAAATTATACCTGGAACTGATAATTCTCAATACAGCTTCATAATGTAGTTGTGATATCAAAATTAATTTACTTAATGGAATTTCAACAGTAATGTTTAATAAAGCCGAGGATGCTAATGGAGGATGTTATAAATAAATGTGGAACACTTGAAATGACAAAAGACATGCCGTGGAATTCTATCGTTATTCCAAATTTTCAAATTTTGATCACTGTATGTTTTTGAATTTCGTGGTTTCTGAGACCAGTGCAGATATAATTTGTACTCGATGATTTCCATCCAATCAAGAAGCGATCATTCCTCAGTGCCAAGCAACTTAAAGTCCTGCAATGATATCGTATATAAACACATTGTGAGGTACATTTCCACTCCACCTGGCTAAATTTGAAATTTAGCTAGTATGTGGATGTGGCCCCAGAATGTGGATATATTTTTGAACGAACATGTAACATGAAATATGCAAGTACCAATAGCCGCTGTTATAGTTGCTGGCTTGTTCCTACAGTTTGTGTTTGATTTCCTAAATTTAAAAAAAATGGTTTTTTTATTTTGATTTTGTGATTTAAATTTTGAAAAGTTATATGAAATATACAATTTTAAGGAACCACTGACGTTGGCATGAATTTTTCATTATCCACGTTTCGTGCATTAACGCATTTAAATGACTTCAGTTCCAGTGAAATTTCATAATTTCTTATTAACTACCGGAAGCATGTAATGCTTGAAAGGTAGTTAATGGGTTTAAGTTGTTTGTCTGTGTGTCCGTGTGTCTGTAAACACTATAACTTTCCTCCACGTCTACCGATTCGGTCCAAGTTTTCCATGGACGTACCTTAGGGAAATAGTAAGTTTGCTATTGATTTTCGGGTTCCAGGCCCTACCCCCAGGGGAATGTTGGGGGGCAAGGTCCCCCATGCTTTCCTATGGGGAAAAATTTTATTCGCTTATCTGATAGAGAATTTTAAGGTGATCATTTTTCGTCATGACACCATGGGTCAATTCGGCCAAATGTCGGAGTGGTGGCTCCTTGACCCTCACGTGTCAAAAGGTCACGCAAAGGTCGAAAGATATTATTTCAGAAATTCATAGTACAATTCAAGATTAGTGTTTGGGAAAGCGAACTGAGTGTCAAATGTCACAATTTCACAGACAATACGTTTTCGATAGTTTTTTTAATTCGGGTTTACACCCGTCCTAGTTAGTGACACATGAGCTATATCCCACCGGATTTTTCATATTCAAACACGGTAGCGGGACAATTATATCAATAGCCATATGTAATACTGGTCGTCTGCATTTCTTCAATTACCAGCATGAATTTCATGGATTCATTATCATGAGAACTGGTTTCATACTTTTTACGTAATTTCAAATATTTCCTCAACACCAACTGCTTCCAATGCGATATCTCGGCAAAATTGTAACAAGTAATTCATAATACTTATTATTCCCGAGACAGGACAATGCCGATATGTATTTATAAAACGCCTAACCTATTTTGGAGGACGCCCTTCATGAAATGTCGTATTGTTCTTCAATTTGTCAAAAATATTATCGTTCGTTATGGTTGTAAATTGTTTAGCCCATTCAATCACTCCCACTATGCCTAGAGACAGGGTTCATAAACTTTATGGGAATTTCAGGGTAAAGTACGTTTCGATGCGATTTTGAGCGGGTATTATTTTACCGTTCTAGGGTGACTTTTATTAAATAAGATTAAAGGGACCTCAACGTTCACAGGACAGATCCCAAGAACGAGTGTGGTATCAATCGAGCAACCTTCCAAGGTCACGTGGGTTAACCAACCATATTAGCCAGCGGCCTTAGGCGAAAATACCCGCGACCGTTATCTTGCTACTACTTATCTCAATTGGAATCCAACATTTCGGATTATTGCAGGATATAAGTGTAACGACGCATGTAATTTGTGTTTGAAGTAATATTGCGGCTAAACTTAAGAATCTGCAAATGAGAAAATCTACAAGCAAAGTATTTTTGTGACATGAGATAAAAAACAGAGTAACCGTGGCACTTTTAATTCAAAATTTTGGCTGAAATGATTTATAAGAGACATAAACTTTTAAACAAAAAAAACAACAACACCGTATTACATTAACTCAAACTTTTAGGTGACATTTCACGTTTCAGTGTTAGAAGCATGTGTAAGCAAGAGCAGAAACCCAAGAACTCGGAGTAACACAGAATCCGCTGCAACACTCTCTACTCCTCGAACAAACTGTTCCATAGCGCCGGCACTGAAAATAATCACAAAAACAGGGTCAAATTAAATGAAAATTATGATTGAATGAATAATAACCCTACAAAGTGTGATGATCGAATGCATACCTGGCGGCGAGCCTGAGATTGGCGAGCTACTCTAAGATTTCCATTGGAGGGCACATTATAAAAGGTCACGTCCGCTGCGACCAATTCTGTCAATAAAATGAACAGGAGGCAGAAAGTGAGCTTGAAATGCTGCATACTGGATATGCGGGGACTCTGTAAAACTAATAAGTTTGCTGCCAAGTTTCACGTCTTGTCGGAACGACAAACTGGCTGGGAATGCACTGAATATTGCTTTTCGGTTCTTTTATAATTGGACCAAATACATGTAATGTGCATGTACGCATTAATGTAGAAACATTTTATTGTCTCATCCTTAAAAAGTAGGAAAAGAACCGGTTGCGGCACAACATGATAATAAAATATTTTAATTGAATGTCCACAGCACACAGAGTGGCTCGAGGTTGACATTTTATTCGCCTCATATATCCCTATCACAAAATTCAAGTTTATGTTGTGTGTGAAAACAACAAATGCTTAAACTCCATCTCTAACATTGTAAAAGAAAGCTTACTTGACACCACCCACCATGTCCAAACAGGTTTGGCCACGGGTGTCCATATTGTTTCTACTTGGTAGTGGATATGTCACTATGACATTTATTCTTTGCACGATCATTAAAATCCAACAATAAAATGCCTCGTGACTGATGCTAGTGTACAAAATGACAGTGTTGTTGCCCTCCACCTCTTCCACGAAACGACATATTTTGGTTATCTGGTAAGCCTGAAAATTGTACTTTACCTGGTAGTTGATTGTCCGGTTTATCTGGTGTAACACATATGCATATGTGAGACAAATTAAGTCTTTAGTGCCTCGAGTGAACGTGATGTATCGCTGCTGATGATTTTTGTCCGCAGAAATGACAGGAATGTAACTTCTAACGTAAAATGCTATACAAATATCTGCAAGGTACCACATGGACATTTTACAGTAGCAAGGAGAAAGCAAATTGGAATTATGACAAAAATGACCAATAAGGTAAATCGGCATTTGTGCTAAATATTTCAATAAGTTTTGAAAAATGCATACGTTCATCACACTGCAAATCAAAGTACTACTGCAACATATTAGATAATACCCTTTCCACCTGACTTACTTTATTTCAGAAAATTATTGATGGTAGCACAGTATTACATCACATACGTTCCACATCAAGTTTACACACGCATTCCATCTTCCCATATCTATTGGAGAAATAACATAGGACACACCAAAATGAAACAAAATTGGCCAAATAACCAATCAATAAATAATAATTTATTTGATAGCTACAGGTATGTGACCCGAAATGGAAATTTCTATAAATCATTATAAATAAGTATGGCTTAATTCGACAGTTACCTTGCTGCTCTTGTGTATGTTTCTGTCTTCGTTAACGTATTGATCCGAAACGTTTTTAAAGACGGAATGAGCTCCCAAATATTGCACCGCAGACCTGGATCCGAAAATCCGCATTTGGAATTGATTAAATTTGTGCCGGTGCCTTTAGGGGCAGTTGTTCTCCCTGGGCGAAAACGAATATTAGCCAGCTCTAATGATCCCATTCCAAGGAGAAAGTCAACGGAGCAGTAATTCTTAATTACCGCTTCAAAGTACTTTAATTTGGGTAGATCCGGTCCCCGTCTTGAGGTTTGCAAAATGTTGAGCTTTTCTTCATCCGTGTACGCTCTGGGAAACTCAATGTACAGTTCCGTAAGTGTGTCCTTGTACTCTTCTAATTTTTCAAATACCTTAGGTAAAATTACAGAAGAATTATATACCAAACCAATTCGAATGCTCTGTAGTCGCCATTCATTAGGAAACCGTAGAAAGTCTCTGAGACCAGGCAACAGAGACGAAACAGTTATGGGATTATGAACAAAGGAAAGCTCCAGTTGTTGTCTGGGATGATCTGGAGTTAACCAGCGGCTGTCAGAGTTCGGCAAATGAAATGGAAGTAGGAGGACATGAATGTGTGCATTTGCACACGTAATTCCATTTGTCACAGAGCACGGCGCCTGCTCAATACTAAGCAGCTCCAGGTGTTTTAATGTGGGAAATGTGGAACACAAATTTCTTCTAGGCGTTTGTCGACGGTCACTGCACAGTAAAGGGATCTGAGATTGGGGAGATGTCGAATGTATTTGCAGAGCAGCGTGTACCAGTCACATGTCACTAATCCCACACCTGAATGAATGTGAGCGTACCAGAAATGGTGACCAGCCACCTCCAGAAATCGTTCCGCGTTGGAACGACAGGAGCTAACAACATCTGGGTCTGGTCCTGGCTCACTCCGCCAGTCATTCTCAGAAATTTCCATATATCTACTTGGAAATGGGCTTTGGTTTTGGTAAAATGATGAGGTCAGGTTTGGAATTACTTCGGTGTGCAGCTTGTCTCTAATGTGAGCTGCGTTGGGGCGGAAATAAATTGGATAGCAAATGTCGCTCTCTCCACAAATATGACCGTAGCGATCAAATGTAAGATGTTTGCAATGGGATCTGGTTTGCAGGACCTGGTCCACTTCATATTTCCACGACTTACAGGCTAGTCGCATTTCAAGTAAGTTGTGGCAATCTTTCTGCTCTAGAAATTTCCGTGTAACCAGAATCTCTACAACCTCATACTTCATAAATGCTTGCTACTTAATACTTTGGTATCGCCTATTATATTTCAACTGTTATTTCTGGTATCAGCAAAATTCCACCTTTGGAAACATAAACCGTTGTCTGGTCGGTGCAAGTAAATTCCTCCAATATGATGAAGCCAGTGACCAAGTTGTCAGGTTGCTTGGATTGTCGGTCAGGTCAAGAATCATAAGCCATATCTGAATTATAAACATATCATTTCTTTAATTTAGGCAAGTTGAGTTTCTCCTTGGAGGCCTTCAAAATGCACCGCTTATCCTCGTCAGTTTCGGCTTCTGGAAACCCAATTCTCAAATCCCTTAACGTATCCTTATAATCTTCCAACTTATTAAATATCTTGTCCCATTGACCTAATGTTTTATACGCAAATTTAACTCCAATCACGACAGGACACCAAGTTGTTGGAATCGCTAGGAAATCTTGCAGCGTTGGAAGCCGAATAAAAATTGTGTGAGGATTTTCAATAACGCTGCAATCCAGTGCTGTTTTCTCGTCATCTTGCACTAAGCCATCTTCACACTCCACGTCCTTAAAAATCAGGACCTTCACGTGGCGATTGGCGTTGAATATGGAATTCACAATGACGTAGCTTTCTTCGGCAACACTAAGAATCCGAAGACTGCTTAGAGTTGGAAATTCGGGAACCTCTAATGTCCCGCTGCTACACATAGGATTACCATTGGATGAGACGTACAGGGACCTGAGATTAGGCAGCAGGCTTGCATACCCATGTATCAGCATATACCATTCTGAAGATGTCATGTACATGTCGCAAAAGATATGGGCACACCAAAACTGGTGGCCTGCCAATTCAAGGAGGCGTGTTGTACTTAATCGACAGGCATTCCGATTCCTTATGTAATCAGGATGCTCGCCATGCGCTCTCTCAGTAATTCGCAGCACCCTACCCGGAAATATATTTCCTTCCTGCAGCGACGGCGAACTGTTCAATTTCGATATTATTTCCTCCACACGAACATGGTAACGATTCACTTCCTCCTAAAAAACACAATTTCATTGATAATTATTCGTCCGAGTGTTACATCAAGAGAAAATATTCCCTTTCGGATTAACGATTATCATTGTTTGTCTCCTTTATTATTCAACTTCAGGGATAATGAAATATATTCAATGAAAAATATTTCGTTTGAAATCATTCACTATTGAAACAATGAAGTATATAATAGTGGTTTTCAGATACTTGGACATTATTATTGCTGATGTCCAAAAGCCATCTTTTGGAGATTTCTCATTTCTTAGACTAATGTGTTTTAAATAATTGAAATTGGAATATCCTCGAACCCAGAGTACTACCACAAATATCCATCCAAGTAAAGGAATTATTAAGTATACTGTGTTATTTCCTTATCCATGAAACTACAAAATTACCGAATGAATGTGAATAAGAAAATGAATGTTACCGAAATTATGGTAATAAGTCACAACTAAATCCATGATTTATTTTGAATTAAAAATTACCTGGTTAATATAGCTTGGTCCCGCCGATGTATGTATGATATTTAATGAAAATGGGTGG
This sequence comes from Sinella curviseta, assembly GCA_004115045.4. NCBI lineage: Eukaryota > Metazoa > Arthropoda > Collembola > Entomobryomorpha > Entomobryidae > Sinella > Sinella curviseta. The sequence continues at coordinate 3,654,113 of CM023200.3, read as the reverse complement.
CACATGTCACATGCAAAAAACACAGTTACTGCATTCAATATGTGCAATTATACGTACCGCAAAAATGCATCTCATATCGAAATATCAAAGCGTGATAAATCAAAGCAAGCTAGTTTACAACTTTCGCGAAAACTCGGAACACACTAGAGTCGTTAGGTGGGAAAGAAAACAAATTGTTGTGAACAGGAAACACGAAAATAAGAAAACGAATTCCAAAATGTGTGAGCGTACCAGTGCACAAAATACCTATGCAAATGAGAAAGATAGAAGCATACTCCTTCGGTCTCAATACATTGCTTACTGTTTCACATGCGTGCGATTTTTTTACTTGGTCCACCTACTCCTTATGCCATAAAGAAAATGTTCTTACCGAAAACGAAAATTTAACCTAACATGAATGCCTTTATGAGCAAGCATGTGGAATTCATTATCAGTCGGCATTACCGGCAGGAAAATAAGCATTTCAATTAAATTAATGTCACATTTGGAAAATCTTACTATTTGATGAAATTATAAAAAAACAATACACGCAATGTAATCATCTTCAATAAAGTCAAATTATCGGGGTAACCAATATGAAAACAAATAATCGCATTTTTTATCACTTTTACTCATTTTGTTGCAAACCTTGCCTTATAGATCATTCAAGTGGGGAATTCCGTGATTTAATTTTCTTTTAGCTTTCATATGATGAAAACGATGTGATGACTAGTGACCTCAATTCAGTTTTTCTAAGGATGTTTATTCAGCAATTGCGATTCATTTCACATAACGACAACATTACACAACATAAATAGCAGCAATAAGAGGTGTAAATAAGTGGACCGACTGGCGAAAATGTAAATGTAGATATGCACATAGATCGAATCAAAATACTGAGATTGCCTGAGTGAGGAAAATACACAAGCAACTGATATGCCACAGGTGTTACATTATGCACAAGTCGTATCAGTTCTTTCATATTTCATATGTGCTATTTTCATGTCGATGTATGACCCTGGATTGCGGTGTTTCACGAAATAAACCCGTCAAGCCAAGATGTATGAAAGTGGCGGAGCAACACATTTCCCGCGTATGTCTCACATTGCCCCGTTTTGAAATCCTAACGGTCACTAATGGTAGAAGTGAAAGTAGTGACAACCTTTTTCAGTGATGTATTGAAAGCCCAGAAATCGTTTCTCACGCGTCTCACATTGCCCCATTAGAATTTGAAATCGGCAATTTTCTCGGAAACGGTTAGGAATTTTCAAAAACCAACACTGGATTATTGCTTCTCGTTGAAAGCGGGATATAAATCATGTGTCATGTGCATGTGTTGTCATTTGAAATTTTCGAAAGTGTAACGGTTTGTAACGGTTGCCGTTGACATATGAGTTTCAAAACACATGCGTGCACGACGTCGAATGATGAGCAATCGTTTACCGAAAACGGAATTTGAAAAGGTCTAACCGTTTTCGAGATATCGCGTGCACAGACGGACAGACAGACGGACGGACAGACGGACAGACAGACAGACGGACAGACTGAAGTTATAAAGTGGCTCCGCCACTTAATAAGCAACACGTCTGATTATGTCTGCAAGCAAAATGAAATGAGTTATGAAAACGCAAATAAGTGAATACAAGATGCATTATGTATTTAATTTTACTATGGCATGTTTTCAGTGAGTCAATCAATTTAGGATAATAATTTAATGGATCATACGTAATGTTAAAAGATAATTACAAGTGGCTGATTTTTATTCCGTTTTTCATCTACAAAAATGTTCCTCATATACCACATATTGGTTTAACCCAGCACGAAAATAAATATTCAAACTTTGACATCCCTTGTAAATGGTGTGACACAAGAACATTCACTTATAGATTACGGCAAATAGGTATATTATTTTACGGATAACAAAGAATGTAAATGATTGGATGATTAGTTGTCAAGCTGGTGATTGTAATTATAATACTATTTTACAATTTCCTCCTGTTCGCGTATAACATAGGGTTAAGCATCCGAAATCGAACATATGCTTAACCCCATAATGATGACCCAATGCTTAACCCCATGTTACAGATACAGTGCTAAACTACATGTTAGAGACACATCTACTATCTACTTAATCCCAGTTTTAGTGTAATCGGCCCCCGTTTGTGAAACCGCAAAGCGGCTCTTGTACTATTTTACAATCACCTCCTCTTCGCCTCTAACATTGGGTTAAGCATCCGGAAGCAAACATATGCTTAACCCCATACCCAATACTTAACTAACATACTAATCTAACCCCATACTTAACCTAACTACTAACCTAACTAACCCCATACCTAACTAAGGACCCAATGAATAACCCCACGTTAAAAACACAGCGGTGATTCCCATGCTACATCCACAATACTTCACCGCATACTCCTATTTTTACTGTAGACAGTCCCAATTTGCGAGACCACAAAGCGGCTTTCGTTCAAAATATATTTATCACACATATATTATCCGATCATGTCACATAATGCCAACATAACAAAACTTTGGCCACACCAAATTTCGCAACCAAAAAATAATTGATAATCACATGAACTGTTAAGCACTTGGTCGCACAAAGGTTTCTTCTCTTCCTCCGCAACGATCAAGTATAATTTTTTGCAGTGTTGGCATCAATTCCCAAATATTACACTCTGGAATCCGATCAAAATACCCGTTATTGTAGTTGATCACGTCCTCACCTCCACCTGTAATTACGTTCTTGTCCTGACTCATGGTGAGGTTTAACTGCTCCAGAGACTCCAGTCCAAGAAGAAAGTCTAGAGAGCAGTAATTGTCTATTCTTGCCTCTAACTTCTTCACATTTGGCAGGCGTAATTTCGTCCGCGATGCGTTCATAATCCGCCGCTTACCCTCACGATTTCTCGCCCTGGGCAACACGATGCACAATTCAGTTAATGATTTGTTGACATTTCCCAACTTTTCAAATATGGCGTCCCAATAACCATTGAACCTATTGGAAAACTCCATTCGCAGTATCTTCATGTTCCATTCAGCAGGCAGTCTGGACAAGTCTTCCACCGAGAAAAAAATAATAGCCACCATTTCAGGATTATGAACGAGCGAGAAATCAGGTCTTTGGCCTTCGCGACTTGGCTGGATGGGCCGAATCACTAGACATTTTACGTGCGAATTGGCTTGGAACATGGCATTCATGACAGGATACGGTGCATCTTCAATGCTGAGCAAGTCCAAGCTTCCCAAGGTCGGAAACGGAGGTACATTGGCATCCCCGGTCCAGTCACCACCAGATGGGTGAAAACGATTAACGTAAAGACCCTTGAGATTTGGAAGAAGTCGAACAAACCTGTACCATTCCGCATGACTCATTTGTACTCCAAAGTCAAAGTTGGCGTACCAAATGTGATGACCAGCCAGCTGCAGAATGCGTCCAAGACTGCTGCGAAGACGACTCAGAATTTCGGAGACATTGTCATCCCAGTTAAATTCTTCGGAGATGTAAATACTTCGGTTCGGAAATGGGTTCCACTTTTGAGAAATTCTTGAAGCTAAACGAGGAATAATCTCCGGCTCTAGCTTGGATTGCATGCCACTGCGGCAAGGACAAAATTCTGTTGGAAAGCTTATGTTCTCAAGAAGGTGACATCCGTCGAATGCAGTATTTTTGTAGTGGGATCTTGTCTCCAGGAAACGCTCCACTCCAAACTTAGAAATGGCAGACTAGTCGACATTGGAGAAGGTCATGGCAGCTTTCCTTTGTAATCAGCTTTTGATCAAAGAGAATGTTGAGGACCTAATGTTGTAAAATGTATGAGTATCTCCATTTCAAAATCAACCAATTCAATGAATAAAATAAATTGTGTACCTTTGGAAACAAGTATTGCTGTCGCTTTCGTTTTAGCACGTCTGTCCAAAATGGTGATGCCTGTGAGAGTGTTATCAGGTCATTTGGGTCAGCAGTCAGGTCAATAATGGCAAGCCAAATCTGTATTCCCATTAAGAAAGGGTGATATATTGTTACAATTCAGCATTGTTAGATTTATTTCTGTGATGTGTCACATGCTGCATATACTACTGAAATTTTAATTGCAATGTTACCTCCGTCGGAAAAATAGCCAGCAGCTTTCTACTATCCTCCTCAAAGTCTCCCATGGCTATTGACTTGAGTTGCACTTTTTTAAATCAGGTTACACAGAGGAACTGAACCAATCACAAAAGGAATTAGCAAATATTTGCAAAGTAATTCCAAAAAATAAATAAAATTGACTGCATGGAACACGAAATGTTTTCCCCAGATTTATATTCGTCTTGATGGCCAGGTGTTCCGTTTTGGAGTCAATTGTAGTGACATAGATGATAAGCACCTCATGACGGTAACGCTTTAATCAAATCACACAATGATTTTACTCACTGTTTTATCCCTAAGCTCCCGATTTTAAGTACTTGGCTTGCGATGGAGTTCCACGCTATATAATATTATAGGTGACGCAGAAGCCATGGACTACGGCGCCACGCCACAACGACACTACCGCAAGTTGGTAAATAGAAATTGCTGTTTAAAATGCTTAATTGTAATTAAATTTAAATTCGGCTTCACGGAGTCGATTGTCCAGTTAATTGTGAATCCATTAACACCAAATTCTACAAGTTTCCCCCACTTCTTGTAGGATTTAAGACGTACATTTGTTCGCCATTTTTGCATTCAATCAGTACGTCTTAAATCCTACAAGAAGTGGGGGAAAGTTGTAGAATTTGGTGTTAGTGGATTCACAATTAACTGGACAATCGACTCCGTGAAGCCGAATTTAAATTTAATTACAATTAAACATTTTAAACAGCAATTTCTATTTACCCACTTGCGGTAGTGTTGTTGTGGCGTGGCGCCGTAGTCAATGGCTTCTGCGTCACCTATAATATTATAAATGGGGGCGCATTTATTCAAGACAAGTCCTTAATCTTCCTTCACTTTTTCACTGCTTTTAATAAAAATTCGTCGCACTTAACAGTAAAAGTTCATTCCATCTAAGCTAATTTACCACTTTAACGAAAAATGGTTCCACAAAGTAATATTATTAAATGTGAATGAACTGAAAAAATTGGTTTTTAGAACAGGGAAAATGAACACAATCAAACTGATGCGAAAAAAGTGTGTGAGTATAACAATGCACCAAATACCTACGCAAGTGAAAGAGAGCAACAGATGTTTTCAATCTCAACATATCTTGCAATGCTTCACATATTTGTGATTTTTTTACTTGGCGCATCTACTTTGCGCATCTCAGCATAAAGATGTTTTTTTTCTAACACATATTAACGTGAACATGAATGCCTTTAGGAATAACCGATGCGGATGGCTATATATAATTTTTAGATTGACCATACCTGCTATCATGCTTTACGTTCAGTGAGGAGGGCGAGAAAGATTCTAGCAAGTTTCTCTCTTATGGTGCAAATCTCGAGACAGACGGGCGAAAATAATGATACAAAATGGTCAGTTTTACTTTTCAATTTAAGCAATGTAATACGAACCTGCTTTCAATACATTTACGGACAATGCTTTGAATAGTTTTTTTTTATTCTGCGCCCCCAACTTACTTTAACGAGCAATCATGTGGCATGTATTCTCATTCGGCTTTACCGGCAGGAAAGAAAAAAACATTTCAAATCAAATTATGTCGCATTGGAAAATTTTACTATTTGATGAAATTATTTTTTATAAAAAACCATAAACTGAATGTAATTATCCTTTTTCAAGTCGCATTATTGAGGCCGCCAATAGGAAAACAAATAATCACATTTTTATCCTTTTTAGTGGGCTTGTGTAAAAACATGTAATCATAGATCATTATAAATTGGCATTACATGATATAATTTTTTTGCAGCCCGGATAGGATGGACGATAACGTCGAGCCAGTTTTTCTAAACATTTTTATTCAACAATTGTCATTCATTTCACTTAACGCTAGCATTACACAATATACATTGCCACAAAATACATTCTCAAAATAATAGATAATCATGTAAACTTTGAATCACTTCTCTTCCAGGTTCCATTCGCTAGTCTAAATCGTGTCAGTGTAATTGTACTTAACGTAGGCATCAGTTCCCAAATATTACACTCTGGAATCCGATTCAAAAAACCATTATCGTAATTTATCACATCCTCGCCACCGTCCGTGATTGCTTTCTCGTCGTGTATCATGTCGAGCTTTAAATGTTCCAGAGATTCCAGCCCAAGAAGAAAGTCAAGAGAGCAGTAATTTATTATATTTGCCTCTAACTTCTTTACATTGGGCAGGCATAATTTTGTCCGCGATGCTTTCAAAATCCGTAGTTTATCCTCAGGATTCATCGCCCTCGGTAACTCGATGTGCAGTTCTGTCAAAGTTGTGTTGACACTTGCCAGCACTTCAAATATTGAATCCCAATATCCACCAACGCTGTACAGAAATTCAATTCGAAGTACTTTCATGTTCCATTTTGTAGGAAGTCTGAACAAATCCTCCAGCGACGGAAACGTAATGGCCACTGTTTCAGGATTATGAATGCGATTAAAATCAAGAATGTGGGATCGGTCGTCAGGAGGCAGGCAGCGGTCGGAATGACATGGCTGAGCTTCCGGAATGATGACAGACTTGACATGCGGATTGGACTGAAACATGGCGTTCATGACAGGATAAGGAGTGCTTTCAATGCTAAGCAAGTCCAAGTTTCTCAAGGTCGGAAACGGAGGAACGTTTGCATCACCGGTCCAATCATGACAAGTAAGGCATAAACATTTAACGTATAGGGACTTGAGATTTGGAAGAAGCTTGACAAATCCGCAGAGTAGTGTGTACCATTCCGTTGTCCTCATTTCAGTCCCGATGCCAATGTGGGCGTACCAAATGTGATGACCAGCCAGCTGTAAAATGCGTCCAACGTTGGAGCGGAGACGATTCAAAATTTCGTACCTATTATATTCCCAACCAAGTATTTCGTAGGTGTAAATATTTCGGCTTGGAAATGGGTTCCACTGTTGAGAAATTTTTGATGCTAAAATGGGAATATGTTCTGGCTCTAGTTTGGGCTTTGTGCCCCAGCGGTGTGGACAAAAATATATTGGGTAGCTTAAGTCATTTTCAGCGACATCGCGGCATCCACTGAAGGTAATATTTTTGTAATCTGATCTGGTCTCCAGGAGACGCTCCACGCCAAACTTCCAGAAATGGCAGGCTAGTCGACATTGGAGAAGGTCAGTACAGCTTTCCTTTGTAATCAGCTTTTGTTCAAGGAGAATGTTGAGCACCTATTGTTGTAACTTTTATGAATATCTCAATTTCGATATCAATGTATTTGTTGAGTAAAAAATTGATTACCTTTGGAAATAGGTATTGTTGCCTTATCGGTTGGAGCAAGCCTCTCCAAAATGGGGACGCGTGAGAGAAGGCTATTAGGTCATTTGGGTCTGCAGTCAGGTCAATAATTGTAAGCCAAATCTGAATATGAATTAAGAAACGATGGTAACGAGTTAACATTTTGCACTGATAGATTTATTTTGGTGATGTTATTCATGCTGCAAGTGTTGCAATAATATTAATTGTTGTTACCTCCTCCGGAAAAATTGCCAGCAGTTTGTTGCCATCTTCAGAGTCTCCCATGATTATTGAATCGCGTGGCACATGATTAGGTTACACTGAAGAATTGAATTCAATCTCGCTCTACTTGCTCTGAGGTTACCTATGAATAAAATCACTACACAGTTTGGGAATTATTGCACCACCAAAATCTGTAACTCAAAAGTAATCACAAAAACAAAGCTGATGTTGCTACATGTACATTAACAGAGAGGACTGAGGTAATTGCACTCGTAATTAAATTATTATTAGGTAGACCGGTGTGTAAGTTACATTTTATAAACACGCTTCTCTAATGCGAATTATATTGGTGTTTATGGCTGTGCATAGGAAGAAAGTCAGTGATCACCTGTTTGTCTGTTGTACAGAGGTTGCCCATACTTTATTCTGCCACTTTAGTAATTACGATAAATTCAAATACAATATTTCTTCGAATGATTTCTTCGCTCAATATGATAGCCACGTTCATGAACTACCACCCTGCATCTCTTTTTCAACGATTCAAATACGGTACTGACCAGAGCACGAGGAATCTTTTAGCATTCTCATTTGCCACATTTCCAAAGACCATTAAAAAGTTCTGGCCCGACGCTTCCCGGTAGCTTGTTTCAAAAGCCTAAATCCAAGTATGCTCATGGGAGGGATATGGGGAGACTTGATGGGTATATCAGAGTTGGAAATGAGCTTTGGTTCATTATTTTTCCGTAACTCTACCGAATACCGCTGAGTTTTGTTTGCCGTGAGTGAAGGCGCTACATCATGGTGGAGGTACACCTTAAAATCGTCCCATATGTACATTTTTTAGGGATTTTGAGACCTTTCATTATGAACTCGGCTAACACCTAGTTAAGTAGGTTGCAATGATCCACAAAAACTTACAACCTGCCAATGTTTACCCGTCCGACACAAGAATCGCGCGTGGGTGGCAGAATAAAGTATGGGCACCCTCTGTATTCACCACCGCACCGTGTCCAATGCGCAATGCATAGTGGTTTTCTGAAGAGCTGTGATGTTTGCGTGTGTTGCAGTGGAGTAAAATCATATGGTTGGGTGTGAAGGTCAATGAAAAACACTGACGTTGTGTACAAAGCTCAATGTTTGTCAGGTGCGTTGCGTGAACATTTTCCTCTTAATTCATATTTCGGATTTGTTTGGGAAAATGAATGTATTATGCAATTATACTTAAATAACTAATTCGTCTGTAAGACCACTTGTCGGGCCACCTTTTCAGATGTACTGTCAACAGACTAGGAATCAATGTCCAGATATTGCTCTCCATAAATCCATCCGAGAAAGTGTTTCTTAAATCAAGTTCACATTGCTCACTTGTCAATTTCGTATGTGCAGCATCAAAGCGACCAATTTCCAGATTGAGAGTTTCCAGTGATTGTAGTCCTAAAAGAAAGTCTAATGGGGCATAATCCAGCACAACTGCTTCGAAACGCGTTAGTTTGGACAGGTTCAGTTTTCCTTGAGAAGCGCTCAAATGATAATATTGCTCATTTCCAGGGATACACTTTGGAAATGCAATGTATAGGTCACTTAATGTGTCTTTGTAATTTTCGAGTTTCTCAAATATGGCCTGCCACTCACCAAAAATATCGCATTTAAATCCAATTCGAAGCACTCGAATGCGCCATTCATTGGGAATCAAAATGAAATGATGCACATTTTGAAACTTTATGGAGACAGTGTGAAGATTTCTGACAAGAGAAAAATCCAATTCTGTCTGATTATCAGCTTCAGGAAATCTTGTCCCATCGTCCAGGAACATTGTACCATTCTGACAAATTAGCACCCGTATTTGGGGATTGGCCCTCAATATTGAATTTATAACACAATTCCAAGGCCCTTCCACACTGACGAGTTCCAGCTTATTTAATTTGGGAAATAAATCAAAATTACTTTCTCCTGTTACTACGCTCCTATCATTGCAACATGTCTTGATGTACAGAGATTTTAAATTTGGGAGATGTCGGACGAATTTGCACAGCAGATGGTACCACTCAGCTGTGTGCATATCCCCATCCCTGCCGCAGTAAATGTAGGCGTGCCAAAAGTGATGTCCGGCGACCTCAAGTAAACGTTCCGTGGTTGACCGATTCTGAACCAACACGTCATTTCCTTCCATGGGGTATGGCCGCATGCGTAACAATAAATTATCGATAATAATGATTACTCTGCCCGGAAATGGATTGTAATTCTGAAGGTCTGACGAAGCAAGGATGGACGCGATTTCCTCCAGCGCTATATTCACCTTTCCTTGTGTGTATGTGATGCGGAAATGAATTGGGTAGCACATATCACAGCCTAGCAGATAATGCGTGAGGCCTTGAAAGTGGTTCCTTGAAAGGTATTTATTATCGTTTCTTCTTTCCAGGAAACGATCCACACCGTGTTTCCATGATATTCAGACCAGCCGGAAACGGAGTAGATCACGGCGGCGATGCCTTTTGGTCATTACATTCTGTTGTGCAACGATTTCTAGAACCTGTTAAATGAAATAATCATTTTGTGAATAGAGTTTGTGAAATGCTGAACATCGGATGGAAATGTCTGTGCTATGTAGTACCTGTGGAAACATGTACTGTTGACGGTTCCGTTTCAGCAAATTCCTCCACAAGGATGACGCAAGCGTTAATTGTATCAGATCACTTGGATCGTCAATTAAGGAAAATATCAAGAGCCAAACCTGAGAGTACAAAAAAATGTAAATTCCAACTTACAACAGGCACCCATACTAATAATCATTGTTCTTGTATTGGTGGAAATAACGTACGCGTGTAATAACTATTCACCTCATTTGGAAATATTGTTAATAGTTTACGCCGATCCTCTTGTCCAATTTGTGGCACTTTATTCGCTTCCATCTTATCGACTTAATGGTGCAGATTGAGCCACAGTAATTAAAACCACACATGGATTAATTTCATTTTTAAACATTAAATGTAAATATTTTTGCGACCCCGTTAAATAAATGCAACAACTTTCGACAGGCACTAGTCTGACTCAGCTCATACGCAGCATATAAATGAAAAACAAAATAAACATTTTTTTACTGAAGACTGTGTAGCACAGATGTGAATTCTCAGAAGCAAAGCTGGTTCTGTTGTTCTCTCTGATGTCGCATTTACAAGCGTACCATCTTGCCGGTGTGTTGTCGGCATTGCCATGCAGCAAAGCCCATCCAAGAGATGATGATACAACAACAGGTGGTAAATAAAATACACACGTTGATGATGGAAGCGTTATCTTGGTGTGGCACAGCTCTACCTACGGATACGCTTGCATTGTTAATGTGATTTCATTGTTCATAACCAATGCATGCTTCACAACATGCTTTCATAATGCATTAAGGTAATAAGAAAATATTAAGGTCAGGTCAGATGTATTAAAATGACTTGCGCTCGTTCGGCAATAAATATAGATGTGCATAGTCTTAGCATCACAAAAGTTTATTACTGCAAGTGTATTTTTTCCGTTTCGTTAAGAAGCGCTTACGATGTAATATCTTGTTTATACTCCCAAGTATGTAACCATCCAAACCGCGGATGCGGATATGCTCGCTGACGACGACAGATCGACCGGGAAATGAATCGTAATTTCTAGAAAATGATGTATTGGTTAGAGTGGGTGTTACTTATTCAATCTTCTGGTTCGCTTTGAAGTTAGTATTTTGGAGGCGGAAATAAAGCGGGAGGCACGAATTTCATGTGTTAGGTGCGAATTATTTGATGGAATTGGTGACAATGGAGACTGTTGGAATGAATTCTGGTTTCGATAATCAGTCAACGGGGAAGGAAAATAATGTCAATCCTTAAACCAGTTTTATTATTCTTTTTTATTCATAATTTTCCATTCATATCGTATAACGAGAAAGTACTAGAAAGTAAAAAACAATAAATAATCACGTGACCTTTGAAGCACTTGGTCGCACAAAGGTTTCTTCCCCTCTTCTAAACCGTGTCATTGTAATTTTGTTTAGGTTAGGCAACAGTTCCCAAATATTGCACTCTGCAATCCGATCCAAAAAGCCGTTATTGTAGTTTATCACGTCCTCACAACCGTCCGTGATTTCTTTCTCGTCATGTATCATGGTGAGCTTTAGCTTTTCCAGGGACCCCAGCCCCAGAAGAAAGTCAAGAGAGCAGTAATTTGATATATTTGCTTCGAATAACTTCACATTTGGCAGCTGTAACTTCGTCCGCGATGCCGTCAATATCCGCAGTTTATCCTCCGGGTTCATCGCTCTTGGCAACTCAATATACAATTCGGTCAAGGATGTGTTGACATTTCCCAACTTTTCAAATATTGAATCCCAATAACCACCGCAACTGTACCTAAACTCCATTCGAAGTGCTTTCATGTTCCATTCTATTGGCAGTCGGATCAAATCTTCCAGCGACGGAAATACAATGGCTACCATTTCTGGATTATGAATGAGATTGAAATCAAGAATGTGGGTTTGGCGATCTGGAGGTAGTCTACGGTCCGCATGGCTTGGTTGTGCATTCCGAATGATGAGACATTTAACATGTGGATTGGCTTGAAATATTGCATTCATCACAGGATATGGAGTACTTTCAAGGCCAAGCAAATCCAAGTTTCTCAAGGTCGGAAACGGAGCAACATTTGTATTCCCGGTCCACTGATGACAACCAATGCATGAGCACTGGACGTAAAGGGATTTTAAATTTGGAACAAGTCGAACAAATCTGCAGAGGATCGTGTACCATTCCGCTGTCAGCCTACCAGTTCCAATGGAAATATGGGCGTACCAAATGTGATGACCTGCCAGCTCCAAAATTCTTCCCGCGTAATTTCGAAGGCGGCTCATTATTTCATATGTGTTGGATTCATTTGGAGGTATCTCGTTGATGAAGAAAGTTCTGCTTGGAAAAGGGTTCCAAGCTGGATAATTTATGGAAGTCAAGGTTTCAACTATTTCTGACTCCAGCTTGAAGTCAAGTCGGGAACCACCCAGTCGCAAACTTGTTGGGAAGCTGAAGTCGTTCCAGTAAGTATGGCGACAGCCATGGAAAGTAATGTTTTGGTAGTGGGCGCTGGTCTCTAGGAGACGTTCCACGCCGTACTTCCATGAATGGCATACCAGTCGACATTGGAGGAGGTCGTGACAGTCTTTTTGTGACAGTAGCTTTTGCTCAAGCAAAATGTTGATCACCTAAATTTGAAATAATTATTTATAATTAATAATAATTATAGTTATCGAAAGAATTATTTACATATTAATTAAGTACTGGTTACACTGGGAAACATGTATTGCTGTCTCCTTGGAACCATCAAATTATTCCAAAAGGTGGAGGCATGAGAGAGAGTTATGAGTTCACTGGGGTCATCAATGATATCAAAAACCTGCAGCCATATCTGTTGTGCATTTCCACAAGTGTGTTTTGAAATTAGTTCAGTTTGATGATTCATATATATTTTTATTTAAATATTTTTGCACTGCGTTTTTCACGCTGACAAGTTATGTTGTAATTCTTACCTCTTCTGGGAAAATATTAAGCAGCAATCCAGTATCTTGCAATAGTCTGAGCGAGATTGGATTGGGGTCCATTATTAAGTTCAATTTGTTCTCTTAGAAAGCACGAGAAAATATGTTTTTGATGAATCCTGAGCGAAAATGAAGACACACTTTAAATACGAATAAACTATGCTTAACGACTCGGTTCAAAAAATACAAAATATAATTTATTACAAAACGTTCGCCGAGCTTGGAACTTGAAATAATAGACTCCCAGAAATTAAAGCAAATATAGAAAAACAATTTTACTTTTTGACCTTCAGCATTCCCAAAACAGTGCTGTGTTATGACGAGCGTGTGTGTTGACTAGTAGCAAAACCAGATGACTGAGTTTACGTAAGTAACCAAAATGTAAACATCATCGTTGTTCATGCTACGCTTGTTGCTTTCCACACGTATTTACATTCCGTCTACAAGTTTTACATTTCAGGTTGCTGCCTGTGAGTGGAATGCTTCGGCATTTTGAGAGAAAGTACGTATCTTACAAACCAGTAATACATACCGGTCGCATTTTTGCATTGGGGAAAGCAGAAGCTAGTAAAAAATTGCGATGGTAAAAGACAATACTTTCGCTTGGATATCGGGTTATCAGAAATTGAAATATTGCAAAATGGCGAATACATGTAGGGAATGAAATCTGCACAAATGTTCATATTCTTTTCCAGATGATTGGGAATATTCATGCCAGTTTTATAAGACTAGTGGGCGCGATTTTTTAAAGACTATGGAACTAGTGGCCTGAATATATCCGGTTAGGTTAGTCTAAACTTTGTCTCTATGATCTCGTCTATGATTAATTTGGTAAATAAAACGGTTTCAGAGCAGCGCAAACACTGATCACATTAAGGTACTCAAATAATTTCTCAATATTTTAAAGCAGGTAAAATTTGAGCCTACGTGATTACTTAATTTAATAAATCATTTTGGTGGGTCGTAATGTCAAAGTGGTGCAATTAAATGATGATGCAATCTAAAGCAACAACAATATGAGCCGACGTGGAGGTGAAAAGATGCGATAACCAAAGTATACCATTTCATCCATGCAAGCAGAGCAAAGTGATTTGCTGAATGCGTACTCTGCTTTTGAGATATTATTCTCCGAGTGTTCATGATATCCAGTTTAGATAGCCTTGAAAATTTGTTTGGTCAAGAATGAGTTGGCGTGTAATCAGAGCGATAAGCGGAATAGGAAAACTGAACTGGAACAAAGCGCATTATATGCAAATTATGCTTTATTGGCCATTACATGATACATTCATCGAATGGCATATGGTTGAATGGGTCCACATTAAATATTTTATGTATTGATTGATTGTTCTTTATGGGGGATGGTTTTGATCAAAAGTCCGACACACAACATACCTCTGTACACATTATAAAACCCATGTGTACAATATAAAACTCGCCGCACATTATATCTTTCAGTGCACACATTAAAAATATTAAGTAGCGAATACGACTTTATAATATATGTAAACAAATGAACGTGATCTTATAACCTAATATTATTGAATTATAATATATTTAATTAAAAAAATCAAAACACCGTCTGGCAATGGACTCTGATGCGCAGTCCCATGGCAGGTACCCGAGCCGGTGAACGCCATTCGTGTATAAATATCCGTAGCTTTAAATTTAATAGACGCCCTAACTTAGTCGACATTTTTAGAAGTGGGACTGTTATAATTATATTGTTAATTATAGTTGCAAGGTCCCTCCCCTCTCGTCCATAACCTACTTCTGACTTCCATTTTTTCCTATGATAAAATTGCAGGATTTACTTAATTTAAAAACTTTCTCTGAAACTATCTTGTAAGGATAACGATATAACTCTAAAGGAGCTCTCCAAGCTACCATATTATTATTAGCCCTTTCCAATGTAATTATTCACATCCAAAATCCCAGGTGATAGTTGTTTCCGTGGAATCTTATCATTTCGTCATGTGAGACATGTAATTCATTATAAATTCATTACAAAATATTGGGCGCCCACTTTAAGTAATGTGATGAGTAATTCATATAAAGCAACAATTAAAATTACTGCCTGCTCCGGTTTATACAGATAAATACGACTTCGGAGTTAAATCTAATTTCATCGATGCGCTTTCATTCGTAGCCCAAGTTTATTACAATGTTGACAAGTAGTTCTCCAGTACTTTCTTGGAAACATTCCAGAGTATGGGGCGCCCTTATTCCTGACGAAATCACTTGTCAACTTTATTGTGTGCTTATGAAAAATAATGTCGATAAGGACCAGGCAACTCATCATTTAACTATTGACCTTTGGTTCTGGTCATTTGGCCTTTCATTGTCTTTTACTGCCAGCCTTCCAAACATGATATGACGATGTAGTATAATTAAGTCAGACCATCCATGAAGCGCTGCACCCATAAATGGCCCATTCATTATAACCGTGAAGTCTGACTGTACATTAACTTGAAAAATATTACCCAGACCGATAAACACGAATTATTGACCTGCCCTAATGGGCGCCCATAGATGAGACATCTTATAAGTTATAAAGACATCTAAGATCGGCGGCAAGTTTATAAAAATACAATTAACAAAACGCAATACTATTAATTAATTAGATGAGTATAATTAATAAAATAAAATTTATCAAGAGTAAAATGAAACCGTTCAACACTCATTTCTCCACAACGATTATCCCTACTGTCCATATTTGTCATTACTAGTAATATCCTAATCATTTGCCTGTGGATAAGATTAATGATTATACCTGCAGTGTATATGGTAAAATAAAAACAATGACTCAAATTCAAACCGCATCAGTATTTTTATAGATATCAAATACGGTATAAGGAGTTATAACTATTCTCTTGTCAAGTGCCTTGGGCGCCCATAGCATAAGATAACGACTGCACCGCAGGACGATTTAATTGAATGTCATTTTAAGGACGACTTTGGAAGGATGAAGGCAGCGTGGATATTTTAATTATTTTCTTTGGGAGGCTGATGTATGTATAGGTCATGATTCTGAGTAATTTGGTTTCCTCGCAAGTCGCTTTCTGTGCGTATGAAAAACAGCACTGAGCATGATCATGCAAATAATTAGACCATTATGTCATAAATAAATGAATAACCACTACAAGGCGGTTGTACGCGTACGACAGGAAAGGAATGAAACATTAAAGCATATGGACAAATGTTGGCTCTTCAAATTAATTCAATTCATGCCTTAATCATCTGATTAAAAACAAATTTAATTCGAGAATATTATTGATGTTGCAATCAAATTAGGAAAGCTAACACCGGCGCCGGCACTTGCTCAATCACCTATAAATTAAAATTCACTTTTAATTTTAGTTACATTTTAAGTATCAAGTACATACACATAATCATATACATATAAGTACATATACATAATCAAGTAACCGAAAAGTCAATTAGATAAAGGTGACTTTTAGTTTGTTTACATACTAGATTAAGTCAGCTGTAGCTTAGAGCGTTGAGTTAGTGCCATTTTCCCTACTTAGTAGTTTTAATGTGCACAGAAAGATATAATGTGCGGCGAGTTTTATATTGTACACATGGGTTTTATAATGTGTACAGAGGTATGTTGTGTGTCGGACTTTTGATCAAAACCATCCCCCATAGTTCCTTGCGGCGAACATAAACAACATAAATGGATGAGCAATTTTCCTTTTTTATTTTACATATATTACCTACTGCCCATGTAAGTTTTATAAGGGGAATATAATACAGGTTTGGATTAGTAATTGCTGGGTATTTCAAATTTCACGTAATAATTGTGGAGGACGTGTTATACAGTCAAGTATATTGCGGAGTCAATAAATATTATTATGACACATCTTCACAGAGCGTTCTGATCTAAAATGGTTTTCAGTTTATTGTCAAGCAATGTTACATGGTTATTGGTACGGCAAAAAATGTAGTAGCGTATCATTCACAGTATATTATTCATCATAAAGCCACACACAAATGATTCTAGACATAATAATTCATTGAATCAATTTCAATCAATAATGAAATTAATATTATTTTTTATAAGCAGAATAAAACTTAGGATACAAATTACTTTGACGTGCTTAAAAGAAATAATATAATATTTAATTCTTACTCGTGTCAGTATCATGTTTGCTTTAAAATGGTATCTTACGGCAATGTGTAATTTAAATATTTAATCATAATACCACTTGCTAGGACCATCCCTGGTGTCATTACTTTTTTAGTTAAAATTCAATTCAATTCCACGTCCTCGACATATTTCTAATGTTGACTCCGGCAGGCTTCCATCGTGCCATCTTCTACGTATCTCCAGCGGTTTTTCCAAACGATTGTTGACCATTCTGAAAATTACAAGGGCCCTCTCAGCCAAAGATGCCACGAATTCGTTAAACTTCTCCTTCGTCAAACTATCTGCTAACTTGTGCGCTATATTATTTCCACGGTAGTCGCTTGAACATTTGCTCCTCGCTCGAACAAAAGTTGTATCGATTGCCAGCGTTGGGCAAGCAAAAGCGGACAAACGGACAAGTGGGGGACGCTTGGATGCTGTATCAGATACTCAAGTACAGAAGAACTGGTGTACCCGGATTGTGCGAAGAAATGTAACACATTTCTGCCTTCGATATCGGTAGCGTCACATTGGACTCCACGTGACACAAGAAGCTCAAAAACGGCCAAATCCTGTTCTCCTTCAACTGCTGGCCAGAAGTAATTCGGCTGAAAATTCTCGTTTGTTAATATGGATCCGAGGCAATTCACCTAATAGCACTTGGAACGTTTCTAACGGCATTCCTCCTACATGACGGAGTACATGTTCCAAAATGCTTTGGTTCTCAGATATTGTATGCTCATTTTTTATGTGCCCACTTTTCCCGACAAAATATTTTAATATGTAAACATGAACCCTTCGGTGAGACATTATCCTGTGAAACATCTGTATATCGATTCTGTATTGAAGCTTACTCAGTAGCATGAGAAGGATTTGAATTCTCTCCAATGTCTTTTCCCTTGAATCGCGCCACGTGTCTTCAATACAGTATTGAATATAATTGTCATTTTTCAGTGGCACGGTCCGCTTAAGTTCATTCAATGTACTGAAGTCACCATCCCGCAATGCCGCTACAACTTCAGCGTGATATTGTATTGCTGCTGCGAATATCAGTTTAATAATATGCAGTTCAAATTGACAGAAATTCGTAAAAAATACACTGAATTGATTGATATAACATTTCGGATTTTTCACTTACCGTCACCGTCAATGCTGGGAATCTAATGTGATGCTTCGGTCAGAGTAAAACTATTTCAGCTTGATGTGGCAATAGTACCTAGTCTTCGAAAGGAACGTGGAAGCAAGTGGAAGAAAGCAAATGCTTGGTTAAGTAAATAAATGTATTCTATAAAATTTTAATTAGATTTCAGCCGAAATAACATAAATTACTTACTTTAGAAGTGCCCGTAAATTTCCGGCGTGTATAAGTTTAAAATTTTGGCTAAGCCCGTTCGTCCAGAAAAGCTTTTGTGAAACGTATATTAAATTGAAAATAAAAAATATCTGCGCCGCATTTTATTGTTCTGTGACAATTATAGCTTGTCGTTTCACAAACGTTGGAAAATGGAATGAAGCTATGAAATCTACCTGTGAAAGGTTGGACGAATTTACGCTGACGTGGAACTAGGGCATATGGTACAAACTGATTGCCGAGCAACATAATATTGTGCTTATCGCTTTGACATTTTGAATGCATGCACTCAAGTCGTGTCGATGTTCTATCTACTTACCGATGAGCTAATATAGTATAGTTCTGGGAGAATCGGATCAACGTATGAACCAGGTGGTGCAACACCAAATAAGAAGATAAGGTGGCTTATGTGCTAACGCCCCGTCCGTCGTATGGTTATCACCGTGATTCCCGAAATGTGACGCTCATCATAAATATGTGGCGAATACGAACTATTTGCTTTGTGAGTACTCGAACAATACAACGACACATAATATCGAAAATGTAATATCTGGTGAAAAGTAGACTCTTCTTATATGGTAATGGTGGAGTGAATGGTTATTTATTTGAGCTGGAGGAGTTTTATATCTCAGGAACATATTATGGTTCAAGCCATATCTCTAATTGTTAGATTCATTTTTTTAAAGAATTGAACATAGAAATGGTTTGGTTTTTGAAATAATATAATTTTGAGAAATTTGTTTTATTTGCAAAATTGGGAATGTTTCCCTGAAAGTTGGACCCCTATACGAATACCTAAACCATTAATCTACAATTGAGCCGGCCATGAAAAAATTGTCATCATCCAGATTACCATCACATTAATTATTTGCTTACTTGAATGGATGATGAATTAGCTTTGGCATTGCACAACCATTCATAATTATTTCATCATCCTATTATGATTTCGCAACGATGATTTTATTGGATCCGCTCAAGGTTATGTTACACATCACAAGATGAATGAAGTTTATGGTATGGATCTAATGAAGATGTCCCATTTGACTAAAATATTATATTACAGTGTATGCATCTTCGAGATAATAATGTAGGCGATACGAATTTGAGAAAATAAATACGTCCGTATTGATAACGGAGTCATGTATTGTATTTTTGACGGATAATAGGTCATTATGCCACGAGCGTATGCGTTACGATACAATATTTTTCTTAAGATGGTCGTGAAGGACAAAGTAATAAAATTAACGGTTCACGTACATCCGTCGCATTCTTTTAAAATATGTACACGCGTTATGATCAGAAGCTTCACAATGGGATTCATGTGGCAATTGCAGTTGTGACATTCAGTATGAATTAATGACGAAATTAATTGCTCCACTGAATCTTTCATTCGAGCAAAATTTGCAGTGAACTGTTAGTTTTTCAGCAGATCTGGTGGTGCTATGCCGCCATACAAATTTTACATGATGCAGTTATCAACAGTGATTTTGATATTTGTTTATTTATGCGTGACGGTAAGTTCGAGAATATCTTTACTCGAATCGTGCTGAATGAAAGTAATGATTATTGATTTTTTTTAAATCGACAGTTATGCGAGGAGACGGTCTACAACGGAGCTAACCCAGCAGAAGGTTCTCCGCCGGATGAAACCCAATATGATGCCGACGCAATCAAGGCTGATGGCAGTGGCAATCCAACTGATAAGGATAAAGGTCAGGATAAAAAGCAGATTGCGCCAATTAAGTGATTTGGCCATCATTGTAAAAGGTAGCAAAAGAATGTAAATTTGCAAATATTTAACCTAAATGTATTGCTAATTATACGCAGGAGTCCCGCAACCAGTAGCTCAGCCTGGCACACCAGTTACTCCGGCATCGAGGATGTTCCAACCACCTCCCTCCACATGCAGCTTAGCCCAACCAAATGACGACTCAACCTGCTCAAGGCATAAAAATAACGCCTGTGCCTGCGCCAATGCACTTTGCGAATTCAGCACCGACGACGGATCTTGTGTGCCATTGAAATCCTGCAGAGAAACTCTCAAGTCATGTCTCAACAGTACCTCCAAAGATCATTGCTTCCGCCAAGGCGCATTCTACGTCAACGGCGGAATTCTCTGCAGAAATGACGAGCAACAAGGCGACTGTGAAATCCTGGGAACAATCATAGGAGTCAAAATGACGATGGCTGCAGGTAGCACAATGCGGGATTCTAGAGGAGTTGCCTGCAATCACGAAAAATACTTCGACGACCGGGCGAAGATAAGACACATTCATCCAGTCGACTTGCAGGAGAAATCTTGCAATTGGAACAGCTGGACGGGTGAGGCGGGGCGAGACGTTAGGATTTACAAACCGATTATTCACGGAAAGCCGGGTGCTAGCGGCTGCATATATTACAGACTTCCCCGAATTTCGGAAGCAGGGCGATACGAACTCTCCATGAAATTTGTCGAGCAGAACGCAATGAACGAAAAGAATGCAAACGCCCGGCGGCAATTTATAATCAAGATTAGCGACTTGGTAGTAATTCGAGAACTAAATATATTCAAGTACGTGAGGCGATGTAGACCATTTGAAGTAATCCTACCTATTGAAGTGACCGACGGTGGGAAGACAATCATTTTACAAGGATTTCCGCCGATCACAAATGATGATAAGAACGTGGGAAACTTGGCCATTTGTTTTGGCGAATGCGGCAGTCGTCATCCAAACTTTCTAATGGGCTCCTTTTACATCGCCAAGATTGGTAAAAATCAGGAAAATTGCAATCGGGAAAATGAGCCGGTGGACAAATGCAGTCGCCATGGTAACAAAATCTGCGACTGCAATGGAGCCAGATGTGAAATCGGGTTGGCAAAGGGAACTTGCCAATCCTTGGAAAAATGTGAGGACAAAATATATCTCTGTCCTGGAAACACACTGAGAAACAAATGCTTGCGAGATGGGGCATTTTACGCGGATGGCGGCATATTATGCAAGAACAAATACACTGCTAGAGATTGTGACGTCATGGAAACAATAATTGGCACAAAAATGACGATTGGAGCTGGCGACAGCATGATGGACTCAAGAGGCGTGATATATACGGCGGAAAAGTTTCAAGATCCAAGTAAAATTAGGCAGATACATGATCTGAAATTACAGAACCAGACATGCAAATGGGATACCTGGACCGGTGAACAGGGCAGAGATGTCGGGATCTACAAAACTATTATTCACGGAAAGCCGGGAGCAAGCGGATGTCTCCACTATCCATTACCAATAATAAACCGAACCGGACAGTTTGAATTATCCATGAAATTTGTTGAACAGGCGTTGAAGACGAACGTAAATCGGCGCACATTTTCCATCAGTTTGGGAGGATCGAGTATCATACGAGAATTGGATATATTTGACCACGTTGGTCATTGTCAACCATTCGAAGTAATTATACCCATTGAAATCACCAATGGAGGAAATTCGGCAGCGCTCCAGGGGTTTCCGGCAGTACCAAATACGGAGGAGAATATGGGGAAGTTGTCCATTTGCTTTGGAACATGTGGTCGGAATAAACACCCCAACTTTATTATTGGCGCATTCTATATCGCCAAG
The DNA here is from genome assembly GCA_004115045.4 of Sinella curviseta. Lineage (NCBI taxonomy): Eukaryota > Metazoa > Arthropoda > Collembola > Entomobryomorpha > Entomobryidae > Sinella > Sinella curviseta. The sequence goes on along the minus strand of CM023200.3, from coordinate 3,631,921 downwards.
TTGGGAAGAAATCGGGACAGATGCGACGAGCAAACTGACGAGGGAGACAGACTGTCTCAGACAGTTGTGCGAAGCATGGAGACAACATCTGTGCATGCCGACTAGGAAACTGCGAGACCAGTTTAAGATGGGGTACATGTCATCCGAAGGAGACTTGTCAAGAGCGGATCAAGCGGTGTCCTAATAGTAATCTAAGAAGGAAATGCCTAAGAGCTGGAGCGTACTATGCTGACGGTGGAGTCCTGTGCAGAAATGAATTACAGTCTGGAAATTGCAATATCTCAGAAACCGTTCGTGGAGTAAAAATGACTCTTCAATCGGGAAAAACTTTGAAGGATTCCAGGAATGTTACATATACGCACGAACAATACTATCAGGATCCATTAAAAATAAGACAGGTACATGACCTAAGCAAACAAGCCACAGCATGTCCTTGGAATACATGGACTGGTGAAACAAGGAAGGATATCGAAATTTACAAAACGATAGTACATGGGAAGCTTGGCGCCAGCGGATGCTTAGCATATATGCTGCCGGTTGTAAAGAAGGTCGGCCGTTACGAGCTGTCATTAAAATTTGTAGAGCAGGGCCTAAAGGATGACAAAAGGCGAAGAATGTTTTCCATAAAGTTGGGTCCACTGACTCTTATAAGGGAATTGGATATATTCCACTACGTCGGCAACTGCAGGCCACTGGAAGTCATAATCCCAATTGAGATTATAAATCAGGGAAATTCCATACTGGTCCAGGGATTTCCAGCAATGCCAAATAATGCAGAATATTTTGAGAAATTATCAATTTGCTTTGGAACCTGTGGTAGCCGTCTTCCTCATTTCATAATAAGTGCTTTCTATCTTGCCAAAATGGACGATACGGTTGACGAAAGTGGAAATGTGGAATGCGCAAAACACGGGTCATCCGTTTGCGACTGTAGAAATTCCGGGTGTCATACCAATTTAGTGAAGGGTACTTGTGAAAGGAAGAAATCATGCGCTGATGTACTGGACGACAGTTTTCAAGACATAGATAGCGAGCAGTGCTTCAGGGCAGGGGCATTCTACAGCTTCGACGGCGTCATCTGCAGAAACGAGGAGCAACGGGGGCTCTGTTTTATCCAACACACAGTAATTGGAGTACTAACGACTTTGGAAAGAAACGAGACGTACGAGAATGACTCCAGGGGTGTAAAGTATACATACGGAGAGTATACAGATGAGCTGGAAACCAGGCAACTTGATCCTATTACTAAACAATTTGAGCGCTGTAAGACAGCAACACTGGAAGATGTGCCGTACCGAGATCGAACATTATATCGAACAATGGTGCACGGCAGGCAAAACGGTGACGGGTGCATATCCTTTGCTATACCGAAAATTAAGGAGAATGGTCGCTATGAGCTTTCCATGAAGTTCATGGAGAATCAGCTTAAACCTATCAATTCCCGCAAATTCATAATTAAACTTGGTAACAATATTATAGCCAGCAAGCTTGATGTAGTTCAGAATGTAGGATATTGCCAACCCATGGAGCTGGTGGTCCATTTTGAAGTGTCTGAAGGAGGTGATGACGTAGTGATTGCTGGACATTTGCCTATCAGTAATGACGATGTGAATATGGGGAAATTGTCGTTCTGCTACGGAGATTGTTCCAAAAATGAAAGTTCAAATAGCTACACTATAAGTTCGTTTTACATTGGACGAATTGGTGCTTATGAATCGGTCAGAGAAACGATAACCGAAAGGAGATGTAATGAATATATTTCATTGGCTGATTTGTTTGACTGTTGGATCGGCTTGCTAAACAGGAGGTGCTTACGACTTGGAGCATTCTACAAGGTTAGAGGCGGACTTTGTAAAAATGTCTGGCAATCAGAAAATTGTCAATCAAAGGAGACTGCCGCTGGCCACATTGCAACAGGAATTTATGAAGCTACTTTGCAACGTTCATTTAGGGATACTCGAAATGTATTGTATGGAAACTACAAAGATGTAGACAATGTGCATTCCGTAACTGTTCATGACCCAAATGGCACTAAAGAAATTCAAAATTTAACCCACCAACATCTCAAATGTCCACGACCCTGGCCACATACAGCAATAAGGGATTATCAATTATACAAAACACAAATCAACGGGGTGTTAAAAAAAGACGGATGTTTGGGTTTTAGGTTGCCAAAGCTAAGAAGTACTGGTGTTTATGAGCTGTCGCTAAAATTTATGGAAAACAATTTGACCAACGACAGCATTAGGAGAACTTTTACCGTGTCCTTGAACGGGTTGGATATTGTAAGGGAACTAGACGTATTTAAGCACGTCGGACATTGCCAACCAATGGAGATAAATGTTGCAATTGAACACTTGAAAAACAGATCAGTACTGGTAGAAGGCGTGATCACACAATACGCACCTTCCGGAATTAATTTATCTCTTTGCTCAGGTACGTGCTTCAAAGACACGGGATATAACTATATAATTAGTTCATTTTATATTGCAATGATGCATCTGCCACCCAGAAAGCCCATCTGTGATGCATTTAAAAGCGCATATATATCGCATGATGTGGGACATGACTTCCCAGAAAACATATGTGAGTGTGCCAGTGATGAATTGAATACTGAGGGAATTTGTTCGCCACTGAGACCATGTTGGGACCCCTACAACGATTGCAAAGGTGCTATTATTGATAGTGGTCAGTGTCGGCGAGGGAATGTCCAGACCATGTTCAAATATTATGCAAACGGTGGAGTTGTATGCTTGAATGCTGCAGATCATGGGAACTGTGAGGTATTGAAAGTTGTAACTGCAGTGCAAACCAAATTGAATACGGGTGACCATTCTGCAAATGACAAAACAACTGAGCAACCGCCTCCTGAATATTTACAATTTCACTTTGTGGAACGCGAAATACATTTTCGAACTGCTGATGGCCACGTTGATGGGGAAGGATGTATGTCATATTTATTACCTCATATTAGTACAATGGGTAGATATGAATTGAACATAAGATTCGCGCTGCACGATAATACTGAGAAACGATTTTTCGTTGTCAAGCTTGGCGAGCTTCCAATATTCAACACGCTGAATCACTTCAACAACACTAGTCCTTTTGATATGGAGATCGCTTTTCATTTTAACGTTACATACCACGGAAAACAATCAGAGTGTTGGGTTTCCCTGAAATGCCAAATGACGAACGTCATACAGGCAAACTCTCATTTTGCACTGGAGCCTGTTTTGAAAGGGACGACGCCAAGAATTATGGTGTCAGTTCATTCTACATCGTACGAGTTGGAAATGGGTTCCCAGAATGTGACGTCGTGGTTTCCGACGAAAATAATAACTGTGCAAAATACAAAGACTCCGTTGGCGACTGCACGAATGCAGGTTGCCAGTATCATCTGGAAAAAGGAACGTGCGAACCTGAGACAACTTGCCTGAAAAGGTACGCAGATTGTCAGAAGAGACTTCCTTGGATATTTGGAATCTTTCTATGGGGACGGTGGTGTTATATGCAAAGATAACGAGTCGTTTGAAGAAACCCATTATCAAGCTCCTGGACAAATTGAAGGTGTCCATGCTGTAAAAGTATTGCTGCCAAATGGTCAACGAATAGTAGACACAACAGATATTGTCCACACGCAAGAAGTTGACGTGGATGACAATGACAAAACAAGACGCGAATCGTCTTCGGCGAAGCGATTGGCTGCATGCAATTGGTCAAGGGACCGTAATCAACCATTTGAATTTAAGGATCCCAGGCTATACCAAACTGAAGTTCACGGGGATATTGCCACCAAGGGCTGTCTTTCATATGGTATTCCCGAACTAAAAGATGTAGGAACCTACGAGTTATCCATGAAGTTCCTGGAGGCTGAATTGGATGATAACTTATTTCATCGACTTTTTGATATCAAACTAGGTAACTTATATGTCATTAGAAACCTCAATGTCTACAAGTACGTTGGGAAATGTAAGCCCATGGAAGTAATTATCAAATTTAAAATTTACGATAATGGCGAGACAGTAGAGGTAATGGGATTTCAACCAATGCGAAATGACAAAGAGCATGTAGGAAACTTGACGTTTTGTAATTCAAATTGCCTCACTGGGAGTGTACAATATAATTACATAATTAGTTCGTTCTATGTTGGCTTATATAAAGAAAATGACCATTCTATATTAACACCGAATATGTACGAACGGTATCGGTTATATGAAGAGTTAAAGGAAATACCACAATACGAATCATAGTATGATACATTTTGCTGTCGGTACAAACAAACATGTTATGTTTCAATATGTATTATCGATTTACGAGATAATCATATACATTTAGAATTGCGCATATTTGTTTATGCAGCTAATGATCCTTGCACATACCATCTTCAATTTGGTACCTGTTATAATCAATGAATCTGTAAATCATGAAAACGACAAACCATTATAAGAAAATTAATAGCGAAAAGAATGGAGATGAAATAAATAAATATATGAATGAAGTAGTTTTTAATGTTAGTAAAACGATTGTACACGTGCAAAAAAGTTTACAAAGCACGCAATATTTTGTTTCCAAGTTGATTATTAAACATGACGCAAGTGCGCGAATTCCAACAATATCAAACGTTTCGAAATAAAGGAAAACTAATTGTAAGTTATTTCGATTATTCTTATGTTTGTTACACAAGTGAAGGTTTATTTGTGAACCAAAAGATAGAATTGTGAGGAGCCAACGTACTTCCATTATCATCATGGTCAAAAAATTCTTCAGCAGAGATAATCTTTTTCAACTTCTCACACCTGCATGCATGCAAGTGTATACCCTATACATAAGTAAATGTACGAAATGTAGTGCTCACAAATAAAAAAGCAAAAAAGTAAAACCGTTATTTTTCGCAAAACGATTGTTTTCGGACAAGCGTTGTATGTTTAAAAATACAATTTTTCTATTATTGCGCATTTTTTGTTACAAGTGTATTTATATTGAAAGCATACTTTTCTTAAAAGTTTTATTTTTGTTTAAGTGATTTTTAAAAGCGTTGTATTTATTCTCCCGAGCTTGATTTTTCAACTGTGCTTTTTTCGTCTAATAGCGCAATCACCGGAAGCAACATTTACAGATCGGTGCTTACAGTGGTAGCTGAATTAAGCGGAAAGTGCATTCAATGCGAACTAATTTCACCGAAGAATGCTTTAGCCTTCAGCTTAATTACCATATATTGATTTCATTGAAAGCTGCTTTAACCGTAAACAACATTTATCGTACAGGGCTTACACTGGTTGTTGCTTTTACCTTAGATTGCTTTTATTTTAAGCAACATTTACCGTGTAATGCTTTCACTGTCATATTGATTTTAACAAAGATTGATTTCACTGTGAGCAATTGTGAGTTATTTTAAATATCTTACTTGAACGTATAGTGCTTTCACCGTGGAATCTTTTAATTAGGAGTACCATTCACTATAGACTGCTTTCATTATGAAAGCTTTCACCGCAAACTCCTCTTATTTAATGTAGCTTTTACCGTGGATAACGTTCAATGGTAGCGGTTTTTAACTATCGGTGCTTTCTCTTTCGATTACTTTCACCGTACGATACCTTCTATTTTAATTACTTTCACCGTACAACGATATTTCTTTTGGTTGTGTCCACCATGCCTTCCCTTTCGATGTCTTTCACTGTAACATGCCTTTCCTTTTGACTGTTTTCACCGTACAATGTATTTCCTTTCGATTGCTTTCACAGGACCATGCCGTTTTTTACTGCTTTCACCGCGCATTGCTATTTTTGATTGCTTTCACCACGCAGTGCTCTCTTTTTGATTGCTTTCACCACGCTGTGCTTTCTCTTTTGATTGCTTTCAATACGCTGTGCTTTCTCTTTTGATTGCTTTCACCACGCAGTGCCTTCTTTTTGATTGCTTTCACCACTCAGTGCTTTCTTTTTTGATTGCTTTCACAACACAATGCTTTCTCTTTTGATTGCTTTCACCACGCAGTGCTATCTTTTTGATTGCTTCCACCACGCAGTACTTTCTCTTTTGATTGCTTTCACCACGCAGTGCTTTCTTTTTTGATTGCTTTCACCACGCAGAGCTTTCTCATTTGATTGCTTCCAACACGCAGTACTTTCTCTTTTGATTGCTTCCACCACGCAGTACTTTCTCTTTTGATTGCTTTCACCACTCAGTGCTTCCTTTTTTGATTCTTTTCACAACACAATGTTTTCTGTTTTGATTGCTTTCTCCACGCAGTGTAATCTTTTTTGATTGCTTTCACCAAAGGGATTTATAAGGTATAGTTGCTGTATGCGATGCAAAAACATGGGATGGCTCGCGAAGCGAAGCTTCGCGAGCGGGCTTACGACGCGTTTTGAAAAATTGCCCCGGCCACGCTTTTTTGCGAAAGCTTACTTGGCGGGGTATGTCAGCAATTTTATTAGGAAAGTTGTAAGTATCGGAATTTCTAATGAGCATATTATTGTGTGCCATAAAGGCTTGGGTTATCACCTCTGATGCATTTGGATGGTGTTTGGAGTTCTGGACTAAGCCAATTGAACTATTTTTCGACTTCATTGCAATTCTGTCATAGAAATGGAATTTCTCGTATGCTTCTGTCACAACCGTGTCAGATTTCCCCATGATGTGTGCAAAGTCCGGGCGAATCGCTGTAATACTATCTAATGATTCATCTAAACGACCCTATAAAACAATCCTTCTTAGCCAAGAAAGGGACTCCAACTGAAAAATTCCAATTCGTGAAATAATGCTAAATTTGTCTTCCAAAGTTGGGAAAATTTTTTGTTCGAGGCAACAGGTTTTGAGGCAACAATTTTGTATAAGTTTGAATATTTAAAGGCACCTCGAAGTACTATTGCAACAATTATCACTAAACCGGTGCAAATGCGAAACTTGAACCACTTTATAGGGAATGGAGGAAATGAGCGCCCTTGCTCCAAATTAATCTTGACTATATAAAAACAGATGCAACGACGTCACGTTTAGTTTTGTCATTTGAGGCAAGATTTGTATGTGCTCTAGCTAAGACAATAGAAGAAACCAGAAGCAAAATCCAAACAGAGACGCTGTAAGCCGACAACAATTCCACAACTCCAATAGTTAATGAAACACGTTTTCCGTCACAACTGACGAACGCGGGATGGTTCATCAATTCGTTATAGCTTAAACGGTAAGAGTACAGTAGGTAATCATCTCGATCTATAAAGTACGGAGTAAGCATACGAATGCGAATCTACTCGGCTCGCTCGTGTAAATTTTTCCATTTGAACAAAATTCGCTATACCCGCCGTAAACTAATTGCGTTTCTAAAGTTGCATTTCCCATTATATCAAAGATCATTGGCGCGATTCCGATTGCAAACAAGTCGTCATATTCTGCAAAGTGCATGCTTGAAGAAACTCGAACGTGGCCAAATATTGACTTTTGGAGAAAGCGATTGTCGCAAGTTCGCAACTGCGAATTAATTTTTGCCAGTTGCATATTGCGTTTGAGAGTGGTTAGTAGCCATCGGCTTTCAATATCTTTGCAATGTTCGGTGAGAAAGCTTTTTATTTCCATGATACTGATTCACTTGAGAAAAAAAATATTTTGTTCGAATATGGAGTCTTGAATTGCGGGCACACCAGATACACTCTTTTTGGTACAGTACCACTTTCATCTCCCAAACTAACCAATACAGCGACAGTACTGGAAATCGTTGGTATATTCCTGTCGACCCATGCCCCTGTTGATTTGGCGTATTCAGGAAATCGACTTGCCATATATGATCACAAGGTAGCTTGCAGATTAATGGAATTATCATTATTCACGAATATGTGAAACTTGGGCACGATCGACACCTCCAGCGAAGGGATGGGGAACCCTTGCTGGTGACTAAGTTTGCCACGATAGTAGAAAGCAGGCGGATATGGCTTCCGACTATATAGAGATGCAGGCATTTTTAACGAAAGTTGTACCTTACAACCCCGTGGCCTCGTGTTTACTGAATAATGGAAAAAGTTTAGCTGGGCACAATTATCTGTGTTTTGAATATATTTAGACAGCGTGCATTTTATCGACACTGGATTCCTTTGAATGACAGCACCCCAAAATACTGAAAGTATGTCAACGTTTTTTTGAAAGTTATCTATAATCACGTGGCAGTGTAATCCTTGGAAAACCTGTATAATTTCGGATATATTTACTCAGAAAACACCCAAGTGTTGTGACATTTTCGCGACTGTCACTGCTCCATGCACACTCATTCTTGTTTCCGGTTCATTATGATGTGTCCCATCCGGGGCATCGATTGTGACATGTGCAGGTGCACTTTTCACAAGTAATAGCGAAATCACTGTACAACCAAATAAAATGTTTGTAAATGGTAAACTGATTGTGAGTTGTGAATCCATTACTTTTAGCTTATGGAAATTTAGTTTTGTTACAACAGGTAATTGTTGGACAAAACCATAAAATTGTTTATGTAAAAGTACACCTCCAAAATTGCCGATGACGTATTTTTTGTACTTATGAAAGCGGTTTAGCTTGAAAATTTTCAAAATTATTCAGTCTGCAAAATGAATTATTGCTAACTGATATGACTTTCAGTGCGTATGCTTTAAAGATGTACCGAATGTTCGTGCCAGCAGCTGGTGGATTTCTTGAGGGTAGGCGGAGAAGCTGTTTCCCGCTGCCGCAAAAACCGAATAATGCTTTACTAGCTAGATGTTTTTAACCTTTCATTGACATTTCCAGGATAATGTATGCTCCACGTGCCGCTAGGTAGTTATGTGATACTGCCTTTCCAATGCGCTATATAATAAATTCTGTCCGACATACCGTATACGAAAAAAAATGCGAGTAGCAAACGTAATCAAGTCCACTAGGTTGTACTCAAAGACGTTTCCTCTTTGATAGACCCAGTAAACATGAACGCTCAAAATGTATAGTAAAGTGTAAAACATATTAGTGTGACTGTCAGACATATGCTAGTTTATGCTTATTGACAGTGATTGCGTGCAGATGAATTTTGAAAAAATAGTCAACCTGAAATCAGTCTACTTTTTAAACAGTCTATTAAAACAAGTAACGGCCAGGTGAAGCATGTAATGGTTCACCATTGGTGACAATCGTTTAACAATACCAACTGCTTAATGTTTTCATCATAAAGCCAAAGTTACTATCTTGCTGGGACACACTATACATAACTCTGCCAATTTACATATGATCACTAGATTGCCAAGTAAAAAAACCGGTAGCTTCTTTTGTCAGTGTGCAACGAAATGATTAGGACAGAAATGATCTTAACTCGACCGCTATAACCGAATAATACGATAAGAAATATACAATATCGACTCACAAGAAACCAAGCAAGGCACTTGCCAATGTGCGATAAAGCCAAATGAGACACATGCAAAAACGTGAGAAAGCCAAGTCAGACACTTGCATCAAGCCAGTTTTGAGGTAATGAAGATTGAAGTTGTAGAGTCTTACTGATGCATATTATCTTACTTTATGATACCAAATGTAATTTAATTGTTTCACAAATGTCAATAGTTGCAGAATTACATACAAATACATACCGTATACCTTAATTGGCTACTGGAGCAACGTTTTCCCAACATCATACTGCAGTTGTTGTTACTCTACCTTCAGTACAAAATATTCCGTAACTTTTATATATTTTCGCGGATTGTTATGCGGTTTTTGCATCGAAAAGCCAATGAAGTAAGGAAAATATTTACAAAAAATCTCATTTTGCCCCAAAATGCAAGTGTCCGTCTTGGTTTTTAAGAGTCTTTGCATTTGTCTTATTTGGCTTTCTCGCACATTGGCAAGTGTCTTGCTTGGTTTCTTATGAGTCGATATGCTATTAAACTTTGCTTGGATTATGTGGCCTCCACGTGCCGGTAGGTAGTTACGAGATGCAACCAGTCCAACGCAATATATGATAAGTGTGTTCGACCCGCCGTGTATAGAAGAAATTTTCTAAATAATTCATGTACTTTTCACTCGATGGGAAATTCCGCTCCGAAGTACCCAGCATGCGCTGAAGCTAGAAATATATCGTGAATTATAATTTTCGTCGCCGTTCGAATTATAAAATACAGTCGTCAAAATCGGCATGTATGTTTACCGTAACTTCCGCAAAATACAAATGTCAAATATTATTATACTGATGAATTTCTTTAATGTTTGTCACCATTACACATTTCTAGTTCACTGGTGTAGTCCATTTATTACCAGTCACCAAAATTCGACGAGTCAGGAACGAAAATGCATACATTGAGCATATTCAAAACTGTGCTCAACCTGCTTTTGGAATACGGTAGCACTCATTCTAAATTTCATGAGCTCTGTGCAAATAAATTTTGAATCATTTGATGAAACAAACTAGGACGGGTTTAAACCCGAAATAAAAAACTACCGGAAACGTGTTGTGGGTGAAATTGAGACATTTGACACTCAGAGACCAATAGAATAAGAAGACTTAGTTAGTGAAATACGTTAAAAAATGGTAACTCAATGGGTGTGTCTATCCGCTACGGTATCAGCTGATACTTGCTCAAACAATGCCAGATTGCTCATAAAAATGTAAACAAACAGTACTTTCGCGGTTCACTCCATTCCAAAAGTGTGCAGAATTGGTTTCCATTGGCTGATCAGTGTGAGTAGAATTGATTAGGATTGGTTGTTCATACTGCCCCAGTTACCATATTTTTAACCCATCTCGCTAAGTCTTCTTGTTTGGTCTATGTTTGACACTCAGTTCACCTTCCGAAACACTAATCTTGAATTAGTAGATGAATTTCCGAAAAAGTATATTTTGATCGGGTTATGCTTATAAAGGTAGTTATTGCGATTGTTCTGTTTGCCTGTCTGTGTGTCTGTGTGTCCGTAAGCCTGTAAACACTATAACTTTTGTTAACACCCACGGGGACCCACACCACCCACACCCACGGGGACCCAACCCCGGAGGAACGGTGGGGGGTAAGGTCCCCCATACATTCTTATGGGCAAATTTTTTTATTGGCTTATCAGATACATAATTTTATGCTGATCATTTTTTGTCACCACACTATGTTTCAATTCTCACAACTGTAGAAGTGGTGGCTCCCTGAATGTGTGGGTGGGGTAAGGGGCAAAATGTTAATTGAGAGAAAAGTCAAGTTTAGCGTGTCGGGAGATGAAATATTTGCTTTATTACTCCAAATTGCACACGTCGGACTTCCGGTAGTTTTATAATTCGGGTTTACACCCGTCCTAGTTCTTCCGGCAGTTAATAAATGTTGCACTCACGAGTACGTTAAAGTAACTTGGTGGCAACATGAATAATCATCAGTAAATTTTACGTTCATTTTGCAATTTTTACAATTTGCATGAATAATAACTCACCTGCAATGAACATCTCGCGACATTTGAATAAATCGAGATGGATGCATTTTTGCTTATATCGTTGATTAAAGTATATCTGGATCACGTTGACATTGTCTCGGAATAATATCTAATATTTATACTTTTAGAAATTGATAACCTATAACTAACTACCTTTGCTAAATGCTCAACCTCAATTTATCAATTCCACCTGTTTTGTGAACATTCAATTTAATCGAGACAAATAACGAACAACTACAAGGAGTCATGGTTTACATTTTTGTACTTTTAATCATTAACCCAACCGTTGGTCTTGCTGGGGTACATAATTCTTGCAGCTTCAATATGCTGGCTAGGTAGATACATATGTTAGACAGTAGTCTTTGTCATCGTGCAAAGAAAGAAATACAACCGTACTTTATAGAATCAATATTCTTGCATGTTGTAACCATATCCATGAACATGCAACCAGTTTTAAATAATTAATTCCATTTGTGGTGGTTTCCTACTGCTGTAATACCGACGTATGATATTTCAAATACCGCAGCGTAGTTGATGCAAATAAAACTTTGCCCACTTCTGAAGAACTAAGAGTATCATCATGTATATTTTTGTAAAGATTTTCTAAATCAGGATTTAGTTATTCGACCCAGAAAGCATTCATGATCGATATCTTAACATTGCTTATCCAAGTATGGCTAAACATGAAAAGAAAATAGGGCAGTGATTATTTTTTTGCTACCTATTTGCTTCTCACCATGTATGTATTGAAATACTGAATGTCACTTTGTGGTAATTCGTTTTTTTCAGGTTTTACCGAAATAAATGCGGAATTAGTCTAGTTAACGTAATTAATGACAGAACTGGTCTTAAAGCGTAAAAAACATGCATGAGACTAAGAATCATTACTCATACTTGCTTGTAATATCATTCACGACGTATTCCGTACATATAAATGACTTTATTTTAAGTCCAATTGATGCACTTGCAAACATACATTTAACCATCCAGTGATTTCAGTAACATTGTAGTTTGTAATTCTCGTAGAATAAAATACAATGTCAGCTATGTATACTTTTAGTCACTAAATAAAATTGTCTGATCACATAATAATATATGGAAATATTCATCACAGTAATTTTCAATAATAATCATAACCGCCTGATTAATTATACAGCATAGGGTTATGACAAACAATCACTACATTCCGCAACAATTCCGCAATTTTGAAGGCAATCTTGAACAAATCACATTGTTTTAATATTTTTTTACATAAAGCGTACGCCACAGCTCAATTTCGATAACTTTTCACAAGAACATTTATCGCAGTCGGCTCACAAATTCTGGAAGATTGCATGCACATTCTGGCATCGTGAGAGTTAAGATTTCCCTAATTTGGTGAAAATCCTGACGGCGTCGTCCAATGAAATCGCCTCCTGGTCATTTATCAAACTTTTTTTCATTTTCCCCGAAAACTCTTGGAACCTGCAATTGAAATATTTATTTATATATTTATTTATGATTTAAATCAATTAATATGATTTGACAATGCTCACCTAACCATTGAAAAAACCACTGCCTATTGGGTCTCATCAACTTGTTCCAAAATGACAACTATACACACCAGTTCATCCGCTCAACTTTGTCTGTACATGTTTCTGAAATCATAATCCAAATCTGTAAGTTATAGACACGGCATCATGCATTTCACAATACAAAAAATACTAACACATTGCGGTTAAATGCTCCGCAGTTTGTCCACAATTAGTATTTTTCTTATTTTTCTTACATAGGCCGGTAGAACAACAGGCGCGTTCACGCTTCCTCCATATCGTTCATGTGACACACGGTTCCTCACATTTTTTTTCTCAAAAAGATTGCCCAATATGTTTTCAAATTTAAAAGCAATAAATATTCTCACTTCAGTAATGAATCTGTTATCAGTATGTTTTCAACAACGATTACATATTTTATTCATCGGAAATGGGTCCTTCAAGTGGTCATATTTTATTACACACTTTCTGTCAACAAGGACAATGTTTAGTTCAATTTTGTGATATCGTGAACATTTTTCCGGCGTTCGAGATTTGTTTTCGTTAATCACAACGACAGTTCCAAAATTATCCTTAAAATTTCACATATATTAATTATCAATTTTGTGAACAAATTGTGAAAGGATGAAGTTGAAAAATTTAATGGAAATTTCACGAAATTTACCGCATTTTAGTAGAGCTGCATACATATTGTTTACCGTTCAGCAAACAATCCCAAAATTGTAAACCCTACTTGATCAACATTTCTCAAATGGGGTCCAACTGCGGGTCACATGGTGCTAATAAGCAACTTGTTGTTTCCAGTTTGTTTTTGGTGTTCAAAGCGAACTCACATTTTACACTCCTCTGAAAGCTGGCGAAGATGACGAAAATAGTTTTCATTGAAATTCCTGGAATTCGATGTCGCTTCGAGATGAGCATCCACTGCAGCTCTCCATGTTTTGCATACCAACCGAAGTGGAAGAACATCACGGGTATCCGTTCGTGATATATGACCTTGTTCAGCGAGGACGTTGATGACCTGCAACATAATATATAATTGGTGTTCATGGCACCAAATATTTACATATTAACATTCTTATCACACCTTTGCAAACATGAACTGTTGTATCCGGGGTTTCAGCAAATCCCTCCAGAATGACGACGCTAGAGTCCAGTTCATTAGCTCATTGGTGTCAGTAGTTGCTTCAAAAATCAATAACCATATCTGAAAAGTATAACGAGTATGCCAGTGTTCATAAAAAAGGTCATACGTTACATCAATCGTTGGCTTGTATTCTCTCATTATATATTTAATTACCTCAGTAGGTAGAATTTTGAGTAGTCTGCATCTATCCTCCTCATATTTTAAATTAACTGTAGTCCCCATTTTAATTTTTCCAATTGTTGTTGACGGAACACTATTGAAACGGGAGTAATTCACTAATTCCCTGGTAGGTGTGCCTTCATCAGGATTAACATTTCATCGTAACTCTTAAAGATAGTATTTTAATTTATTTACACGCTGCTTACTTCAGATAAGTTTTAAATATTCGGGTATTATCTATTTAAGTCAATCGGTCAGATTAGTTTAAGTTGTTTCCGAAAGTAGGACATGCACGATTTTTATGAATATAAAAGCAAAACAGTGAAAGGCAAGCAAGCCATGCAAGCAATTCCAGGTTCGAATGAAGAAGAACATCTGATTTCACAGTAAAGCAGCTCACACGCTTTTGTGGTGGTATGCTTCTCACCACCTTGCATCTTCTTTGCTTGCTCCCTTCCCTCTTTTCCATCTTGCGCAAGAATAGATACGCATGAGAAAAAGTATGAAAATGTATGCAATTTTGGAGAATGGGCTAATATATCTGTTATAAATATTAAAATCCGAATTGGATTTGATGTGTGTTCCATGTTTATGCTCTAGAAATAAAAGTGGACAAACGCAGATGTAATGTTGTAAATGGTATGGAAAATAATTTTATTTATAAACTATATTTGCAAGCACAATTTAGGTTTGAGATGAGACATGTGGTCGTCTGTGAACTTCCAAATCGGACAATCTTTTAATTCCCACACTCTCTAATGATGGAAGGCGTTCCCAAATGTTGGACTCCATAAACCTATTCCCCATTGCAGTTACTGCGCCTTCAGATATTTCATTACGGTCCTGGCGGAAAGAAATGCAGAGCTGCTGCAGACTAATCAGCCCAAATAAGAAGTCTAGGGAGCAGAGATTGTAAATTACAATTTTCAGCCGTTTCAGATTAGGTAGATTTAGCTTTTTCTCTGCTGCTTTCTTAATGGCAATTTTCTCTTCCATCGTGATCCCTTTGGGTAGCTCGATATACAGGTCATTCAAAGATTCCTTGAATTCTTCCAGCTTTTCAAAAATGCTTTCCCAGTGACCTCCCGTGTTGAGGGTATGACCCATTAGAAATGTTCTGAGATTCCAGTTTCGGGGCAGCGCCAGGAAATCTTGTAGTGTTGGGAAACATATTGACGCGGTATCGACATTCCTCAGTTGCCGAAAATCTATTGACTGGAGATAACCATCATCCTCTGGAGATAAACCACGGTTGTTAGTGCAAGGCAGCGAACGAGGAATGATGAGTATTCGAACGTGTCTGTTAGCCGCCAGGATTGCGGTTGTCGCAGAGAAAGGCGCTTCGGCTATACTAATGAGCTCCAGACAATTTATGGTTGGAAATGATGGGAAATTAGCCACTGGACTGGTAAGAGGAGGATCCCTGGAGAGGCACGTGATGTAAAGGGAGCTGAGATTTGGAAGGAGCAGGACGTATTTGCACAACAGTATATACCATTCGACTGAACTCATTTCAGCTCCAATTGTAATATTTGCGTAGCAAAAGTGGTGACCTGCGACTCGAAGAAACTGCTCCGAATTTGATCGATGCAAATTGAAAATTTCTTTTCGGCGACAACGGTCAATTGGATGGTAGAACCACCCATTTTCAGATATTTTGAGAACTCGGCTTGGAAACGGGCAGCTATTATGGGAAATGCAATCAGTCAATCTGGGAATTATTTCAGACTCTAGTTTTCCATTTTTTCTTTTGGCGTGGACACTGAATTGGATTGGGTAGCAGACACTACATTCCTCCATGCGGTGACGGAAGTCGTAGAAGTGATGACCGCGAATGCGGCTAGGATCGGACCGCGTCTCCAGTAGATGGTCCGTTCCAAATTTCCAGGATTTGCAAACCAATCTCAAACGAAGAATGTCTTTCCAGTTTCGGGGTGGCAGGTACTTTTTCTCGATCAGTGTGTGCATCACCTTTAACAATAATGATAAATTAATGCACACATTTTTAAAATTATTGCCAAATGGTTTCGAAATTGTTCTCACTTTTGGGAAGTTGTATTCCTGTTTTCTTGGTTTCAGCAAATTATACCAGAAGGGTGCCGCTTGAGCGAGGTATAGTAAGTCATTTGGATTGTCGGTCATTTCCAAGACGAGAAGCCAAATCTGAAAAATCATAAATCACATCAACGTATTAATTGGCGCGGTGTTAGCAAATTATTGTTATCATTCTATAAGTTGTGATTTTGTTTAATTATTACCTCCTCTGGAAACACTGCTCGGAGTCTACGTTCATCATCATCACGATTCCGCACAATTTCATTACAGTCCATTCAAAATCTAGTTGTGGTAATCACGATGATTAGAGAGCAGTCTTTTTTGTAATCTTTCTAATTATAAGATTTTCTCGCTTAAGTAATAAAATACAGAGACTACTCTGAATATGTCAAAGGCGCTGCTTAAGCTATCACATATATAAGGTAAAGTGATTATGCAGTCAAGTTCAGCAAAACATGAATTAAATTAATAAATGGCTTGCTAAAAATGGTAAATTGGTCTAAACTCTGCAAACTTCTAAGGATCCTTGTTGACAAAAGAATGGGACATTTTTCATGTCAGTTGTCACATTAATGCTGGATGTATGTATTTATTATAATACAAACAGTAGCACTGCAGTAGCACGGACAGGAGTAATTCCAGTAAACCGTCTAATTTTAAAATAAGGTGGCATGTAGTCAAGACACGATGCAGAAGTGTGCAAAAATCCGTCAATTTTCTACCCACTCTGTGAGTGAGTGTTGTTGTGGTGAGTAGAGCCAAGACCAGATGACCGTACAGCATAAGAAAACAAGAAGCCAGCTTGTTTTTATACAGCACACTTGTCTCATAGTAACACCGACCGCTACCGGGATCACCCACATTTCAATTTTTTACCGAGCATTGCAAAACTCACGATGTAAATTTCATTCTAATTGTGTTTTAAATCATATTCATTAATCATGACAATATATTAATGCAAATTATGTTAGCGATAAAGCTACCGGTCGTGGTGGTATTATTTTGATATCTATGAATGCTCACATTATCGCATAATTTGTCATCAAATTAACAGGTCAATGGGATTTTTGTTGCACATGAATTCACGGAAATTTGGGTGCAAGAATTTCTGGTCCTTTCTGCTTACTTCCTCGTGCTTTCTCTGGACCCATTTCGTTGTTATATGTGAACAACAGAAAATCTGAAAGCGAATGGTCTCATAAATCTGTCTAGCTTCACATTTTGCTCGATAGATATATTTGTCGTGCAAGTCCACTTGCATTTTATTTACCAATATTGACAAATTTGTGTATTTCTGAGTAGCCTACAAACAATAAAATCAACAAAAATATGGTTTCCACTTATCCGATAACCAAAAATATTACTTTCATTTTCCCAAAATCCGATATGTCCTGGTGAAATCATTTATTATGTATTCCCTATCCATCTCTTCTCATTTTCCATCATCTAATATCAAACATTGTCAGCCATTTGTTACACTACAGCAATAAAGTCGTTTTCTTTTGACATTTAAAGAAAACTGTAGGTTTTTTTCCCAGTAGCCACTCTCCCTGGTCGTGGTCGTCGTCACACTCAAAGAGAAATGTTCATGGTGAGGGAGATGAACTCGAGAACAAGAGCGACCACGTCTGATGAAGGAGAAAGTGCATCCACCACACTCGCTACCAGCAACCTCTACGGAATTCTCCTTCTCGCTGGCCGTGTATCCTGAAAGTCGACTCTGCTATTAATTTTATTATCTTGTTCCCCATTCTACCATCTATATACATCATCCATATCTTCGCCACTGTGCAAAGTAAATATTATAATAGTAATCTATACAATCCATGTTCTTGCATGTGTTAACAATATTCATGAAAACATCAAATTGTTTTCGTGTCGGCTTCGTGCTGCTGTAGTATCGATGTATGGAATTTAACATACAACAGCGATCTTGACGCAAATGAAGTTTTATCCACTCGGGAAGAAGTACATGCATTGACAGGTATAGTCATGCAGCGATTTTCGAATTTATGGAGGGGGTATTATGCGCCACATGAAAAGAATCACAATCTAAGTTCACCTTCTATATCCAAGTATTGTTCGAAACGACAAAAATAATACCATCTTGATGATGTCATCTTACAATCCGAATGCATATAATATAATTAGCTGAATGATTCAACCAGTGTGACATTTCGTCTGCAACACGGACTCCTGGAAACGATGTTTCCAATCCACCATTGTGTATGCATAAAATCCTGAAGCGTATGTATCCAAAATATAAAATATCTTGAAACTGTATGCACTCCAAATTCCGTAATTATGACCAGCATTGAGAACAGTAATCCAATTCCTAGTATTACAAACACGGTTGATATATTTCCTTGCATGGTAGCTACGGTAGCCTCATGACTATCGTCCTCCTCTGAAGAAAAAGGCGTCCACTTTCCCCCAAATCGTTTTGCCCACCATTCCATAATTCCTGAAGTTTTTACACTTTGTAACCGTCTCCATATTACGGGGGGAATACCCCCATAAATATTGAAATTGCTGAAAACTTTGAAATAAGTTTCCTTTCCAACATGTAATGTTTTACCCGACGACCCGTTGTACTTCAATAGGGAATGCAAATCTGCAATATTTGATTGTGGCAAGTCGAACGCAAGTTGTGATTCGTCCCTAAGTTTCTGCAGGATTAGCTTTTCTTCTGCTTCAGAAAACATATCAAATAAGCTGGTTGAATATTCATCTCGTTGTGAGATATTAAATGTTTGCACATCCGGATTGATCACCGCAGTCCTAACAACATCAAGAAGCAAACTAGCTGTGTTTGGATGAAGACCAGTATTCTGGTTAACCAAATAGTCAAGTGAACCTTCTACCGGTCTCTCCTGATAATCATTGTTCGTGAGTGAAAGGACTTCAGAACTGGCTATAGAATTAGTGACATTTTCGACGATTCTGTGCAAGTTGTCACTCCAGTACGTGCCTAGTGCCGATATATTCCAAGCAAAGCCTTCCCAGGGTAATGCAACGTAGAAATAAGACGTTCTTGTATATGCGGATATATTATTCTCAAGTAAATCATGTAAATAGTGATACCGTATTATCGGCCTTGGCTGAATCATCCTGTACACATTGTCGTTCCTGTACGCATTGTTGAGCACTAATGACGCGAGTAGAAGGGATCCCGAAATTAGTCTAATCTTGAAACCCTTTGAAGCATCTTTCTCCAACAGATGATCGTCCAGATCCAAAAACACACCCCAAAGCGTAAGTAATTCCTCAGTGTAAGATGATTCGTGTTTTCTAGAAGATCGAAGTTTCATAAGAATTATCGGAACAGTGAACAATGTTATTAGCAACAACATCCAGATATATTCATCAAATACGTTAAAGTACTCAGTAAAATTTAGACCATAGCTCTTGTCATTTGAGCATGCAATAAACTGTAAAGCACGTAAAGCATTCTCAACAATTATGAAATGTTGATACGGTATTTGTCCTGTGTATCTGCTAACTTGCAGTTGGATACCTGTGACAGTATTTTGCCATCGTTCGCCGTACGAAGACATAACACCAACCTTTTGACCGTTGATGCATTTCGACTCGTAGATGTAGAATGTGTAATTTCTCATTATGGAAAGCCAAAGGTGTCCCAAAGCATGGTCCAGCCTGACACTATCTTTTCTAACGAAAGATGTCCACATGTGGCCAACTTCAGATAGATAATTTTGACATCGACTCATTTCGGGTATGAAGTCAATTGTGGATTTTTCCAATACCGCTCTGTAACCCAGATCGCATACAAGCATTTCGTTTGAATTTGGAAATGCAAATTCCTGAATACGTGAATATCTTCTGACCTGTTCAGTCGTTACTTTCTTCATGGCACCAGGGACGCATGTGTAGCAATATATGAATACGTCTGATATATTTAGAACTATTTCAATCAGGTTTGGAATTTCCAGCGCATGAATGACGACCACAATGTCTGTTGACTTTATATTTCTGGCAGAGATTTGACGTAAATATTTATTGTCGGTAAGGTTAAATGTACTTAAAAATGTCTCAGTTTTGAAATCTGACTCGTATTTCTCCACAAAAATGTGAGTCGTGACGTGTGAGTGAGTGTAGAAGTCCATGAATGTTGATGGAACCTTAAACTCTATATAGTGCCAGTTATTCCTGAGCAGATCTGTGATCTTCCCAATAAGCTTTAGCTGAAATATGGAAAAGTGCACTACACAGTTGAATGGTCGGATTTGAAAGACATATTTCATTGTGTCCAGCTGCAAGCAGAAGGTGTAAGTGATACTGCTTAAATACTTTGATAAAGGACAATGTAAGTTATCACCGTTACCCTAAGACCATTCCGCCCTACAATCCATTGCACTTTCAACGTTGTTTCGTATCTCCATGGGGATTGAGAATAGTTTACTATAGCCGGAATCAGTTGTCGATGTATTATGGGCACTTCAACTCCGGATACGATGTCAATGCCGATATAGTTATCCAGAAATAACAGACAATTATTTTCGACAAATGGATGTAGAAATTCGTTTAGGTCGAAGACACTATTTACTTTCCACGTATTTTATTCTTGTCTGAGGTCACTAACGAAAGTGCGAATTGCGGGGTCATCTGATGGTAATTCATTGGATTCGGGATACGTTAGAATTGGAACTCCAACGAAATGATTAATTGCACTCACGCTGGAGAGTTGATACAATACAATGGACGTTTTCAGTAAAGTGGCCATGATGTCGACCATATTTAACGGTTGGCAGTGACCTGTTTTATTTATGTAGTTCAATTTCTTGTATATGTTCAAGTGGCGATGTAGAAACGCTTTTCTGTTGACGACAGTCTCTAAATAACTATATTCAGTGTTTTTTCATTTCCAGAGGCTTGCTGCTTTGAGTATCCTTGAACAACAGACCAATTATCCCTCCGTTGTAAGTTTGCGATTTGTGCAAAATAAAGTTATCATCTCCCGTAAATGGTAACTGAGAACAACATCATATCTTTCGTCGACTATTATGTAACCAATGAGTTACGACAATAGATATTTTGTGAATTCAATATGGGATACAATAATTTCTAAACATGTATTGTGTCAGGAGATGGAGCAATTTACAAACTTATAAAGCATAATGGTACTATAAGTATTATTTTGTAATTACACCAGCTCGTCCATTATCTATTCTATTTTCGAATGTTATGAACAAAATTGCTCAATTCTTGGTAATGGTTTCATAACTGCAACTATTAGGGGTTCCGTGACGGTTTGCTTTGTATGTAAAACAGACTGCCTATTTTCTTATATAATCATGTAATCAGCCTTACATTAACAGGAAATTGCATTCGTTCACCGATATCACATTGTCACAACCAACTAAGAAGAAATATTCTTCTCGTTCTCACCACTTAATACACGTGTCACAAATGAACATAATAAGTTCTTTATTTTCATGTTTCATTCTTGCAGCTGGCTAGTAACGATGAGTTTAAAAAACGTTTTTAAGCTTGAAATAAATGGCGTCTCCACGTGTCAATTTTAAAACATTTTTTTTCATAAACCTCGCCGTTCCAATTTTGATATTGATTCTGTCTAATATACGTCCAACTTAATACTCATTGTAACTTTCGTTTTGTGTGAGCAATCTGTACGTATCAATTTCGTTGAATGTACCATCATATGGCATCATTTGAATACCGTCACAAGTTTGTCTAGTTTCTGTTTCTGTCCAAAAAAAGGCCTTATGGCAACTTAATTGAATTGAGTAATTAGTGATGGATGTACAAGTTCAAAATTTAATTACTGGAGATGAGGATTTAGGGAAGCAAGAATGTGCGGACTTGTCATGCAACATGAATCTCATGACAGATGCTTGATACTGAAACGCTGCCAAGAGAAGAGAACTACGCTGCAGTGAAAAATCAATAAGCGTTTGCTTTGTTCCACTAAACGCCAAACGTACCGAGTGAACACGAGCATTTTTTACACCGAAATAAAAAAGTGACTTTCCATTTGTTTTGCTTGTTCGTCGATCGAAAGCATGGTCTTGGTACGACTTTCACACTCCTGGTCGACCGCTGGATTGATGTGAGTAGCGAAAAGCGAAGAGCTCTTTGTGTTATTTTTGGAACACATACCTACCACATTGCAACAAAAGTGTTGCTGGAGGTGTATCGATCGGTCATGCATGTAGACCTACTTTCATTTCTGCTTTGTTCTACTCACGTGTGCATATGAATTGCTGTATATGTTCCGAAATCATAACTTTCTTCATATATTTACGTCATTATGTAATATTTCGCGCCAATCATAACAACAATCGGAATTTATTTTTTCTGTATTCCCCTCGCCACACATATTTATATAAAACATACGTATCATATAATAGCACATACTTTTTTAAAACATATTTATAACATATCACATATCAGCCATTGTTACATTTCAACAAAAATCTGCAATAATAGCTAACCTTCAATCTAAGACACAAAACATTACTCAAAAACGCTCTGATTGCCCAATGTAGCCGCAATAAAAATTAGTATTTTTTTACTAACGAATACTCATAAATAGCCATATATAATTTTCGTGCGAAATAAAACATTCGATATCTCTTCCTATTTATAACTGTATATATATTTTTATATACGTAGTAAAAGCACTTACAATTTATTGATTTCATTTTATATTTCGTAATGTGACAAAAATTTGTTTTTATTTATATTTTTATTCTGTGATGGTGAGTAAAGAAAATTTAGGTGGTGATTTTATTTAAATTACAATTAAATTATCCTAGTAAGTGGACTTGAGTCTTATAAGTGTATATTCATTTTATTTGTCAATTATTTATTTATTTATTTATTACGTAATTATTTGCTACCTCTCTTTCATTGTATTGTTTTTGTTTATTTGAGCATGTAATTTAAATATTTTTTTAAAAGATAGATTACATTACATTTTTTTTGAATATTTTTTATGTATAAATTATTATACAACGTCGCTGAAGTTGAGGATTCATTGGCGGACAATAGTATTTTAAGCGGATGGATAGTTTTTTTTCTTGCTTATTTGATAAAAACTGATGCACTTTTTGAACAATATTTATTTTTTTGTTAGTAGAGTACACTGAAGAAGACTGAGATTAGTAGACACGGCAATTTAATTTTTACAGGTACAGTAAAAGGTGCGTATATAATCTTCAATAATTATTGCTTAGTAAGTGTCGTAACTAGAAACTATTTTAAATTTATAATTAAATACTATAATCATTTTGCGATAAAATCTCTATTAATTTACGAGGAAGATTTTTGCTATAATGCACAGCAAAGCACTTAGGTTCGTTCAGCGGTACGTCTCCCTGGTGACAGTCGAGTTGAAAGCAGACCACAACTAAACTGAGCATTTTCTCGCCAAGTAATTCAAACAAATTCAAATTTAAAGCTGAACTAATTTAATGACTAAATTGATATGTTATCGCGCGGTAATTTTTTGACGCATTCTAAAGTCATTCCTAAAATAAAATATACCTTAAGCAGTTGGAAGCCATTTTTTTATATTTGTCTGCATCAACTCGACCATCACCTTGGGAGCGTTCCTTGTAAGTTATTATTGCATTTAAAAATAATTCCATGTTGACCAACCACATGTTCACATTCCGATTAGTGTTTCCATTCTCTCTCTCGCTAATTATTTTAAAACTATTTTAGATTAATTATTTGCGCTAGAGGGTGCGAAATGTGTCTTTTGAAAATATTTCATAGCAAACAGTAGTAGTAGTAGCAGCGGCGATAAATGTATATAAAAAATTGCAAGGCAATTTAAAAAAGGATTTCTCTTTTTTTGAGGGTATTTTTAGGTATGTAGATATATATTTTTTACGACGACGTCTGTCTTTTTAAATATATTTAGTTAAGTAGACTATTAACTTTGCGTCGTGCCATTTGGATTATTTTCCCCGCCGCTCGCGCCATTGTGCCCTTCCGCCGCCGCAGCTTCGCCTTCTTTGGCGTCATCGCCTGAATCCCCTTCACCCGACATCACTGCACTCACCACCGCAGCCAATCCTTTCGGTTCTCTAGGTGGTGTAGGCAATCCAGCAGCCAATCTCGCTTTCCTCGCTCGCCACGCCCGCTGGAACAGGGTCGCGCAGTATTCCTCCCGTTGACGCCACAAGGTCGAACTGATGGGCTCATAGCCAGGCCGCGCCACAGGCACTTGGATCTCTTGGAACTCCTCTGGCTCATCGATTGGATTGCCCTTCCTGGCGAAAAAGTCCTTTGTCAGCGCATCAAGTATGTCGACGCAATAAATCATGTCACCTTTACATATGGGTATGTCCATCGATATAATTTTGTATTTGTTCGGCTGCATGATTTGAAGCGGCTCCTCCAAAATGTTCAGTAAATCTGATAACTGGTCGTATCGAATGTACTGGGTTCCGTCCGGATCAAACTGGGCCCATATCTCGTAGTACATGTCGTAATCTTCATCCGTTAGCCCTTGCTGCACTTCTTCCGTGGCTTGGGAATAATTCTCCAGAATGACAGCAATGTACATGTTAATGATAACCAGGAAACTCAGCACAAGATAAGCAAGCAAAAATGCTATCCCTTTTGTCGTATTTCCGCAGTCGCCCGGTTTCCCCAGTTCGGGGTCAGGATCCTCGCAGTCATCCTCGTTCATGATTCCATCCAAGACACCGTCCCAACCTGCACTAGTGCTTATTTGAAACAAGAGGATGAAGCTCTGCGCAAATGTCTGGAAATTATAGACCTCGTCCAGGGCGCCACGTAACTGAACGTCCTTGAAGAACCCCATTCCGAAAATGGCAAAGATGAACATGACCAGAAAGAGAAGGAGACAAATGTTGAATAGAGCCGGAAGTGACATGGCTAATGCGAACAGTAAAGTTCGTATCCCTTTCGCTCCCTTGACCAATCTAAGTACTCTGCCGACCTTGGCGACACGGACCACCCTGAGCAGTGTTGGACTCACGAAATATTTCTCAATCAGATCGCTCAACATCATTCCCGCAATTGACATAAAGACCACCACCAAGTCAAATAGATTCCAAGGCTCCGCAAGATAGTGATGTCTGAGGGCAAAGAACTTGAGACTACTTTCCGCCGTAAATATAGCCACGAATACGGTATTAATCAGGGCCAGATTCTCCTCCCATGGCTTACTCATTTGATAATGATCGCACATCATCGTCACCATGTTAATCCCAATCAGCATCATGACCACCATGTCAAACTTTTGATTAGTCACGAAATTGAAGACCAGCAGCTGCGGTTTCCATGTCGGCTTGGGTATAGCTTTTATTGGCTTTTTATTGCTCATTTTCTGCATGGCCGCCAAGTATTGCTTCTGATCCTCTGTCATGAACATGTCAGCAGAGCCACCCGTCTTTTTCTTTTGTGCGTTAAAGTTGTCAATGACGACACCCACAAACAGGTTAAGAGTGAAGAAGGATCCGAAGACGATGAAGATGACAAAGTAGATGTACATGACAAAGCTGACCTCACGATGAGGCTGGTCGTCAATTTCCCTCGAGTCAATCGCGTTATTCATGATATCGATCCATCCCTTAAATGTCGCCACCTGGAAGAGGCACAGATACGCATTCCCGACATGGTCAAAGTTCATGACGCTGTTCTCCCAAGTAAAGTTGTTAGCCAGGCATTCAATCTTATTTCGGATTATCCTGAAGTCTGGTCTGGAGCCGTCTTCGGGGTCGAGGCATTTATGGAACTTTCCACTGAAAAGCTGTACTCCCATAATGGCAAAAATGAGCCAGAAGATAAGACAGACGAGCAGTACGTTCACGATAGCCGGAATTGATTGGACGAGTGCGTTTACTACAATTCTCATTCCCTGCATTCTGCTCATAGCTCTGAGGGGCCTAAGGGCTCTCAGAGTCGTCAAGGTCTTAATAGCTTGAATCTTTCCGAATCCCAACAGACTCGCCACAAAGTTGATAAGCGATACCGTCACAATCACAAAATCCAGCCAGCACCACGCATTGTTGAAATAGGCCACAAATCCGAGCGCCACCCACTTCATCAACATCTCAAAGAAGAAAATGACAGTAAATATCCTGTCCATGTAAAACAGCATGTCTGTCATGATCGGCTTTTCGGGCAAATACACATCTTCCAAGGCCAGCGCCCCACTGCTCAGCAGAATCAATATAATAATCGCCGTCTCAAAATACTTGTTCTCAATCAGCCTGAACGTCTTCAATCTCAAATTGGCCCAGCTAACTCCAAACGGTGTGTCGTCCACAGCAAACAAGGGAAACTTTTCGTAAAACTTGGGAGGCATACAGTCCGCAGGATACTCCTCTTCCTCCTCAATCTTCCCCTGGGGAATTTCTTCCCCTCCTTCCGCATACTCGTCTTCATCCTCTATCCATTCCTCCATATTATCATCCTCCTCACTCGAAACCTTTGCCTCTTCCTCGTCGCCATCATGTCGACTGTTTTCAAGCTGCTTAGGTTTCTTGTAATTATCATGACTCGCGTAGCTCCTCATGGACGCCGTCTCCTCCTCCATTTTCTCTTTCTCCGCTTGGGCCGCAGCCGCTGCCGCACTCGCCGCGGCCAACTCCGCCTCCTCCTTTTTCTTGGCTTCCTCCAAATTGTTCATCATCTTCTTACTGTTCATTACCATTCTGGCCGTGTCCTTGAGTCTGGGTCGCTTCCGTTGGGCGCCGGCTTCCGCAGCCGCTGCGGCGGCCGCTTCCGCTGCTGCTGCTGCCGCCGCCTCTTCTTCTGCTTGTCTTGCAGCGATTGACCTGGCGAATATTCTGTCCTTGATCCTTCCCAAACAATCTCGTACGCTTTGGATGCATCCTCGGATACTTGCCTTGACCCATTCAATGAAGCGGCCAATGCGGTTAAAAGCTTCTGCAAGCTTGTTAGGCTCGTCTTCACCGGGTGGTCCGAGCGCGTCAGAACTGAAACTGGAGAGGAGCAGAGCCAAGAAGAGATTGAGGACGACCAAATTGCCGATGAGGACGGTGGCGAGGAAAAAGGGGACGCAGGCGCCGCCGTTTACCAGCATGCAGTCCCACATGGACTCGATCCACTCTCCACAGAGCACCCGGAAAACGATCAAGAAGGAGTGACCGAAATCGGTAAAGTTCCAGCGGGGGAGCTCGCCACCAGGAAATAGATGTACTTTCTCTGTAAAAAATACATATATACGTAATTAATAATTTAATTATATTTTTTGGGTAAGTATTTATGGAAATTATGGTTACCGTAGTAGGCGTCAGCAAAGAGCTGCATTCCCATCACGGCAAAGATGAAAATGATGATGACGAAGACGAACACGAGATTACTGAGGGCGCCAACAGTTTTCCCCATGATGGTCAGGATCATGTTGAGGGCCGGCCAGGATTTCGCCAATTTAAACACTCGGAGCTGTAATCATAATCACAATTAATTATACCAACCTTTCTTAATATCACATGACCTATAAGTGCGATTTATTTTCAATAGCTTACCAAACGGAAACTTCTTAGGGCGCTCAATCCGGGAAGGTTAGCGTCTTCAAAAAGCACCTCGATAATTGAACTTATGACGATGATGGAATCAAAGACATTCCAGCCAATTTGAAAGTAAAACTTGGGACTCATTGCAATCATCTTCATGGCAAACTCGACCACGAAAATTGTCGTGAAGGTCATGTTTCCAGCTTGCATCACTTTGTTCATGGTATACTTTTCCTCCAGCCCGTAATGATCCATTGCCATAAAGACGGTATTAGTCACAATGGCCAGTGTGATAAAGAGCTCGGTGAAAGCGTCAAAAACGACAAAGGCCACCATTTTCTTGAAGAAACTGTAAGGAAAGCCACAGTCCCAGAGACAGAACGCGTCGAGGCAATACAGACAACCTGACTTTAACTTCGCTTTAATGATTTCTTTTATTGGAACTCGCTCGACAGGTGCTTCGGAATGCTGACTGGGAGCATGGCTTAGTCGGCTCGCAGATCGGGCTCCTGTTGCAGCAGCTTGCTCAATGATTTCGTTGAGGACCATCACGTCCTTCATGTCCAGTCCTTGGGAGCCGCCATGTGAGTGGAATTCTCTGTTGACCTTCAAACCGTCCATAACTTTCTCTTCGCCATCTGCTTTCTCCAGATCGTCCGCACTTGCCGAAAATTCCTAAAAGACACATATTGTTCCTATAAGTAAAAATGGATGGATAGGTACATATTTTGGAACAATTGGATTTCTTACCCCTTCTGTTGTCGTGTGGTGAGCACTGTCAGGGTCCTCCCCACCCAATCGATTCTTTGCCCTCTGCAGCAACTGACTTTCCTTCGTAATCGGCTGACCAAAACTACTTCCCCCGCCCCCATGATGATGACGGCATCCACCACTGCTGGGCATATCGTGAGAAGTAAAACTCAATCGGGATGCGTGGGAGTTATAGGATGAATATCGAGTTCCCAAACCTAACATAAAACGTAAATGTCACTCAATAAACCATTTCAGTCTGGGATCAAGCCATCATATGGGCTCCACTAACCGAAAGATGGGAGCATGTGGTGATGATGAAATCCGTTGCAGAATGGCAGGATGATGGCTCCATTCTCTTCACTCATTGGAGTCGCAGCGGTAGAATCATCCGCGTATGGCAAATGTTCCTGAGCGTCAATGTAAGTGGAAAGTACCATCAACCTGTCCCGGCCAAATGGTAGCTGGGAGCTCCGCCGCCTACTGTAAGGACTTCCAGGCAGACTCACACTTTCCTAAAAATTCCACAAAACGGAAATATTTTCTGTACTCTGAAAAGTGGGATGGAATTGAGTTAGCAAACTTACATCAACCTTTCGAGTGGACACCACACCAGTGTGCATGTTCAGCTTGCACCGACTTCCCATGTAGCTCACGTTGCACTCCGACTTGGCGGGATTCACGGGACCGTCTCCGTCGTCGCCGGGACCTCCTTGAGTCCATGTGCCGTTGGAGAATTGGGACGCGCTCCGACGACCTTGTTGCTCTGCGTCAGCAGCTGCGGCTCGGTCTTCCTTTAATTGTGTTCGAGCAGCTCGGGCTTCCTCTTCCGCCAAAATCGCCTCCATTTCCGCCGCGTCGGCCAACTGCTCAGCTTCCGCCTTGTTTTGCAGCTCGTCATAAGACATGGCGACAATGGCCAAAATCAAGTTGACAAGATAGTAGGAGCCGAGGAAAATGATGAAAATGAAGAAGAGCAAATGCCATGGTCCCGCCGATCGCAATATCTGGGGAACAAAACTTGAGGTCAGAGACGCCACAGATTCACATGCACCCAGACTGATATATATTTATTTACCTGTTGGTATAAACTTTCCCAAAAGTCCTGTGTCATGAGCCGAAAAGCTGACAAAAACGCATTTCCAAATGTATCGAATGACGTGTATCCATAATTGGGATTCATGCCGTAACCCTGGAGACAGGTGTGATTCTCGGGACACATTCCGGATCCGGAAGAATTTCCGCACAGAGGATAATCCGCAGCCCCGTACTCGTTTGGAGGTGGAAATGGATGCCAGTGGGTAAAGTTGGAGTTCCAAGCGTGCCAATTGTTGTGCCGCTCAAGTCCTTCGGAGTCGTCCTCGGGAAAGTCCATGATGCACTTTTGGGTGAGGACGCCCATGTAGATTTGGAGACCAATCAGGGCAAACACAGCCAAGGCGAATACTGTGAGGATGATCACATCCCGCAGATTCTTGACGGACTCGATGACAGCGCTGACGATGGTTTTGAGACCGGGCACGATGGCGACAGTTTTCAGGGCTCGGAACACACGACACGTTCGGAGAGCGGCTAGATTCCCGAGGTCAATACCCATCGTGATATACCTATGGAATATTCAATTGGCTGATAACATGTGTCCAAGAAAGGAACTATGCGGTTAAGTGCTTTTATTTTACTCACGCCATTGATATCACACAGAAATCTAGCCAATTCCAAGCATCTCTCAGATAAGTAAACTTTTCCAGAATGAATCCACGAGCAAACACTTTGACGGCCGACTCAAACGTGTAAATTGCTGTAAACACTACCCTGTAAAAATTTATTTCCGCATTCCAACTTATTTAAGTAAAATGTCTTGTATTGATAAAAATGAATTTTGGTTCATTATTATAAACGCTTACTCGGATGACTCTGATAATGGACTTGCTGGCATAATCATTTGATAGCAGTTGGCCAGAATGGTGGTGATAATGACAAGCGAAAACATTCCGTGAGTGAGCACGGCAACGGCCACTCTCCGCACCGGGTTGAATGGATTGAGGCAGTACATGGCGTCCGTGGCGCTGAAGCGAAATATGTCCCCCTTTTTGGTGACGATGACAAATGTCTGGAAGATAGGTAGTTACAATAATAGGCAGGATCACAGTAGGTTATATTTATGGCAATTCCACTCTCAACAAAGTGGTAATACAATACTTACTGGAATGGTGTCATAAAACTCATCAAAATCTTCCAGTGGAATATTAGCATGAACTTCTGGGTCAAATGCGTGAGCCAATCGAATGGGTAGCGATACGCCCTGCTCCAACTTGGGATTAGGGTGAGGACCCTCATCCTCGTCATCGTCCTCATGATGTGGTTTCTAATACGTACAGTTTAAAAACAGCTGACAAGTTAGCAAGCGATATTTACTAATTGTCAGTCTACATCCACTAAAATCTACTACACGTCTACAGGATTATCAATAGTACTCATATTTTTATGTTATGTTGTCCTCAACGTCCGCTGTTTTCTTGAGGTTCTAGTCGTTGAAGTCCTACAAAGGTCTAGTCTAACTATTTTAGTCTAATGTTTACACTATTGCTCTATTCGTAAATGTTATGAACCTATATTACTCGCATTTATATAGTAGTACGAATTTTCTAGTTCCTAAAAAGTGTTTTCTAAAGTTGCATCCCAGCAACCAACACCTACCTTTTTACCTCCTATGTTTATTGCTATTGCTGCTGAAGAACAAGTCTAAAACATTGTATGAGTGTTAACGGCAAAACAAAAATCTGATACTGTTACAACGACCGGCATGCAAGAATGGAAATGTTATTTCCGTTTATTGATACTAAATACTTGGCTACTTCCTCAATGCAAAATAATAATTCTGCTAAAACAAACGCACCACCGCTAATATTATTTCACACAAACTCAAAATCATAATTAATTAATTCGACATGATTTCTTTCAAAACCTTTTTGGGGTACAAAGAAATGTTTCAAGGATTTTAGGTTGCAAATCAAAAAATTCTTGCAAAGTTAATTGGTTATTAAATGTTACTGTTGTTGTTAGTGGTGTCATATGAGCAGAACTAAACATTTTGGAAACTAAGTTCTATTGATATGTTAAATTCTTTGAAATTCTAAATCCTAATGTGGTGATTATTTGTTTCAAAAAAGGAAATGGTTTCAAATTCTAGTGCTAATAGTTATAAATTTTATTTGGTCGTCTCCAGTTACATCAAGTCATAAGCAAAACTCAGAGTTGGTTAATTGGTGTGAAATTATTAAAAATGTTGTTAGTGAAATTAATGATTTGTAAAATTAGTTAAAAATAATGCGCGTTCCTTACAGCATTTTATTGTCCCTGATCCAAAATCTCCAATGGACTGTTAATACTTTTTTTAGCAAATTCGGCGTGATTGAAAGGAATGGACATAAAGAGAGGAGAGCAGTTAGTAATTTTGTTGGAAGCTAGTTGAAAGTGCATTTGATGAAGAACAGTGTCCGGCACCAAAAAAGAAGTGTCCAGGAGAGAAGATACGAGAGTGAGAGAGATAGAGTGAAATGGCATGATACACTAGAGCAAATATACACAACATTTCTCGTTTTAAGAATCAGTATGAAAATTAATTTGCAATAAATCCTTTATGACATATAATTATATACACTAGTGTTCCACTCAGCTCATAATTCCGTGAATACTTAATACAATATTTTCCATAATTAAATATTATTCATAATATTCAGGAACATGTTCACTTGAACGGAAAATAACAACAAATAAATTGAAACATCGGTGCAGCTTTGCTTTTGACCTAAATCATTTTTGTACATAAACCTGAACTTCAGAATTTCGCCAATTTGAGTGATATCGTTCAGCCGTACAACATTGAAAACCTTACCTACTTTCATCAAATTACATACACGTCGTCGTAAATTCCCCTACCTAAATACATATACTAACTCAAACAAAATGAAGGCCTGGTGTACTTTTGCTGAGGCATGGTTAGAAGTATTGACAAAACACAAAATGTTTTACTTTAAAAAAAATCAATGAAATAAATCCCAGCAATATCATGAGTAATTCATATGTACATGTAGAATACTGTGGGAGTAAAACATACTCAAAAGGAGACGGTCGGCAGTCGAGTAGTCAGAAAGAGAGGAAGGAAATTTTTTATTTCCTCGCGTATAGTTGCTCCAAATTGTAGTGGTTGTGCACATTATGATGCACAGAGAAAAAAAATCAAAGGGTATAAAAAACAGAACTTGTGTATGTAGTCCTTTTATTTGATGTGTTTGTTGAAACACACATGTTATGTTCGGAGAAAGCGATAGCTACTATCAGGACTGTGCGGGGTACCCGTGACCAGAGGACCCGGACACTCATAAATCTCACCTAACCCCAGATTCTCTAATTACATTTCCTAAGTAAACATGATTTCCGACTTTGCCCCAATGTCCGCTTCCAAGACGCAAATTGATCTGACCTTTGACATTGAACACGTTTTTGTACCAAAGTCGAAATTAACAATAAAAAGACTCGGGAAACGGTCACCGAAACGGAACCGTCTACTAGACGTCCACGTGACTCTGGCCACTGGTAGCCGCTACCCTGCACAACTTTAAGTGTTGTGGGAAGACGGAAATCTGGTCTGCATTTTGCATAAAATTTGAACTGGTCTCTGCACGCAATAATCCTTTTACCATTTACCACACAAGTAAATACATACCACCACATAAGCACACAAATTGTGACGACTACAATTTTTTCCCCCTCACAAAGCAGACCATAACATATTGTACGGCTGAACAAATCCCACATAAAAATTTACCTAATGTATAAAAAAATCAAGTGGACATGCTCCGTCATTCCTCGTCACAATCATAATCATCATCAACATATTTTGTTACCGTCGCCGATGAATGCACTCGCATATACAAATTTGTAAATATTTCACGTATAAAATTTCTTTCCACTCGGAAGGAAGCAAAAATATTTTTTTTTGCTCACTGACAAACTATTATTGTTATTTTTTATGTACACCAAAATTTATACGAGCCTTGTAGCGTAGATAATAATATTCCTCTGTAAAATAATCAAATCACAAATTATTCAAAATGTAGATGCAAACCTGCATAAACTAAAATCTACATACCTCCTGCTCCTTTTTCTTTTCCTCTTCCAGCCGCTTTTGTTCTTCTTCCATGCGAATGTAAACCCGCTTTAGGGATTCCCTTGTGAATGGCCGG
The DNA here is from genome assembly GCA_004115045.4 of Sinella curviseta. Classification (NCBI taxonomy): domain Eukaryota; kingdom Metazoa; phylum Arthropoda; class Collembola; order Entomobryomorpha; family Entomobryidae; genus Sinella; species Sinella curviseta. The sequence goes on along the minus strand of CM023200.3, from coordinate 3,598,140 downwards.
AAATATTCAGGCGGTGCGTCCAACGAGCTGCTCTCCGAAACCTTGGACGCCTTCCTTTCTTGAACCATTTTGATGCCTTTTCACTTTTAACCAACTTATTTCAAAAAATATAACCACTTCCTTAAAAAACTATTTTATCCAGTTGGTTCAAAAACTCACTGGACAAAATATAATTAATTTAACGACGACAACAACACACAGTTCTCCACATTTTTATATTTTTTTCTGTTTCGATCCATCACCAGAAAAATAACAAATCTTTGTAATCCAGGTAGAATCTTTCCTGGTCACCACTTTCACCACCACCAATTCATTTTGTATATTTTTGTACAAACACTAGAGCAAGTGGAGTGGAGAGTAAAACCGAAGGAAATAAAAATTTGTTTTAGGGCAACCGAGGGAAATGGAGTAGCAGCAGCAGCAGCAGAGAGTATTCCAGGCTGCATCCATTAACCCAAGAAGGTTGGACGTGGTGTGAATGACTCCTGCCGCAGCAAAGCACCGCAATATCCAAACACACTCTGCTTTCCCTTCAAGTGTTATGTTTTTGCTTGCTTTAGTTGAGTTCCATACCCGATTTATCTGCATTTTGCTGCATTATTTCTCCTCGTGTGTGTGTGTGTGGACTTGGGAGTTGTCCAGACCAAAAGCAAGTGGCACGACTTGAACGTCGACTACGACTACGGCTACATACGCTTATACCCAACAAGCCACTATGGAAATAATCCTGATCATACATTTTTTTTGCTTTCTCTTGCTTCCTTTCTTTCTCTTTCTTGCTGGCTGGCAAGCACAAGAGAAGACGTCAACGTGCATATCCCTACACACTGTTACCGGCCAGTTTTTTTCTCCGTCTCAGCTTTGCCCTTTCTCCATTCCATTCCAAAAGGCTCTCTCTCTCTCGGAGAGTGTTGAGAAGGAGAGAAAGTCATTTTGGCAATGTAGCGTGATAATAAATGTTTGATATAGATATAGGAGCATGGTGTGTGGTGATATGAGATTGTATATGCTTATCACACCTTGGCATGGTGCATGCAATTTTCAGGCAGAGTAGTAGAAAGAGAGAGAGAAGTTCGATTTCTCTGCTCTGCTGCTTTCTTTGGTTCTCTTGTGCTCTCTGGAGCTGTAGAATGTGAAACGAGTGCCAAAATAAAACTCGGTAATTGCCTTGTAACGAAAAAAATAGACGGAAAGAAAGTTTGGGCATGAGATGGAAAGAGAGAGAGAGAGCGATCTCTGTTGTATTGTTCTTGCTTTTCCCGAATAAGCAATTTCCCTCGTCGCGTGTTTAGAATACAAAGCGAGTATTCAAATCGATATTCATGTCTGTGCGTCCTACTTTGAAATTTGATGCAATTTTACAATTCCAACCAAGCAATATTGACACATCACATATTTGCACTACAATATACATTGCTTGAAATTTTCACAGAATTTGGAAACAGTAATATTATTGAAGGTGCAGCACCTCTTGCAATGCTTACATGCCAGTATGGATTTTATATATAGATGGTTGAATGGGGAACTGTTTATAAGATAATAAAATTAATAGCAGAGTCGACTTTCAGGATACACAGTCGGAGAGAAAGAGAATTCCATAGAGGTTGATGGTAGCGAGTGTGGTGGATGCACTTTCTCCTTCATCAGATGTGGTCGCTCTTGTTCTCGTCTTCATCTCCTTCACCATGAACCTTTCTCTATGTGCGCTTGAGTGTGACGACGACGACCAGGACGACCAGATAGAGAGAGTTGATGGCTGTTGGGAAAAACCTTCTACAGTTTTTTTTAAATGTCAAAAGCAAACGACTTTATTGCTGTACTGTAGAAAATGGCTAGCAATATTTGATACGATGATGATGGGAAATGAGATGGATGGATAGGGAATAAATAAAATATAGTGTCATTAGAGCAGATTGGAGTCGGGAAAAATGGAAGTAATAATAATGCTTGGGTATATCGGGGAAAGTGAAGCATATTTTTGTTACTTTTATTGTTTGTGTTTCTCCAAAATACAAATTTGTAGATATTGGTACATAAAATACAAATGGCATACAGGACCAAAATATCGAGCAAAACGTGAACCCATCAAGATTTATGAGACCATTCGCTTTCACATTTGCTTTTGTTCATACATTTCGACGAAATATTTCGAGAGAAAGCACGAGGGTTTCTACATAAAAGGCCGTAAATACTTGCCCCTCAAATTTCCGAGAATTCATACGCCACAAGAGTTCCGTTGGCCTGTCAATTTGATGACAAGTTATGAGACTTTGAGCGTATGTGCAGATATGTATGCAATTTGCTCACTTAAATAAACATTGATTGTTACTTAATGTGCATTAACATTTTAAGCTACTGCATGTATATGATATGAAATTAACGATTTTATCTCAATTTACGTCAGGATTTAGGAAAGCAGAAGCAAATGGATTGAAAAGCTGGGACCCGCGGTAGCAGTTGGTACTACCATGGGACAATGTGCAGCATAGTAAAGCTGCGTACTTGTTTTGTTGTGATATGCAGTCATCTGGTGTTGCTCTACTGGCCGTAGCGTTCCACACTGGTAGGAATCCAGACCGCTTGTTTGTACAAATATAATAACGTGTTTTGTTTACTCTCATAAAAAAGGGAATGTGTACTGGAAATAGTTAATAATACTGGATTTTCATAAATCAACTGATTTTCTAACCGAGTAAACTTTTGCTTGATGTAGTCAATAAATCACTAGCTATCATTTCAATGACATTTTAGCATTGATGAAATAGACTCAGAATGATGTCTGTATTTTCAGAGTTAGGAAGCAAATTTTATAATTATAAAAGTAACAAAAATATTGGTTTTAACTGTAGTCATTTATCACGAGTTTGTAATGGACCGCGATGCGAAGGGATGGAATCAGGATGACGATGGAAAGAGAATCGGAGCAATATTTCCACATGAGGTAATTATTTATTAACACTAAAGCAATTTGATAACTGCACCCATTAGGTATTTAATTGTGATGCCATTTATCATTCGGTGCATAGATGTTGCTCCTTATTTTGGACATAACCGATAATCCAAATGATCTGCTCACCATTTCTCAAGCGCCATCATTCTCGTGTAATTTGCTGAAACCGAAGCGACTGGAGTACAAGTTTCCAAAGGTGATGGTGGGTTTAACAAATTTTAATTTTAAATTCTTAAATTTCGGAAAATATTATTTATTATTGCTCTACATTTTTTCTAAGGTTATTCACACATGGGTCGAGAAAAAGTTCCTGCCACCCGGCAACTTGAAGGAGATTCTCCGACTTTGACTCGGCTTTAAATCCCGGAAATTTGGCACAGACCATCTCCTGAAAACTAGATCCAATCTCTAATGCATTCGCACCCATCGATTCTACGACGCTAGTCAATGTATCGAAGAATGTAGGGTATGTTACCCCATTCAATTTAGTGTTTAATTTCTAATTTCTAATCATGCTGACAGCACATGCCACAATAAATATTTGAATCCTTCTAGTTATATCAGTGAGAAGTCAACGACAATTTGGCATCAATCAAAATGGGGGGTCAAATTTGAGGGAGATAGACGCCGAATACTAAAAATTCTTCCATCTGACGTGAGTATATAGTTTTTTACAGAAAATAGCGCAAATATTGATACTTCGGGTGAGTTTGTTCTAAACTTATAGCATGGAATAACCTTTTACTTTACAGATATGGCTATTGGGTCTTGAAACAACTACTTACACAAATGATGAGAGGAATTGATTTCTTGCGTCGTTACTGTGGATGAATTTGGTCAAACCCAAATGGCAGTAGTTCATGTTAACAACGGTGGAGTATTAGCATAATCAAAATATTCCGCAGCATTAATAATGAATAAAAAATATTTTTTTTCTGCAGATGCTTAATGTACTCGTTGATCAAGAATACCGTGATATTCTTCCATTGCGGTTGGTATGCAGTATATGAAGAGCTGGAGTGGATCCTCATCTCGAAGCGCCATCGCATCCTAAAAAAATCCGTGAAGAATATTCTCGTCATCTTCGTCAGTAGTCACTAGAATGTAAAATGTGATACATCGTATGGTTCCGGAAAGCTCCAGAAACAAATATGAAATGGGAATAACAAGTTCCTTATTGGCATCCTTGGAATCGCAGTTGGAGCCCTTTGGATAAGACCAGTACGTTTCTGGGAATTACGTTTACGTTTGCATTTAACTTTAAACGATTAGTTTATCAATGTTTTATGACAAAAGCTGACAATTGAAAGAAGTGACATTTTCAGAATACATTTCGGAATATTGAGGGATTAGTCAAGGAACATGTTTACACTACAACGGTGCTTCATTTCTAAAAGTAAGAGCCACTGCTGGTTTTTAGATTGAAGCTTCAAAGTCAGTATCATATTTCGCATGAGCTGGACTACCTCCACATCAAGTTTGAATCAAATCGGACAATATTAGCAAACGCTATCGTGTTAACGGACGCACATACACAGACCTTGTAGAATTTATTCATAAAAACTTCAACAAAATGCAATATACATTTAAAACAACATGATCAAACAAACAAAAGCAATACAATGACGTGAGGTATGAAGTGATTACATTAATAAATAAATACATAATCATTAAGAAATGAAAATTAAAAAACTTTTAAAGCTCAAACTCTTCTCCTTTGAAAATTAATTACATGGAAAAAAATTCCAAAAGTGTATCGAAAATGCAATTCAAATGTCCAATATTTATTTTGCACGAAATTATATAAATATGTGAGGAGCATGGCGAAAAAAATACGTTCCGGTTGCTACTATTAGCGCGAAATGTTACATAATGAAGTGCATGCACGAGTAAATTTTACTCTACAGGAACTTGCAGAGCATCTCCCTTGCACAATTGAGTACAAGAAAGATGGAAATGAAAGTGGGTGCACCACGGTGACGGATCGATACATCAGAAACATATTTTTTCGCAACACAGTAGGCATATGTATACCCAACAATAACATAAAGAATTTCGCTTGAGGTGACTCCAGTCAAAATGTTGTTGGGCATATTGGCAGTGAGAAAGTTACACCAAACCGCTGCGTTGCATGCATACAAGTAACACGAAAAGAATGTCACTTTCAGTACGGTGGAACCGATGCTCGTGCTGACTCGTCCGGGTTGAAGTCGAACAAAGCAACACTCATTCATGGTTTGCAGAAGCGTGTACCTCTGCTCCTCAATTTATTTCATCATCAAAAATATTTTCATGAAATTTATGTTGGAAATGTGCTTCGTACACCCAAATACTCGTACATGCGAAGCCATGAATCCAAAATAGTGTTATTATTTGTAATATGTGCTCTTGGACATTTGATTTTACTTACTTACAAACGAACTAACTACTATCTAAATTATGTTACTATTATGCGAATCTGATGAGGATTAAATAAATATTGGTTCTTACGGCTTACCTTCGTTTAATAAATGTTGTACACCGTGCACACAGCATAACATTGACGGCATTTTGCAGCATTCTGCGGTTCTGGATTCGTGCGATTAGTTTTCTAATTATATTACTAATATAGTAAAAGCAAAGAACCGTCCAAATTTTCCACTTTATCCACGTATCTACTAGCCGTCTGTCATTTCGCTTCACCCGCTCAATTACCAATGTAATACCCGCTACTAGAAAACCACCGGGAAATATTACAAATAGCACTTTTATTCTTCCTGCTAAGTTGGGAGCATGAAACCTACGAGGTTCCGGAAAGTCTTGTAGGCTTCCCGTCTCTTTATCCGCCCGCTCATAAAAATGCTCGTGCCAGTCGAGAATCCCAGATGTATACAGGCCATACATCTTTTGAATTGCTTTCAAGGGCACGCTTCCACCGAAGCTAAATCCATTAAGTTTGTTCGCCAGTATCTCTTTTCCAAATGACAGTTTTTTCCGAAACATTGAATACCTTTTGTTGTAATACATTTTCAAACCTCGAGCTTCTTCCTTGGTCGTCAGAAGAGCTACCTTACCTGACGATGCTGTACAATTGAAAAAGTTGCGGAGACCATTTGGCGTCCATTTTTTCCAAACATTGTAATCGAGGCTAGCCGGAATCATTTTTGAATTAGCCGCCAAAAATCGCTCTGCATACGTCAAGTGTTTGGGCGCGTTGCAGAACTGATCTCCATCGCCACTATTTAAGGAAATAATAATGCGGTATTTGAACATGACTCGTAATTATTCAGAAAATAAACAAATACTATACCTGAGATACGTGTCCCAGTTATAGACTCCGAGATAAGTATGCAGCTGAGACATCATCACCAACGTCTTTGCAAAAAGCCATTTTGTATCACCGAAGCCAGTCATCCGTTTCATGTAACAGTGTACACCATTCCAAGTGTTACATTCGTCACAGGTTCGTAGTATTTCCCACAAATTTCGCTTTGTCAGGAAGCTGAACGAACCCGGGTAAATTTCGATGGTTGAGTAGATGTCATATGAATGTTCAACCAACTGCTTGACACTAGAGTACGGCGATGGAAGGATGGGACTGATGATTGTCGTAATATTGTCGCCTTTGTACGCTTCGCTAAGCACCAAAGCCGGCAGTAAAATACATGCCACGATAATTGGTAAACTAAGATAGTTCCGGATATTTTCATCCGTGGTCTCATAGAAATCTTGCTCGACCATGGTCTTGAAAGAGGCAAGCATGTACTTTGGATAATATTTAGTGATTAACCAAAATGAAATTTTATCGTTACTCGGTTTCGTGCAGATACTCTCTAAAGCCATTATGACGGCTACTGCGATTGGCACGGACACAATCACAAACAGCAAAATTAATGCCACGCTGTACAAGTCGAATGTCCCGAGGAGCACATTAAAGGACACCTCGCCGCTTACAACACCACAAGCAATGAATACCAGATCACTTCCAAAAAAGGGAAACTGGGGTGGCAAATTGGGTGCAGTGGACAGAAAACGAATACTCGGGTGTATCAAACCAGAATATATGATACTCTCATGGCAGCCGCATTCCGTCGATATGTAGCATCTCTCGTTGGTCTGATATGTCGAATTTCCAAGAATACTGTATAAGAGCCTATGGTCGACGATTTCCCGGACGTAGGTTGTGGCCGGCCGATTTATGAAAAGATAATTCTTATCTCTTTCGCTAACGTCCGCAAATACCAACCTTCCTTTGTCGTATGGTAGAAATCGGCCCTGAGAATTTCGGGGCGAAAACTGGACTAACTTCCAAATTGCATCGTCAGTATTGCTGTTTAGGTAAAATATGTATGCGTGCAAAGAGTGCAATCTTGATGCAATTTGTCTTGAAATTATAACCTCGGTGAGTGGATTACAAGGGAAGCAGTGTCGGCAAAACATGCCTACATTTCTGATGTACGAACCCCGCACGCTCCAATGAAACAATTCCCAATTGCCAGTGGCCCATCCATGGTGTTGGTATCGATATAGGTGAAGTCCTTTAATCCATTCATCGATGTTCGGAAAATCTGTCCTAGATACCAACACGTCATATATCCGTCGAGTCTCAAACCCAGAGCTCAGTCCGACTTTTGACATGAGTGCTAGTTGTTTAGGAGGAATCTTCCAGAACATTGTGCTCAATTTGGCATGTTCTAATATCTGCATTCCATACAACCGGGAGTAGAAATGATAATTCCGTAACCCTTCAGGTAACTCGGCGTCCATCGTGAACGTTTCGTGCGATTTTAAAGGAGGAAACATATGAACGTGAGCTTCACATAGCCATGGGCGTACTCCAAAGACGTGGTTTTCCATTCGATAGTTTTCTGGGCTAGTAAAGTTTTCCTTGAATGCTTTTTCGTAGGGAACGATATTTCGTTGAATCGAGTTTGCAAGCAAGCGCATCGTGACGTCTATTCGTGACAACACCCAAGGGACTCCACGCAATGGGCTAATATCCACGCCATTACAATTTATTATTTGAATCATGCAGTGAGAAAATGGCTTCAGGTACACGTGCATATTTCGTGGCGCTGAGTGAAGATTTCTACTTCGAACCAAATGTTCCCGTGTTCGGTACTGCGAGTAAATCCTTGCCGTCCCACTCAGGTTGACAGTGTTTCCGGATACATGAAGAGCCCATGTTATACATAGCAGTACTATCAAACTTGTTATGGGCCACATCATCTTGCACTACTAAATTTACATCTCAAGATGATAAAATTGTAGCAACGACGGAGTGAATACACGTACTATAAAAAATATTTCTTGGCTACTAGAAATCAATATGAACTTGCTTTGATAGTGAAGTGGAGTAGACTGCTCGACGTTCAGATGGAGATGGTTATGTGGTTCGTGTGTTCAGAAAAGGTTGGAATTTCAACGATGAATGTTCAACTGGTCGATAAGTATTCATATCCGGCTGAATCTGACTAGGAACGCTTTTGAAGTGTTAGTCGAGCTGAGGAGTACAACCTATTACATTTAGAATAACTTTGGACATTTTGGAATCTGAATTAGAATTCAGTTTGGCAGTTCAGACAATAGTTTCGCTGTTAATCTGCATGCCCGTGTGTCTGAAAGTTGAAATTTAAAACTTTTAATTTTGAGCATTGGATCCGAGATTTAACTAATAAATTTGAATGCACACTTTGTTGGGCCGAACTCGACTAACACCTTAAAAGTGCTCCTAGCAATACGGATGGTAATCCTAATTGTAGGAGAAACAAATCAGTCATATATCGATTGCGTTCCACACGTGTTCATGAATTTTTTATGTTGCCGTCTGCGTCGTTGATCTACCTGGGCCGTGCTTGAGTCTTCGGTATCAAAATATCTTGCTACTATCCATTTGGCATGAGTTGTTTTTCGAAATAAATTAAACATGTTGGATCAGAGAAGCAATTATAATGTAGAATGTGGAGATGTAGCTTTGAATGCTATTGGTATCTTGTCCCAACGTGACAAATCAATTTTGGCACGTGTGGTTATGGCCAAAGTAAAACTAATCGTATATTCCGGAAATCTACTTCATTAGGCTGGCCATGAACATGTTGTTTCCCCGTATAATGTGGAGGGAATGGTGTGATTCAATGTGGTATGACTTTAAAACGAGTCATGACACTAAGCATGTTTTGAGCCTGCAAACGAATTAATAAAATGTATTCAATTCAGGTCAATTCAAATTCACAATTTGAGGGTGAATACACAATGCTATTTTTTGGTTCAGTAGGTATTTATTGAATAATGGGATGAAATGATCTCCTATCGTATCGGTTCATAATTGCTTCCCCTGGGGGATCCACACCCCCACAAAATATGAATTTAAGTAAGTAATCTGCTCGACTACTTGCACCGTTCGCTTTAAATATTACAGGATGCTTATGATGCAATACCATCATCATGGTGCCATCCTGTAATAATTTTTGTGCATGACTTAAAAATCCCGTCTGTAATAGCACTTATATTAATTGATATTGCTAGGTTACTCCCAAGCTTGTATAATCAACTATATGAAATGTAGATCGTATTAGATATTAGCATGGTGCTGATATGCGAAAAATAGGAGGAGTCGAGGTATTTTCACATTTCAAAATTAAACCTAGATTTCGGGTACTGCCTTCTTAGCACCAAGTCGGCTGTCGTATCGTGGGCTCACATATGCGTTGTCAATCTAACAGAACTGTCCCTATGTATCAATCTAGAAACTTTATATAAAGTGACCTGTAGTTTACCACCTGCATCTACTATCCAGTGTATCTGAAAACTTGCACATTTTCCTGCCGACGGAAATTCATAAAATGAACCATATTCTTATCGTAGCAATAGGTCTTACCTGGTTGCTACCCATGACAGCGCGGTTGGGTTGCGTGACCAAACGGACCTCTCCAGCATATTCCGTTATACCACTGGACGAATTTCGTTCATGGTCATTGTTAGGGGACCAAAAGCGGAAGGAATATTTCCCGATTAAAGAGTTTTACGCAACCATCTCGACATCATCGCCAAACATCCTGTTCAACTTTTCTCACATAACTCACATGTTTGAGCGTACAAGTTGTCACGTAATTATTAACAACTACCAACATGCTGACATCGACTTGACGAACACAATTGCAATAATTCGACGGTCTCGTGTTGCGATAATAGAAAAAAGTTGCATCAGGCATACATGGGAAGGCCACAGGGCTTTATGGATACCTTATGGATTTCAACGAGAAAACAATAGCAACATGATCCAACCTGGAACAAAATATAAATGTCCTGCATCGAAGCATTTGTCTGGCTTGGAGGCTGACGACAACTTCCCTGAACGACTAAAAGATTTATGCTTGAGTCTAAACACTTTCACATATTCAGACGAGACCGTGGAATTGTCAGATTCAAATCTCCGTTCAGATTTAGTCGTCATTAGTGCGTGTAATGGATCCCCTTGTCGACTTTAATTATGATTCGTTTGGAGCTAGTGCGACGAACAAGATTGTCGCAAAATCAATAGCAACAGCCAGGCTGCATGTGTTTATAAATTTTAAGCATTTGGACGTTTCCCGCTTTTTCTTTTCACTTTTAGAAGATTCGCCATTTAGCATTACATTTGGACCATCCACGCAACAGCTCTCCAGTGTATTTAATGATGGTACGAAGCATCCGAAAATCGTTAGCTTATGTAAGATTTCTCGGCGCTACAAATATGTGGTTTATGGAGCTGCAGGGATTATGGATTACGAAACAAGATGTATTGAGATCCCGCACCAAAATCATCCCTTTAAAGCCGTTGTTCCAAGACCGGAAGACACCTTGTGGGACTGTGGGTGATACTATATCAGAGTCTCTCAATTTTAACGATCTACCGTTTGTCAGGTTTATCAGAAGAATGTCCAATTGTAAAGCACGCTCACCGTACAGGGACGTAAATAGAAAAGTGGCGTATTTATACTCTTCACCCAAAGTTAAAGACATGTTTGCTGATGCAATTGCTTCGATGCTATTTGACATCATTGGAAACTCCACAATGGATACTGGAATGACATACTGCAAGAATGGAAAGATTCTTTCAAGTGGAACCGAAATAAGTGCTGGACACGCTCCATCGAGATTGCTAGTATTTGTTACGTCAAGTAACAGTGCCTACACTTTTCACATGTCCTACGACGAATTCATCAACAAGCTGGCATTTGTGAGCTACGGTGGAGACAAAGGAAAAACCGTTTCCGGATTATCTGATCTGCTAAAAATTTATGATATATCCATCTGGATTTGTATTCTGACGTCATATTTGACTTTGGCACGGCTACATTGTGAGATTTCGGACGCGTCGACATCTAACCCCCGTCTACTAGCGCGTTTGGGGCATTTCGGGAAACTGTTTTTGGAACAAGGTAACCCATTTCCCGCGTCCATGCTCAACATTGGATCACTGAGAAATTCCATCATTGCTGTATCGTTGGTGGCAATCGTGCTGAGCGGAGGATTTAAGAGCACAAATATTGACAAAATGATTTCGTCAAGGGAGTATCTGCCATACACTCAATTTGCAGAACTTGTACAGGAGCGATTTAAAATTTTCAGCAGAGCGGTTACTCTTAACAATATATTAGCGGGGTGTAGGGACGAAATGCTCAATAGGCTTGGCATTCCGTTTCCGGACGTCTCTAACCATTCTCAAGAAATAAATGGATCTGGATATTACATTGTCGCATCTTCTGAAGTTTCAAAATGATCCCAGATTCTAAAGTCCATCACCTTGCAAGCCAACAATATGGATCTCGTAACAGCAAAAACATCCATGCATCCAAATACAACCAACATTATCAAAGAGGCATTGATCCGACAAGGAATACAACTTAAGGGAATGGTTTCCTTCTCACATTGGATACAAATGCAAGAGATATTGAAACGGCCCCAGGAATATGCAATGTGGCAGCATCTCAAATCTTGTAAGAAATCGGCACTGGTACTACCCTCGTATCTTGCCAACGACTACGCACAAAAGCTGTTTAAGGCTGAGCCGGACTCGAGAATAAATGTGGGTCGAGAGACCTATGTTAATATATCGATCGGGCTTGAATTAATTGGGAACGCTGCTAAGAATTCGTATTGGAAACTACAAGCATTTAAGTTTTCGGGAATATTGAATTGGTGGTGCTACTCTTTTCGGAAGAAAATTACGTTTTCGCCAATTCTGAAGGGCCAAGACCTGAAGCCACCTAATATGGAAGGCAATTTGTCCATCATATTTTTTATTCTGCTGTATGGGCTTTTAGTATCGGCCGTCGTATTTATCAAGGAGATTGCTATTGATGGAACAATATACTTATGTAGAGTTGTCAAAAAAGCGACTGCCAGTGTCGTAACGCTATTCGGGCGTACTACCATGCACAGACGATTTATGACCCAAGTGGAGGTGTTGCCTCATTCCATAAATGTAGTATGACAGACTCGACTCGATCGGCATCCAATACAAGCAGGATACATTGGTATTCATAAACCAAATACAAAGCAGCAGCAGCATTTGCACGGTAAACATGTATAAATTCTTATCTCACAGAAATGAGTTATATAATGAAAACCAATTCAGTACTTTAATTCTTTACAAATATTGTGTTGATTCTGTGTTTATTTAAGTGGTGTAATTGTCAGTAACTTCATTAAGGCGTGTGATTGGAATGTGTAGCGAACCTGGCCTCGATATTCCGTTCTCGCCATCGCCATAGCATTTGTGTCGGAGTTGAGATTTCTCGTATATGATTAGGATACATATCAATGAGTAATTGCGGTTAGCAAAACCATTTAAGTCATTGTGATCAAGACACATAATACAAAGACAAGCTAATGTAATATGATAACTAAATCTCAAATAAATGTATGCAAATAAACTGTAAATTGACAAACAAATAAAACTATGTCCTGTACTCCACATGCGTGAACCTTCATGTTGCCAATTGATGAGTATCTCTTCGGTGTACTATTAGCAAAACACATACAAGACGTAAGTAGACGAAATGTAGGATACACGAGGATCCGCATTTGGTTATGGCACCTACATTCCAATGTCATTGGAAATTTCTACTTAAATGTACTTATTGTACTTGATACTACGCAACTACGGCAGAATAGATGTGTATCATGTAGAATCACTGACCATTTGTCCTTGTGAACGAGCTCAATAAAAACCAGCAGACAACCGAGCAAATATAATGTCGCAACAGTCACAAATATTCCGGAAAGCTCACAAACACCAATCCATTCATCTCCAGGCTGCACATATGGATTGGTTGGGGGATCGTCCATGCGCAGTTTCTTTCCGTACCGCAGGGATAGGCTTCTCCAAAACTCCCATTTAGATGGTAGTCCACTTTGGAAAATTCGGGAATATGTTTGCATGAGCCAAAATCTATTAACTGTGTACATCTCTGCAAAAAACGGATATGAAGAGATGTAATCCGGATTTACTAAGCAATGTAGCCTGGATTTTCCCAACTTATGGACCATAGAGTGCTGGAAATCTACAAGATGTCCTTGAACGAAACCCGATGTAGACTGAAATGCAAATCGCTTTGTTAGTAAAGTTGCAATCTGTTTTGTGTTTCCACTCTTTTCTACCTGGAATTCAAAAAAGCTGGCATTGAGAATACCGAGCAACTTTCTGTGCTTAAACGGAAAGTAGTACTGTTTCCATGGCGACTCAACGTACATTCTACTCCATAGGATTTTGTAACCAGAGTTGAGTAATGCCGCCAAAGACTCAAATGGTTGCGGAGGAACAGTAACAATGTGCGAGCTGACAATACCATTGGAGTAAAAGTTTGCAATGAATAGTCCAAAAAATTGGACTATAATACAAAACTTGAACTTTTCCAAATACATTGGCATCGAATTGCCAAGAATAATTCCACACATATCTAATAATTTTGTAAACACTGACCTGGAGGAAAGGAGGAAACGATTTACGAATGCGATTAGCACAAAAAACGAAATTATTGCAAGTGTCCACACGTGAGGTGGAAACGACTCAATCCACACCATAAATTCCACCGCATAGGTTTTCGACTGATCAGTTGTATTTTGGCAATAAATCAAATACTTTTTTACATGCGTAAAATAACTGAAGCCAGTAAATTTGTGTAAATCGTTCGTCAGGGACATTATACCAAAGTCAAAGTATGAAACTGCAATGTCAATGAATTGTCCTGTGTGACTCTTATCGATGCCCAAATATACCTGCTTAACGTCTCTGTCGACAATATTCAGTGACAAATTATGTGTGTCTCCGAGAAGTATGGCTGTCATAATATTGCTACTGCAGCCCCGAAAAGAACTAAAGTTCCAATACAGAAGCCGCTTACAGGCAAATCGGTCGTCTCCGAAATATTCTTTATGGAAATATTCTGGATGCGGAACCATCACTAGCGAGTCAATTGTTCGTTCGCTGGAGTAGCTGAAGTAACGTTTGTGTAGCATGAGTGGATCAAGAAGTTCTTGGATGTACAGGGAACTGATGACGCCTCTGTTCTTTTGCTCGTTGCAGTAGTTATTGCAGAAAACTAGATATGCAAGCTGAAATCTCAGCCTCTTTCCCACAACTACAATTGCAAGTTTGAGTGCTGGTAGATTCTTGAATCTCGTGTTTGACCAAATTTCAGATTCGGATTTAGTTTTTATCGGACTGAAGAATAGCCACAGGAATTTTGTAGTGGGATGCATGAGTAAATCCCAAAAGGTCTCCACTATTCCATCCAGCTTCGAATATGATAGGGCACGGGATAGGATAAAATGCTGCGGTTGTCCATGTTTGAATGTAACAGATGGACGTACGAGTTTCCAGCGATTTCTGATTAATATGCGGGGAAAGCGGTCAAAGACAAAGTTGAGGTATGCGGGTGGAACTGAATGGAAACATATTTCAAAACGACCCGGGGCTGCGTTTAGTTGATGATAGAATGGGTCAAGTACTTGATCCAGCAAGCTTGGTTGCAAAGTTGCACCGCTCGCTGTAATCTCTAAGCCAACTTGGATACTTAAACACAAAAGTGGAATGTATGCAGTATAACCCATGCTGGATTTGCTTATGATTAAGCAACGTGTATATGTTTGGATAAAACAATTGCAAGGTGTTCCGATTGGAGGCTTCCAAAATTTCTGCTATTGCAATATCGTTAATTCAAGTACTTACACGTCAACGTAGATTGCCAGGCTGGAAATAGTAGGGACCAATTCAACATTAACAGAATGTGCGACACTTTTTCCGGAGCAGCGGAAAGTACACGTAAATGCTATGCTAAAGGATCACTGGCCATAAAGCTACTCAGCTTGCTAAGCTTCGCTAGCGAGAAGTAGTGAGGAGTGTGGAAAACAGTATATACTTTAAACGTAGATTAACCAGGAAATTTCAATTTGGTGCCTCGATCGATGTTAGTCTAATTAAGATTCGGCCGTAATAAGTATCTTCAAATTTGTCGGTTTAATAGGTTGGTGGGAATGGTAGGTGGACTGATAAATTTGTTGGACAAAATCGATTTGAATAAGTTTTTTTTCAAATCAGGTCTCCCTAAAATTAACTCCGCGAAACTTTATTTGCTCCACCGAAAGGCGCTTACCACATGCCTACGTAAAAAATAATTTATTATTTTTTACGTAGGCATGTGGTAAGCGTTTGTGTATGTTATGTTGTTGCTGTAATCTCCTATTGTTTGTGCGTCCATTGAACACATATATTCAATTTATTAAATATGTGTCAAATTTCGCACGACGATTTAATACGAATGCACTAATACATTCAGATATCTCGTCACTACATTTGTTTGGCAGCCTGCCAAGCTAAAAATGGGCAGTATAAAATGACACCAAATTCAGTTCACCGCAATTTTCGTTCGGTTAAAGACACAGAAAAGAAAAAAAAATACTTATATGTTGTACGACGAAGTCATCCAAGACAATATATCTATCCACTAGCTTACACTAGGATATTTTGTGCATGTTTCCGGCCCTATAAATCTCTACCGTTACGTTATTTTTTTAAAATACAGGAGGCAGGATGACACAAGGCCGCAACAACCGGGGGGATGGGGGGGATATCGTCCCCCCCCTGGAATTTGGAGATACCAAAAAAATATTTTCTGTATTTGTATAAAAATTGCACATTTTAAAAGACAGTATGCTCCAAAATAAAAAAATCTTTGCTCGCTTCGCTCGACATTAAGGTTTTATATAACAAATTTCTCTAAAATAGCAATAATCGTTAACGTATTAACATACAAGCTTTCAAATAAGCTTACCGTCATTTGGATTCGTAAAAATATCAGCATTATGGGGAAAGGGTGACCTAAAGTTGGGGTCCTCAACGAAATTAAAATCCCGTAGTCTTCTGTTGAAAGCTTTTACTTTTAATCAATTTCCTAGAGAGAAATGTAATTGTAAATAATACAGGGAAATTGAAAATTCGAACGAAATTGTAAAAAAATCGGCCACTAAGTAGTGTCTTTGTAAAACACTGATACTAAACGAAGAGTACGGATTCATATTTGTCATATATTCCTTTAATATAACTTTTTAAAAATTAGTGTTTAAAAATCAGTCATTAGTGTTCATAAAGTTATTTCGTATGTATAGATGCGGCCAATATTTAGATATTGAGAAACGTGATGAATATTGTGTTTTCACTATCCTTAAATATGGATTTCAAAACAATACAACAACATAAATAAGAAAATGAAAACGGAACGCTTTTTTACATTTCCAAAAAAGCCTGATCTAATGGAATTATTAACCTGATTTTTTAGCTTAATGTATACAGATAAGTAGGTACTATCTTCCATTGATTTTTTTCTAAACTTATCTCTCTCCCTACATAACTGAATAAGTTTAGCATTAAACCATGGAGCATTTAACCCTTTTACTGCTCTGCGTCTTATCGGAGTATGTTTGTTTGTTACCATACAAAGCATGATGTCCTACAGCAATGGCTGCCACGTGTAGTGGAGCAATTGTTAAAATATCAATTAAGTGGTTCGTGGGCTATTCAAATACAATTTGGTTGAAGTCAAATCTGTAATATACTGCACTAGTAGCACCCAAAAGACAGGCGCTATCCTAAATGGTTCTCAAAGCAAACGCTATTGGTCAAGGATGGGGTACAATCAGAAAAATGCTAATTGTAATTTTTAAATTCCTGTCACCAAGAATGGCGACATAATAGGGAAGCTGTCAGTCAACTACTGATCAAATATCTGACCTATTAGTTAACGTAGAGAATACTATTTCATACATATTGAGTCTCACCAGAGTGTTTGGAAACGTAGAAAAAGTTCCCCAATTTTCAATTGTCCATTACAATGGTAGTAGTATGATGATCGTGGGCTCGTTTTAAATGTCGAAAGACAGAGAATCGCATACTGTGCATGCATGACTTTGAAAAATATGATTTTGGCAGGCACTTCAAAAGGCGTAAATCGAGAAAAAACGGCCTCTGTAGTAACGCCGATTCCTTACAAAAGATTTACTGCACAAACGGATATTCTGAATACGAATTTCCCGCACAGAAGTAAGTAACAATCGATACTTTGTTTTACCACGATGTATTATAATACACCGTGGTTTTGTACGCATCACAAGCGTACCTAGTTACATGTTTGCGATCACGCAGGCATATATGTTTCTTAATTTTTGTACGAAACTAGTCAGATGAAGTCATGCTAATCCTGCCCTTGTTATGACACAAGTCACACACTTTAGTACCATCAATTTGGCTCTTACGACCATTGAAGTTGGACATAGTGGTCTGCACAGAAGTTGCAACAATATACGTTCCAGCAGCCGCATAAAATTTTATGGTACCCCGGCTTACAAAAATGTCTTGTTCTTTTACAATATGTACATAACCTGGTTTAATGGAGCTCCATTCTTGGCTCTGAATTGGGTGCCATTTTTCTTAAAATACCAACCACAGGATCATTCGAGAGGGTGACGTTTATCCAACTATAAATTACTACAGGAGGTCCAACTATATTTGGCTTCTAAATTGGGCAATGCTCAAATAAATCTTTTCTGGAACATATACGTTGGATGCGGCAAATTTGAACTGATGAATGTTTCCGACTCTAAAGCCAATATAGCCACATGCGGAAGTCTGCATACATCTTGAGTTCAAAATTCCATTTCGATTTGGTATGCGTGCCAGCATTCAGTCAGAATTTTCTGCCAAAATATGTGGCACAATATCTCGCGCAGTTGACGGTAATCAACCAAAACTTAATACGTGACCTCGAATGTGTTGGTTACACTGTACATAAATAACTAACTGAATTGCTGATAACATAAACACCTAAATAAGTGTAGCGTTTCCAGCGATACAAGTGTAACAACAACAAGGATATATGCCTTGCACATGTTCGACTATTCCGCATATCATTAAGACCATATTCATTTTATCGATAGCCTAGTTCAGATATATTACGTAACCAATTTTTCAACCTTGCAGCACATCCAAAATTCACGCAACATTATTTCAGGATATATGCTTTGCAATGTCTTGTTTTCGTGTGATAATGCGTTCAAATTTGAAATATAATTTACTTTGTTTACCCAGATTCAGCCACCGGCTACTTTTTTCATCGATTCGTATCAATTTGTAGCTTGGATTATTGTACTCGTTCAGGTTGTTTTTGATTGAGCACACACAATGTAAATATTTTCTGTGCTGAACAAAATGGACATTTAGCTGCACTTCCGCCGGTTTCTAGTGATTTTCTCACTACTTCAGTTTATTTAATTCATAACAGAGAATTCACTAATGCGACACTGCGAATCTATAGAACATTTTGGTAATTTGTAAAATTCAAGAGACATTTTAAACTAGATTCTAATTAAAGATGTTTACAGCTGCAAGGTAATCTACGCTTCCTTCGCTAATGCCTTCCAAATTTAGAACGGCATATTTGCATTGGGTCTCTGTTGGCATCCTATCATCTTCGGTGTTTCCATGTCGACGATATGCAGATTGTGCTAAGTATAGATTTCAATTTACCTGCAAAAGGAGTTGCTTCCGCAGCGAACCGTGTATAGTGTTTGAAAATACATGCTGTTGAAGTATCCACAAAATACAAAAATTAATACAGATTTTCAAAGCTCAGGGTTTTAATTAGATGATATTCTTGGAGCTATCCAATTACATTTTAACTACCTGAATTTTAGAAATTGTCCCTTATTTTTAATTATAGGTTAGTGTAGCTGCTGTTTTGACTGATGGAAACACCTTGCCGATGCTTTATTATACTGATTGAAACGCTTATTAGCCTTCTTAAATTAGTGGCGGTTGCCAGCAGTGATTCAGTTGGATGTAAGCATATCTCTATGTTTCTGTAATATAAATTAGGTGTGTTGGTCGAGATTTTGTGAAATTCCTGTGAAAGTACGAATATAATTTAATGGTTTGCATTTAAACTTGAAAATCCTCGTGCAATCGTCACTTCTAATTTATGCCTGACATTTTGCAAAACAAGCCATATTTGGCTGAAAAAACAGCGGACTTGCACTGAATGATGACTACAAAATTATTCGAATTTACATACAAGAATGGAGAGTCGCGAGTTAATATGGCAATTTTGCTTGCCTCACTTCGCTCGGCCGCTTTAGTATGTTTGTCTACATTACTATTTAAATTAACCAACAATACATTTCACCTCGAAACTTAAATATAATACGTGAATATATTGGCGTGGTAAATGGAGATTATATGACTTTTATGACGATATAAAATATACATGTGTGAAATCATCTCGACGTTACGTCCCCCCCTGATTTTCAACCGTTGTTGCGGCTATGGGATGACATTGTAGTAGCACATTTAAAACAAGCCAACATAATCCAATTTGGTCAACTCTGTCTACATCGAAACATAAATGTAACGTTTTTGCATGTAAAGCGCAATAATATAGTATTGCAGAAATCGGAGGGTTTGGTCAATTTGGAAGTTTTCGAGACAGTATAATGGTATAAAAATTAGTTCCACGCATGAATAACTTAATTGAAGGAAATTGTTAACGAATGAATATCCGCGGATTCATTTTAACGATTGAATTGCCACTTCACGTGTGCCTCAAATTCTACAATAAAATGTGCAATAGCGTAATAGCGTAGCGTAATTTTATAATAAAATACTACCTTGAAAAATTAAATCCTGGAAGTCATGTTCAGCGTTTAAGGGAAACATTTACCCTTCCATACTTTGACTATGCATACAAGCATACGTGACGTGGCAGTTCAATCGTTAAAATAAATCCGCGGATATTCATTCGTTCACAATTTCGTTCTTAGCGGGGGGAATATGTCGCGCGTAAATGGACCACCGGGGAGTTGGGTCAACAGGGAATTTTAGCCTAGAGGAGAAACTGGTCCGTGGGGACCTCTCCGCTCTCAACCTCTAATCACAACAATTTTCCATCCTCATAGAAATGAAGACAACCGCTTGCATGATGTTTCTGTCCCTGTGTGTCAGCGGAATCATTTTGGAATCATTGGTGTCAGAAGGTGAAGCCTGTCCGCAGTTCGGAATCGATTGTAGGAAAGTGAGCCTTACTTGCACCATCGCATGTACCGCTTGGAATGCCTGCTTCCTGAAAAATCGCTTCGACTTGTCCAAATGCGCACCATCCCCACGTCTGCCGAACATGCCTGGTGCTCGCGATTGGGGCACTGTGAGAAACTGGAGTATTTAAAAGGAAACCTAAATGTTATGGAAAGCTACGTAATACAATTCATTTCTGATAGAGTTAAAAAATATATTTTTGAAATATTTTAAATACTATTGGCGGGAGACCATGAACCGTTTGACAATTGTTCATACGTTCTGTCCCTTAACCGCAGTTCAAAGGTAGGGTCCAGTTACCTTTCCACAAGTTGTTTTAGTGGACACGTATTAAAAGTTTTTGTTGTAACATTATCCTAGACTCTAATATCAGTATCATGATGGATAGAAATTGTAATATGAAGGAGAAGATAAGAATGCGTGCAAATCTCGAGCCTATAATTGTAATTATTTCGCGCACCATTACAGCTCGGAAATTAAGAATTTTTCGAACTGATTTTTTAAAAGTAAAAAATACTGATCGGGCTCCATCCACCAAAAATCTACAAAAAAAGAATCCGGGATTCTGAATCGCGGAAACCGGAACTTTCTGTAGACCTGCAAAAATGTCCCAAAAACAATTTGTTAAAGGAGTTTACATTTGCTAATGTATTTGTTTGCTGTAATTAGGTTAAGTAATTATGACAAAGCAAATCGGGAAAAAGGATGAGCATTTCCCTTCTGTTTACTTATTCGACGACAACAAACACAGCTGGGAATTTCCAGTCGCAGTAGTCGCCGGGCAGGCAAGATGTAAATACGTTCAGAGTGCTCCACCACAACAGCAATAATAAATATTAAATTACAACAACAATTTAACCTTAATTAATTACAACTACCGACCCTTAAAACTGTGTGGAAGTTCCTCTGATTGGGTGATAAAATTCTGTGGAAGGTGTAATGAATCAGTTGAGAATGTCAAGTTAATTCATGACCAGATTCGGGACGCTTTGAAAAATTACGGACAAGCCAAGGAAGGACGCAAGGGCGTGTTTGTGCTGGCACGTGAGACATAACATTTAATTTTCATTCTTAATTAATTATAAAATCATCTTCTAAATGTTTCTTCTGCCGAATAGATAACTATAATACGATGAAATATCGAATGTTTATTTCGCACGAAAATTAAATGGCTATTTATGAGAATTTGTATTTGTTAGTCAAAAAATGATTTTATTTGCGGCAGATCAACATATCTGGTAATTCAATGCGTCAGGCCGTTGGGGAAAGCACAAACAATTCATTTGTTAACCTAGTTCAGCATTGTATATTGGAAGAAGAGTTTGCATTTCGTTGATAACTAGATTGCAAATTACAGTTATGTTAATTAGTTCTTTATGCATTATCTTTAACCACGTTTACAGGCTTGCACATTTGTAATTAATGACGACAGAGACGCGTTAGTAAATCATTTATTTCAATATCATCATTTAATTTGCTGTGGCAATCTGACCATATTGTTCCAGTTTGGTTTTGGGAAGGAAAATCTCGAACAAATGCCAATTGGACACACCCATTATATTAATAAATTTTGCAAAAGATAATATGGATTCTAAACCATAACAGAAATCAATTGGTAAGGAGAGATATTTACTGTCTTTTATACAGGCACGGAAAATTGTTAAGCGGCGAATGCACCAGCATACTTTATATCCTACGATCTGAAAAAATGGGTGGTTAAAACTTCAGTGGCAATATACCTATGTAGTATTGCGATCACACTAGGAATTACCTGAATGGAGAAAATACAAACAAAATTCATTGACGGTTTAGTTTGTTGGAGTTGTTTTGTTTTGAAACGTTGCTGATCATGTATCACGAGGAGCGATAATTGTTTATCGATTTCAGAATTAAGAATAGCGAAATACATATACGCATTTATATACCTATCAAATTAGAATATTTGTACATATTATGTAACTACACAATTATTCAATTGATAATTGTATCTGAACATGAAACGAAGCTTTAATCGTTTACAAGTGAACAACATGATGTTTGCAAACACGTATGATATCGCGAGTGTGTTTATTTTATCTTCAATATGATGCAAGGATTGATTTATCAGTTACGTCGGCAGATGTGGGAGTGAATTCGGAAACGCACAGGTAACACATAATGTACTGTTGTCTAAATAGTTGTGGATTTTTCATTCACGCGGTAAGCAAACATGTATCTCAAAGTAAATTTAAGTTTAATTCAGTGAATGAATCAGATTACAGCGAAATGCGACTCGGGCCATCACTATGTCAATAGGAAGCATTCTGTGTAGAGATTAAATATTATATTTGAGTGTGACATTAAGCAATTATATTCATTTACGTCATAGGGCGTAACTAGCAATGGAGAAATTATTAATAATTAACGTGTGCAATGGATTAGTTAATGAAAACTGAATTCCAGGTAAAACGTTTAGAAATTGTTGTACAGTAGTAAGCAGCAAATACATATGTGCGGAACTGTGTATAAAACAGGGTTCCAATTGTTTATTAGAATACTGCGAATTTCGTTGTCCCATTTTCCTTCACAAATAAAAGTTGAATAGTTATGATCAAAACACACAGACGTCATACAAAACACGTTGGCGGTACAGGAAATTCCAGCTTCTGTACAAGAATGAAAAATGATAAACATTTCACCTTTTATCACCTCAAAATAACTTGTTGGCAATGCTTGACCCACATTCGATTTTAGCATTTAATTCGGTCATATTTTTAAATGCACAGTCCACACTACTTGTACAAATTTATGGAACACATTCTCAAATAATTGAAATCAAATCACATTGTACTAACGAATTTTATTTCCCAATTAATCACGCATCAAATAATTGATTGCACACCTTGTGCTGGCTAGGTAAGTAATTTTGTCACTTCAAATGATATAAAAGCATAAATCAGAGTACATCTAATTATCAATCAGCAAGTTCCAAGCATCCCAGAAAGACATCAGAAAGTTTATAGTCGTTCTAAGTGTTCAACGTACTCGACTTTCCAGTAATCATCAACGAAGAACTCGGTAAGTTTTGAAATAGGGTATTTTATATTTTTATGGGAATAGTGTTTGCAATTTATAATTTTAAGGCCAGCATCTAATCACACCAATTCTTCTTTCCATAGAAATGAAGGCTATTACAAGCATTTTGCTCGTGACTCTCTGCGTCAGCGGAATCATTTTGGGATCATTGGTCGCGGAAGGTGATGCTCGCCCTCAGTTCGGAATCGATTGGGGACAAGTGAGCCCTACATGCACCCTCTCCTGCACTGTGTGGAATGCATGCTTCCTGAAAAATCGTTTCGACATGTCCAAGTGCCCACCATACCCACGAGGATGTGATTGCAGTTCATTTGCTGGCTAGTCTAGTCATTTGGATTTTCACCAGTGTTTATTAAAGTCCAACCTAAAATTGATTATAAACATTAATTATTCCCAAATTACGAATAAATTAAGTAATGTAATAGTTTCCAAAATATATGCGTAAATAAAATAAACGCATTGATTTGCTAAATTAACTGTAACGTAAATTACTGAAGGATAGGTAAATGTAATTAATTTTCGATAATTTTTCACATCAACAATTTATGTTGACGCAAGTGTAAACCACTGCATTGGAAAACTCACATTGATCATGCAAGTAACGTGTGTGTGCTTGCCAAGCATGAAAAACATCAACTTTGTTCGTCTATTTTCTGTACATACGAGCAGAAGCAAGCAGTAAAGCGGTGAGCTCTGTTTTGCGTTTACTTATTCATATAAATCATCACACGAAAACAAACAGCTGAGAATTGCCACTCGCAGTGCACGCACGCGAGCTCTAAATTCGTCCAGCTCGCTCCACCACAATAACAACAACAAACTTTTCAAATTGCAACAACATTCAATTGGTTAATGAAAACCACTCAGCAGTTATATTGGAAACTGAGCGTCCTCATCATCATACTCACTGCTTAATATGCAATAGTGATGCGATTAGAAAATGTACTCAAGTGGCTGGTGTGCAAGTTTTTCCGCCGAATTTGGACAAGTTTGCCATAATTTGTATTCTTGGGAGCATCCTGGAAATTCCTGTGGACAAGCTGCAACATTATTTGAAAGTGTGGGGAAGTTCCTCTGATTGTATGGTAAAATTATGCGGAAGTTGTAATGAAGTAGTTGACAATGTCACGTTAATTTGTGACGAGATTCTGTACGCTACCAAAAAAGACGGAACAGCCAAGGAAGAAATAATTAAGAGACTAACCCAATCTTGGAGAGGGAAAACCGCCATGGGAGGAAATGAAACTGGACCAGAGGTTAATGAAGTCGGTAATATTACTGCTTAGAGTCGAGAATTTGTACTGACACATAGGAAATATCAGATACTTTTTTATTCCACATTAACAATCAAATTAAATTATTATCTAATCGTTTTTTCTACAGGAAAACTAATTGTGTTTTTGTTGTTTTGTTTGCAGATGACTACGGGGGATTTAATTATCCATTCCACACAGCGGGCTTGGAAGAACAGGAACCGCGTTGGAGTCATTCGATGGAAGAAGCTACTGCCGTCAAGACTGAGCCACTGGACGAGACAAATGGGGATAATGATGACCTCGCCAATATTATTGTGAAGGACACACATGACTCAAGCTCACACGACAAAGTACGCGGAAGGAGCCAGTGGCTGCATTGATTGTGGCGCCGTTTTCACGAATAAGGAGGCTCACAAACGTCATCGCCGCTTGGAACAGTAAATTAATAATTATGTTCTATCGACACAGCTTAATTGTCAAGCATTTAAGTACCCATTAAATATTTTAATTTTTTGCTAGTTCAAATAGGAAGGATCAGAGGACGACGCCACACGGAGATGACAAGACAAGCTCGTCCGCCGGTTCCTTCAAGTGCCTGTGCGGAGAAGAATTTGAAACCTGCGGCCATCGACTCAAATTATGCGCCATAAAGCTGCTCACAATTACAGATTTCAATGTGACAGGTGCATAAGCAGATTCAGGACTACGGCCAATGTTGATGCTCACGTTACGAAATTTCACAAAAAGGCTACCGAGGCCCGGGAAATGGCTGACATGAGCTGCCCCCAATGCGGTGAAAGCTTTCAAATCATGAATCCGATGCACATGCACAAAATTCAGTAATTTCATATTTTATACTTTTCACATAATAATCTAATTGAATGGTGAAGATGAAAAGAGTGAACTGACATTTTTTCTCGAACGCAGTGGCAAAAGTAACTGGAAGGCTAATCAGACAAAGGTGGATGTTTCCACTTCCTCCAAACGACATGGAATACGACCTATGACGACACCGCCGGGTCAAAGCGACATCCCTAACTGCCCTAGATGTTTATGTGGGAGCGCATTTAATTCTGAGAAAAGGCTCCTGAATCACATTGAAAGGATGATGCCAAGTAACCCGTTCAAGTGACCTGTTGTGCAGTTGTATGAATATCGTATTTTTTGGAAAAGATATTAACTTGTTTTCGAACTTGACTATCAACTTTTGTACCACCCTAATTTTATTTTGTGGCATCTTTCAATTTATTACAAATACTTGCGTGTTTCAATAAAAGTGTGTGAAGCCGCAATTTTGAATATGTAATACACACTTATGTTATGAGTATGCATCATTATGTTATTTGTAAGCACAAATATATTTTCATCGCACAATTAGTGAGTACGCAAAAGTCGCATTATTATCAAATTACTTTAAATCATGTCATTCTAACGTTGCCATTGTTCATGTGTAAACGAGAGCGAGACAAGAACAAGCCAAGCAGCATAACACATCAACTTTGTTGTGTCTTTTTATTTATATAGCAGCAGCAGGAAGCAGATATGTAGCGAGTTTTGCCCAGCTCCCTTTTACCTCTTCATCAAGCAAAACAAACACAGCAATCAGTTTTGTTGAGCTGAATTAACCAGCTTTATGTTTGCATCACATGATACGAATAAATAATCAGTTTTTAGTTCAATGAATAATGAGAAGTTAATTGCCAGATTTTTTCCCAGGTGGCCGACATTATCGGTAATTAAAGCGCTCTAATATTTTTTTGCCTGTCACGTGGTTAGAATGATCGAGCAGATTCTGTTTTGGTATTTTGCCGTAGAATATTCAAGTAAATTTGGTACAATAAAGTAGAAACAATTGAAAATAAGTTGATGCTATTATGCGTCAGATGACAATGTAAATACTTGAAGAGATGGAGTTTTTCCAAAGGCATCCTTTAGATGGCCACATGGATATACAAGAAATGGTGATGTGACTAATTGTTTTGAAAGTATCATTACTAGTCATGTTTACGAATATGAAATAGAAATAAAGTTCCCATAATTCCTAAGTTTGTATTGTTCACGTTAAGAATCGCTTTGGAAAAGCTCAGGGTATCATTATGGGCGAAGGATTGTATGTCCTGGGTGAACTGCTGCTACTATGATGGAATAAAAAAAGCAATATCCATCAGTGAATACAATTACCCGGTAACGTAATCATCGCATGTATGGAAAATAGATTTTCCTAGATGCAGCACAATCCACCTTTATAATTTAGTACAGACAAATAATGCTATTAGCAAACCGCTTCATTGTCATTGCCATTGAACCAGTGGAGACAAGGGAACAGTTGCTGTTAGAACGTCGGAAAATATTGTACATAACGGGATATTGAGTAATATAACATTGATTACAATAGACATCTGAAGGAGCGCCATTATAACTTAATAGTTTCTAATTTTCTCTGAATAAATAATAATAAGTCCCTGTGAAGTAATTCTTAGTGTCTTGAAATATGATTGAGCATCTTTGAATTACGTTGACCCCCTAAAATTTTCATCTTTCCGATTTTATTTAAATTTCTCGTTTTTCTAGGGGAGCTCGTGAAACGGGAATATTTAGTTTCAGTAGCATCCATCCTCAAGTGCCGTCCGGCAGCACCACTTATTTGTTGCGGCATATGCCATGTGCATGCAGCTCACGTTCACGTTACGATATTATGGATGCCTTAATTGTCGTATTTCAACAACGCAAAACGCAAAAAAGTTATCGGTAGCACCGTTTTGATTTACCGAACAGTCTGGATCAAATGCACAAGAATTAAGTAAAACTCATTTCGCCAGTCATTGCAAAATTGATTATTTTGAATTACAGGTTCCTCAAGTTCCAATCATGAAACTAGTGGAATAGAAAGCATTTCGAAACCCCCAATTTGTGTATTTTAAGACATATATTTCGGATTTTGTGTTGTCGCAGTTTGGGTTACAACATGGGCTGAAACAACATTCAGCGGTACTTTAGAAGTGGACAACTAAAAACATTGAATTTTCCCGTGTGACTTTGTCCCACAAGATGTGCTAAATTTAACACTATCGCAGACATGATTATTTTAGGCGAGTCAATCAACGGTTAATGTGCTCATTATATAAATTGAAAAAAAATATCCAATGTCGTAATTCACGACACTAACAAAGATGTTGTTGTCGACAACTGTTTACTGGAAATAATAACTTTATTTATTACGAATACGGACATGCAAAGAGTGCAAGTTACATAATAATCCAATACGACGAACAATTGTTTAAATTGATGTTTTTGGTATCTAAATAATGCAATTGTTGAAGTTCGTAATGTTATAATAATTCATCGGTTTTGTTCTCTGAAGAAATTTCTGTTTTGATCATGCAATGAAAACTAATTTCCACCAGCGAAAACAACTACCAGATATAGTCCTTGCGTATAAGGATAATAGTTTTTTATAGATAAAAACATTCTAGGCTTACAAATTATACTAAACAAATAATTCCATCGACAAACCACTTCATTGTCATTGCAATTTAAGTTTCAGGAAGAAAATATCCGATGTCGTAACACACGATAAAACCGATGCTATAAGATGTTATTGTCACTAACTATTTATTGGACATAACAACTTTACTTAACCCGAAGCCAGAATTACAAGCGGTTTGCAAATTACTGTATCGTCCAAAGTGCCGATGGATTATTTTAATTGATGTTTTTCGTATTTGGTATTTTCGTATATTGTTCACTCATACATACCAGCTTATTAGATTCGCCCTATAGAAATGCCAGCTATGACCAAACAATGATTCGCTGAATACGGGTGGAAAATTAATTTGTTTATCATACTAAAATACTTTGTAATTTGCTATACTGTTCAATATAGTTCCAGACTGTCGCATGTGGTAATTACCAATTTCCGCACATTATGCAATTCTGGTTAATTATTGGCAGATTCATTAAACGGGTTACGAAAGGAATAAACTTCTATATAAAGGTGTACTCCTTACCACAGTCTTTGCCATGCAGTGTTCCAGTTTCGGAAAGAAAAAAACTGACATTTAATAGAGTCGACGCCACAAGCATTCCAGTATTAACGAAAACCACGGCGATATAGTCTGTTCCAGAGTGTCTTTCAAAAAATAGTTTATATTCATACATCACCACTTGAACGCAGACTAGAAAACAATAAAAATATTAAAATTTTATTGCAATTTCGTCTACGATCCACTACTAAAAGACGAAAAGCGAATCAGACACAACTGCAGTCAAAATTGATTTCAAAGTATTAAAGTGGTAACAAACCGGCCACAACACATCATGGAGACTTTATTGAAAATGTGCATTTTAATACATCTACTAACCCCTGCGAATACTGTTTATCATTTTCATGGAATCCCAAATTTGACCTATCCCGAAAACAAGCAATTGCCTTGGACAGACCCAAGAGTTCATAAATTTATAAGGGATCTCAATCAAGAATACAACACTTGGAAAGCAAACAGCGTTATTAATTTGGAAAAACTTTTAGCTCCATTTGTCAAAAATAACTGCTTCTTGTATCTGGATAACTATTTCGGTATCGACGTCGCCGGAGTAGAACAAGTGCCACTAATTCATCGACATCTGACTCCTGGAATTGCCAACTATACAAGACGTTGGTTTCGTCGAACTGTGTTGACAGTAAAGTGGATTGTCGGACGTAATTACATTAGTGTAACCGGAAATAAACTGCATTGCCCTCTGTCAAAGTATTTAAGCGTCAATGCGGACACACTGTGCTTGCAGCTGGAAGGTAAAAAATATTTATCAAAGGTTAGGCCTTGGAATTGTGTCGTTCACTTGACTCTATTTGCGCCAAGGATAATTGCAAAAATGGCGGCAAGCAAATTGGGAAAGTTGTGGCAATTTATTGAGTTGGATGTTCCTCCCATATTCTCGAATTCTTACATTCGTAATTGGAAAGTTACGCACATTTACGTCGAGAAGTACACGTCAAGTGACCAAATTGATTCATATTTAAATACATTTAACCAATCAGAAAACAATTATTTACGTCAATTTGGTGACCAGAATGTGAATATAGGAGGCATATTAATCGTGGTGCATGCAACGGAAATAGCCAAACCATTTAACGCATTGCTATCCATTTCTGATATATACGTACACTGTTATACATGTGTGCCGGGTGTCTTGCATAAATTGACGATGACAGAGATTGCTAATTATTCACGTATTCGGGAAATTGCATTTCCAAGTGCAAACGGAATGCTGGTCTGGTATGTGTATTACCATGAGTACAAATATAAGTCAATCAGTCACTTCGTGCCCGAAATGAGTCGGTGTTACAATTACGTTTCCGTCGCTGGCCATAGATGGATATATTTCGTTACAGACGGCCATGTAAGGCTGGACCACGCTTTAGGCCACTTGTGGCTTTCGATAATGCGAAATTACTCATACCACCTTGCACACAGTACGGTAAATTGCGTCAACGGTAAAATGGTCTCGTATGGTCAACAAAGACTGAAAACGGCCAATGCAATTGGATTGCATGTTAAAATATATACAGGGGCGAGCCCATACAGGCATTTTCTCATTGTTGGGAACCTCTTACGCAGTTTACAGTTTCTGGCATGCTCAAGGAACCAGATGGTCGGCCTAAATTTTACGGAATACTTTAATGTTTTTGACGAGTATATTTGGATGTGGTTGCTAATAACTTTATTTACTGTGCCTATAATTCTCCAAAAACTTAGACACTCTAAAGACCTTGTACAATCTTACAGCGAGGAACTACTCACGCTTTGGAGTGTGTTTTTGTCTTTGGACGCACACCTGCTGCATAAACATATTTCGAAGGGCATTAAGATACAACTAATCTCTGGATCCGTTCTATTAGCGTCGTTAGTGCTCAACAATGCATATAGAAACGACAATGTGTACAGAATGATTCAACCCAGACCGTTAATACGATACGTACATTTCCAGGATTTACTTAAGAATAATATATCCGTATATACACGGACGTCCATTTCGTACCTCCCGTTGCCCTGGAAAGAGTTTAGTATTAATATTTCGGCACTCAGAATTCATTGGAGAGCCAACACGCACACGATTACCGAAAGCGTCACTAGATCATTTATAGCGTCAGAAGTCTATGCACGTGCGGATGATGAATATAAGGTGACGCCGAAAGTGAGTTCAGTTGACTACATTGTTGAAATGAACACAGGTTTTCATCAAAGTATCGCTAAATTATTTCTTAACACTGTAAAGACTGCTCTTAGAAAACTTAACGTGCAGAACATGAGCTATGCCCAAAGCAGTCAATTGTCTGACAGAATGATTGAATTATTTGATGAAACTGAAGAAACATTTGTGCTACGGAAACTTAAGGAAGGAAATCCAATTGCATTTGTTTTGCCCCGAAATATAATTGACGAATATTATCGTCTTTTAAAGTATAATGTGTCATCAGGTACAACTGTTCATGTTAGAAAGGAAGCTTATTTTAAAATGTTCAGCTGCTTTGAAATATATCGCGGGGCTCCACCGGTCATATGGAAGCGGCTACAACAGGTAAAAACTTCAGGAATTATGGAATGGTTGGAAAAACGATTCGGAGGAAAGTGGCTACCTTTTGCGTCCGAAGAAGAGGAGAGTCATGTGGCATCTGTTGCCACCATGCACGGAAACATTTCCACTGTTTTCGTCATACTGGCAATCGGTGTGCTGTTCTCAACGCTAGTAATAATTATGGAAAAAGGGATAAATGCACTTTCGGGGTATTTCTTACTATGGAGACATCATATTCGAGACTTCTTACATACCAATCCGTTAATTGACAACATCATTTCTAAAAGCATCTATTGCAGATGAATTCATACTCTATTTTAGTACTTCAGCTAACTTGAATACTTTCACTCAACTTGGGTGATTGGTTTATTCACCCAACTTGTATATTTGCTGCTTCAGTTGTGTCGTAATACTTTTATTAACTACCGTAAGCATGAAATGCTTGAAAACGTAGCTATTGCGATTGATTTGTTTGTCTGTCTGTGCGCCCGTAAGCCTGTATACGTTATGACTTTTATTAAAGTCGACCGATTAACGGAAACGAACTGGAGACGAATGATCAACACAGGAACTAACAAAGTATTTTGTAATTGATGACCTAATCCGAGCAAATTGCAGGTATTTCATTAGGCTTGAACTGCTGGACAATGCATGCCGAATTTCAAATACTCCAACAACAGTAGTCGTTCTTCGCCTCGGACAATGGAGTAATTTTTAGTTCTTGGAATACTTTGTGTCGTACCAAATAAAGCTATTATCGCTAGTAGACAGTTATGTACAACATCCTATGTCATGGCATTAATTGTCTACAACGACAATGGTTCATTTGTTTTCGACATTTATTCCATCTCAATTCAATGAATAGAGAAATTACGTAACAGAAATTAATTGTATCGGAAACGGCCGCTATTCATTAACTTATTATCCCGTTCCTTCATAACCGTTCGGTGAACAATAGTTTAAGTATGCTGAACACAAATTATTGCCTCATGTAAGCAGAAAAACATCCCGGACATGTAATCCATAACACAAGAAATGATTATGTCTTGAATTTGAGATGGATATGTTGTTGAGATGTACAATGCATTAGTAGGTATTATGAGTCCATTATATTTATTTCAAGTGTGCATTACTGTGCAGATATGATACGTTTGAAAATACTCAGTCCAACATTACCGGTATCTCCACGTGTCAACTTGAATGCTCTATTTTGTTAAACGAAAATTATTAAATTACATAATTACCCTGTCATGCTAAAAACAACCAGTTGTCAGTTATTATTGTTATGTAGCATTACGTAAGTATATTGAATGTGTTTACGTGAATGTCAAAACAAGTGTGGAATAATTTTAACCACGTAACCGACAATAACAGATTAAAATGTTTTCATAATCGGTAATGTCCGATACCGTTCGAAATCCACTCAATCAATTGCACTCATAACGCTTCCGTAAAGAGCCTTTGTCTATGAATCTCAATAGGTGCTAATCCAAACCACTTAATGTTCCTGAATAGATTACTCACAGTAAAGTTTGGGGGCTGACACACGCCAAAATGGCTGAAATTTTGCACACAATCCGAGAATATCGAGGTAAATACACGTCCAAAATTTGGGAAACTATGGTTGGCTGGTTTTCGAAAAATTCGAAAAACTAGATTTTCGAAGGAATTTTCCCCAACTTCCATATGGGGTTTACCATGGAGAAACAGAAGGTAAGTAAGGTCCCTACCTGTCTAACATTTTTGAAACTGCCACTACACATGGTAGCAGAAGACAGAGTTCCCTTGTAAGTACGTATGATTCGAAAAATCATTTCCCCTCTATTGGTCTCACACTATCATGTGTAGCGGCAGTATCAAAAATGATAGACAGATCTTACCTTCTGTTTCTCCATGGTAAACGCCATAAGGAAGTTGGGGAAAATTCCTTCGAAAATCTAGTTTTTCGAATTATTTGAAGACCAGCCAACCATAGTTTCCCAAATTTTGGACGTGTATTTACCTCGATATTCTCGGATTGTGTGCAAAATTTCAGCCATTTTGGCGTGTGTCAACCCCCAAACTTTACTCTCAGAGTTTCGCTTATGTTGTCAGTGCAGTACAATTATTGATTAAGCAGTTTTAATAAGTAATATTTTTGCATCCCTATTTTCTACAGATGTCGGATACGTAAAAATGAAAAGATTCAACGTATGTAGCCCGTCGCACCGATCGGCGTCTAGTTTATTATCTCATAGCAATTAAAAGTCTAAATTACATATATAAAAAGTACATTTGCGCTGTCCTTGTAACCCTTTAATTCAGAAATTCACTCTTGCTAAAAAAATTTGCTACATTCCTAATGTAAGTATGTAAGTAAAATAAATTATTTATTATTTTGCTGGTCATTTCCCATGTTCCATGTCTTTTTTACCTTTCAGAATTATATGCAGCCATGCAAACTCAAGCAATCTTTTAAGATATATGATATGTATTTCAACATATTCCATTTATTATACATTATTACTAATAAGTATATTTAAAGGAATCATATGATTCTATGTATATACAAATTGAACGAATCTATAAATTATGCAGCCTCAGTGAAACATTCGTCCGAAGGGCTCAAATAGTGTAGCATTTCGTAAGGAGTTCTTAGAAAGTTTGGTTTCGTGCCAAATAAAGCTATTATTCCCAGTAAACACTTATTATCAACAACATATTATGCCATCAATTTAATCGCCCCATCAACAATGCATATCTTGTTTTCGATATATATACATACATCACATTTCACAAGCAAAGAAATTATATCAGAACTTATTGTAACTGAAAATGACGCATTTATTAACTAATAACCCCATTTCTTCGCAGCCATTCATTGAAAAACATTTCAATTATACTCGCTCCAACATTACTGGTATCTTCACGTGTCAGATTCAACGCAGTGTATTGTTAGACGTAATCCGTTTAATTATGTTAAAAGCCCGGTATACAATACTACCTGTTGTTAGTAGTTGCTGTCTCGTAATATGTAAGCAATTTGTTTGTTTTTTAAGTGAATGTCAGAAGAAATGGTGGAAAATTACAACGCCGTAATCGACAAAAACAGATTGCAATTCCGTAATAGACAATGTACGATTAAGTGAAATAACAACACAATCAAGCACACTCATGACGTTTCCGTATTATGACATTGTTTATGTAGATCACAATGTGCTAATCAACAGCAGGTTAATTGAGCTGAATATGTTACTGAGAGTTTCGTAAATATGTAGGCTAAAGCATTGGTATGAACGGATAATGAGTTGTAATCAACTAATTGCCCAGTCTTCGTATTACACATGATGATGAATGATGTAGAGACACAAAGATGCACCTGCTTTTTAATCGCATGGCAAGTAAGAGTAAATCGTGTTTATCATGAAAACATTTCCGCCCTTCTTATTGGCAATTCATTTAGCAATTTATTTTTGCAAGAAATTTACTACATTCCAACATGAGAAAACTGCCTATCCAAACAAACTGACGAGTTCGATAGGACCGAGCTACCCAGAACCGCTTGGCTCTCCAAATATCTGAAAGAATGTAACGCGCCAAAACCATTGAATTTAATTTCTTCTTTTTAAAAAGGCAATTTTATACAATTCAAGGAGCATACGCACAGGTTGGGTGAGACAACCAGTTGTACAGTCAACGAAAAAGCACTGCATAATTAATCATGCACCGGTATATTAAATGACGGTAGACATTTGTTGGCAGTTATGTGCACTATCCAGATAGCTTGTAGAATTGAGTATTGTTGTAATTAAGGTATCTACGGAAAGTGGCTTTGGTCCTAATGATATATTCAAAATCTTTGCCATTAAATTGAGTAGCCAAAAGAAACACAAGTGTGTAATTGGTTTGCGATACAAACTCAAGTTGAAGCCTACCATACACAATAATCAGAATGGCATGTACAAGTTCTTAGTCTTCGACTTTGCTCGTCAACGTTTTAATAAATTGTTATAGTTCAGTTTTGAATATTTTATTTGTGTCCGTTGCTTTCGCGTCATACTTCAGTATTTAACATTATATCGATATACAAATGAAATTAGAACGGACTTGGAGATGGTCTAACATTAATGACTTTTATGTGAGTATCGATTAAACGGCTGACTAAATGTAAATGGGAAAAGCATTTTTTCGCACGACATTCTAAACATTACCGGCGAATGTATTCCAACTGTATTAAAGGAAATTGTGACCATGTCAGAGCTTTATGAATTGCCATTTCCATGGCATGGAAAACCGGCGTAACCACCCATGACAGATTGTGCGGCAAACTTACACCGTTTAACAATAATCTCGTAGCGTTTCACAATAGCAATATTTTATTTGAACCAAATATGTAGATTGGTCAAAAATAATGGGGGATAATTTGTTTTGTAATTGACTTCGTCCATAGATCATGCCAATACAGAGAGCATTCGTTTTAAAACGTTGCATCGTTGCGAGCCTGTTAGACGGACCGCTTTCAAACAACACAATCCTTGTATTCCGAGCATACAAATATGCTCGGAACCAACCTAAAATTGATTATAAATATTAATTATTCCCAAATTACGAATAAATTAAGTAATGTAATAGTTTCCAAAATATATGCGTAAATAAAATAAACGCATTGATTTGCTAAATTAACTGTAACGTAAATTACTGAAGGATAGGTAAATGTAATTAATTTTCGATAATTTTTCACATCAACAATTTATGTTGACGCAAGTGTAAACCACTGCATTGGAAAACTCACATTGATCATGCAAGTAACGTGTGTGTGCTTTGCCAAGCATGAAAAACATCAACTTTGTTCGTCTATTTTCTGTACATACGAGCAGAAGCAAGCAGTAAAGCGGTGAGCTCTTTTTTGCGTTTACTTCTTCATATAAATCATCACACGAAAACAAACAGCTGAGAATTGCCACTCGCAGTGCACGCACGCGAGCTCTAAATTCGTCCAGCTCGCTCCACCGCAATAACAACAACAAACTTTTCAAACTGCAACAACATTCAATTAGTTAATGAAAACCACTCAGCAGTTATATTGGAAACTGAGCGTCCTCATCATCAATCTCACTGCTTAATATGCAATAGTGATGCGATTAGAAAATGTACTCAAGTGGCTGGTGTGCAAGTTTGTCCACCGAATTTGGACAAGTTTGCCATAATTTTTATTCTTGGGAGCATCCTGGAAATTCCTGTGGACAAGCCGCAACATTATTTGAAAGTGTGGGGAAGTTCCTCTGATTGTATGGTAAATTATGCGGAAGTTGTAATGAAGTAGTTGGCAATGTCACGTTAATTTGTGACGAGATTCTGTACGCGACCAAAAAAGACGGAAAAGCCAAGGAAGAAATAATTAAGAGACTAACGCAATCTTGGAGAGGGAAAACCGCCATGGGAGGAAATGAAACTGGACAAGAGGTTAATGAAGTCATTAACATTACTGCTGAGAGTCGAGAATTTATGGTGACACGTGAGAAATACCATGTTTTTATTCCGTATTAATAATCAAATTAAATTATTATCTAAATGTTTTCTCCACAGGAAAACTAATTGTGTTTTTGTTGTTTTGTTTGCAGATGACTACGGGGGATTTAATTATCCATTCCAAACAGCGGGCTTGAAGGAACTGGAACATCTTTGGAGTCATTCGATGGAGGAAGCAACTGCCGTCAAGACTGAGCCACTGGACGAGACAAATGGGGATAATGATGACCTCGCCAATATTATTGTGAAGGACACACATGACTCAAGCTCACACGACAAAGTACGCGGAAGGAGCCAGTGGCTGCATTGATTGTGGCGCCGTTTTCACGGATAGGGAGGCTCACAAACGTCATCGCCGCTTGGAACAGTAAATTAATAATTATGTTCTATCGACACAGCTTAATTGTCAAGCATTTAAGTACACATTAAATATTTTATTTGTTTGCTAGTTCAAATAGGAAGGATCAGAGGACGACGCCACACGGAGATGACAAGACAAACTCGTCCGCCGGTTCCTTCAAGTGCCTGTGCGGAGAAGAATTTGAAACCTGCGGCCATCGTCTCAAGCAAATTATGCGCCATAAAGCTGCTCACAATTACAGATTTCAATGTGACAGGTGCATAAGCAGATTCAGGACTACGGCCAATCTTGATGCTCACGTTACGAAATTTCACAAAAAGGCTACCGAGGCCCGGGAAATGGCTGACATGAGCTGCCCCCAATGCGGTGAAAGCTTTCAAATCATGAATCCGATGCACATGCACAAGATTCAGTAATTTCATATTTTATACTTTTCACATAATAATCTAATTGAATGGTGAAGATGAAAAGAGCGAACTGACATTTTTTTCTCGAACGCAGTGGCAAAAGTAACTGGAAGGCTAATCAGACAAAGGTGGATGTTTCCACTTCCTCCAAACGACATGGAATACGACCTATGACGACACCGCCGGGTCAAAGCGACATCCCTAACTGCCCTAGATGTTTATATGGGAGCGCATTTAATCCTCAGAAAAGGCTCCTGAATCACATTGAAAGGATGAGGCCAAGTAACCCGTTCAAGTGACCTGTTGTGGAGTTGTATGAATATCGTATTTTTTAGGAAAAGATATTAACTTGTTTTCGAACTTGACTATCAACTTTTGTACCACCCTAATTTTATTGTGGGGCATCGTTCAAGTTATTACAAATACTTGCGTGTTTCAATAAAAATCTGTGAAGCCGCAATTCTGAATATGTAATACACACTTATGTTATGAGTATGCATCATTATGTTATTTGTAAGCACAAAATATATTTTCATCGCACAATTAATTAGTACGCAAAAGTCCCATTTTTAGCATATTTACCTTAAAGCTTGCTATTCGAATATTGCCATTGTTCATGTGTAAACGAGAGCGAGACAAGAACAAGCCAAGCAGCATAACACATCAACTTTGTTGTGTCTTTTTATTTATATAACAGCAGCAGCAAGCAGATATGTAGCGAGATTTGCCCAGCTCCCTTTTTCCTCTTCATCAAGCAAAACAAACACAGCAATCAGTTTTGTTTAGCTGAATTAACCAGCTTTATGCTTGCATCACATGATACGAATAAATAATCAGTTTTTAGTTCAATGAATAATGAGAAGTTAATTGCCAGATTTTTTCCCAGGTGGCCGACATTATCGGTAATTAAAGCGCTCTAATATTTTATTGCCTGTCACGTGGTTAGAATTTTGGAGCAGATTCTGTTTTGGTATTTTGCCGTAGAATATTCAAGTAAATTCGATACAGCAAAGTAGATACAACTGAAAATAAGTTGACTGCATTTTGCGTCAGATGACAATGTACTTCAAGAGCTGAAGTTTTTCCAAACGCAACGTTTAGCTGGGCACATGAAAATACAAGAAATGGTGGTATGACTAATTGTTTTGAAAGTATCATTACTAGTCATGTTTACGAATATGAAATAGAAATAAAGTTCTCATAATTCCTAAGTTTGCATTGTTCAAGTTAATAATCGCTTTGGAATAGCTCAGGGTATCATTATGGGTGAAGGATTGTATGTCCTGGGTGAATTGCTGCTATCATGATGGAATAAAAAAGCAATATCCATCAGTGAATACAATTACCCGGTAACGTAATCATCGCATGTATGGAA
This sequence comes from Sinella curviseta, assembly GCA_004115045.4. Taxonomy (NCBI): domain Eukaryota; kingdom Metazoa; phylum Arthropoda; class Collembola; order Entomobryomorpha; family Entomobryidae; genus Sinella; species Sinella curviseta. The sequence continues at coordinate 3,559,030 of CM023200.3, read as the reverse complement.
AATAGATTTTCCTAGATGCAGCACAATCCACCTTTATAATTTGGTACAGACAAATAATGCTATTACCAAACCGCTTCATTGTCATTGCCATTGAACCAGTGGAGATAAGGGAACAGTTGCTGTTAGAACGTCGGAAAATATTGTACATAACGGGATATTGAGTATTATAACATTGATTACAACAGACGTCTGAAGGAGCGCCATTATAACTTAATAGTTTCTAATTTTCTCTGAATAAATAATAACAAGTCTCTGTGGCGTAATTCTTAGTGTCTTGAAATAGGATTGAGCATCTTTGAATTACGTTGACCCCCTAAAATTTTCATCTTTCCGATTTTATTTAAATTTCTCGTTTTTCTAGGGGAGCTCGTGAAACGGGAATATTTAGTTTCAGTAGCATCCATCCTCAAGTGCCGTCCGGCAGCACCACTTATTTGTTGCGGCATATGCCATGTGCATGCAGCTCACGTTCACGTTACGACAATATTATGGATGCCTTAATTGTCGTATTTCAACAACGCAAAACGCAAAAAAGTTATCGGTAGCACCGTTTTGATTTACCGAACAGTCTGGATCAAATGCACAAGAATTAAGTAAAACTCATTTCGCCAGTCATTGCAAAATTGATTATTTTGAATTACAGGTTCCTCAAGTTCCAATCATGAAACTAGTGGAATAGAAAGCATTTCGAAACCCCCAATTTGTGTATTTTAAGACATATATTTCGGATTTTGTGTTGTCGTAGTTTGGGTTACAACATGGGCTGAAACAACATTCAGCGGTACTTTAGAAGTGGACAACTAAAAACATTGAATTTTCCCGTGTGACTTTGTCCCACAAGATGTGCTAAATTTAACACTATCGCAGACATGATTATTTTAGGCGAGTCAATCAACGGTTAATGTGCTCATTATATAAATTGAAAAAAAATATCCAATGTCGTAATTCACGACACTAACAAAGATGTTGTTGTCGACAACTGTTTACTGGAAATAATAACTTTATTTATTACGAATACGGACATGCAAAGAGTGCAAGTTACATAATAATCCAATACGACGAACGATTGTTTAAATTGATGTTTTTGGTATCTAAATAATGCAATTGTTGAAGTTCGTAATGTTAGAATAATTCATAGGTTTTGTATTCTGAAGAAATTTCTGTTTTGATCATGCAATGAAAACTAATTTCCACCAGCGAAAACAACTACCAGATATAGTCCTTGCGCATAAGGATAATAGTTTTTTCTAGATAAAAACATTCTAGGCTTACAAATTATACTAAACAAATAATTCCATCGACAAACCACTTCATTGTCATTGCAATTTAAGTTTCAGGAAGAAAATATCCGATGTCGTAACACACGATGAAACCGATGCTATAAGATGTTATTGTCACTAACTATTTATTGGACATAACAACTTTACTTAGCCCGAAGCCAGAATTACAAGCGGATTGCAAATTACTGTATCGTCCAAAGTGCCGATGGATTATTTTAATTGATGTTTTTCGTATTTGGTATTTTCGTATATTGTTCACTCATACTAGCTTATTAGATTCGCCCTATAGAAATGCCAGCTATGACCAAACAATGATGCGCTGAATACGGGTGGAAAATTAATTTATCATACTATAATACTTTGTAATTTGCTATACTGTTCAATATAGTTCCAGACTGTCGCATGTGGTAATTACCAATTTCCGCACATTATGCAATTCTGGTTAATTATTGGCAGATTCATTAAACGGGTTACGAAAGGAATAAACTTCTATATAAAGGTGTACTCCTTACCACAGTCTTTGCCATGCAGTGTTCCAGTCTCAGAAGAAAAAAAACTGACATTTAATAAAGTCGATGCCACAAGCATTCCCGTATTAACGAAAACCACGGCGATATAGTCTGTTCCAGAGTGTCTTTGAAAAAATTGTTTATATTCATACATCACCACTTGAACGCAGACTAGAATACAATAAAAATATTAAACTTTTATTGCAATTTCGTCTACGATCCACTACTAAAAGACGAAAAGCGAATCAGACACAACTGCAATAAAAATTCATTTCAAAGTATTAAAGTGGTAATAAAGCAGCCTTAACACAGCATGGAGAGTTTAATGAAAATGTGCATTTTAATACATCTACTAACCCCTGCGAATACTGTTTATCATTTTCATGGAATCCCAAATTTGACCTATCCCGAAAACAAGCAATTGCCTTGGACAGACCCAAGAGTTCATAAATTTATAAGGGATCTCAATCAAGAATACAACACTTGGAAAGCAAACAGCGTTATTAATTTGGAAAAACTTTTAGCTCCATTTGTCAAAAATAACTGCTTCTTGTATCTGGATAACTATTTCGGTATCGACGTCGCCGGAGTAGAACAAGTGCCACTAATTCATCGACATCTGACTCCTGGAATTGCCAACTATACAAGACGTTGGTTTCGTCGAACTGTGTTGACAGTAAAGTGGATTGTCGGACGTAATTACATTAGTGTAACCGGAAATAAACTGCATTGCCCTCTGTCAAAGTATTTAAGCGTCAATGCGGACACACTGTGCTTGCAGCTGGAAGGTAAAAAATATTTATCAAAGGTTAGGCCTTGGAATTGTGTCGTTCACTTGACTCTATTTGCGCCAAGGATAATTGCAAAAATATTGGGAAAGTTGTGGCAATTTATTGAGTTGGACGTTCCTCCCATATTCTCGAATTCTTACATTCGCAATGGGAAAATTACGCACATTTACGTCGAGAAGTACACGTCAAGTGACCAAATTGATTCATATTTAAATACATTTAACCAATCGGAAAACAATTATTTACGTCAATTTGATGACCAGAATGTGAATATAGGAGGCATATTAATCGTGGTGCATGCAACGGAAATAACCAAACCATTTAACGCATTGCTATCCATTTCTGATATATACGTACACTGTTATACATGTGTGCCGGGTGTCTTGCATAAATTGACGATGACAGAGATTGCTAATTATTCACGTATTCGGGAAATTGCATTTCCAAGTGCAAACGAAATGCTGGTCTGGTATGTGTATTATAATGAGTTACTATATAAGTCAATCAGTCACTTCGTGCCCGAAATGAGTCGGTGTTACAATTACGTTTCCGTCGCTGGCCATAGATGGATATATTTCGTTACAGACGGCCATGTAAGGCTGGACCACGCTTTAGGCCACTTGTGGCTTTCGATAATGCGAAATTACTCATACCACCTTGCACACAGTACGGTAAATTACGTCAACGGTAAAATGGTCTCGTATGGTCAACAAAGACTGAAAACGGCCAATGCAATTGGATTGCATGTTAAAATATATACAGGGGCGAGCCCATACAGGCATTTTCTCATTGTTGGGAACCTCTTACGCAGTTTACAGTTTCTGGCATGCTCAAGGAACCAGATGGTCGGCCTAAATTTTACGGAATACTTTAATGTTTTTGACGAGTATATTTGGATGTGGTTGCTAATAACTTTATTTACTGTGCCTATAATTCTCCAAAAACTTAGACACTCTAAAGACCTTGTACAATCTTACAGCGAGGAACTACTCACGCTTTGGAGTGTGTTTTTGTCTTTGGACGCACACCTGCTGCATAAACATATTTCGAAGGGCATTAAGATACAACTAATCTCTGGATCCGTTCTATTAGCGTCGTTAGTGCTCAACAATGCATATAGAAACGACAATGTGTACAGAATGATTCAACCCAGACCGTTAATACGATACGTACATTTCCAGGATTTACTTAAGAATAATATATCCGTATATACACGGACGTCCATTTCGTTTCTCCCGTTGCCCTGGAAAGAGTTTAGTATTAATATTTCGGCACTCAGAATTCATTGGAGAGCCAACACGCACACGATTACCGAAAGCGTCACTAGATCATTTATAGCGTCAGAAGTCTATGCACGTGCGGATGATGAATATAAGGTGACGCCGAAAGTGAGTTCAGTTGACTACATTGTTGAAATGAACACAGGTTTTCATCAAAGTATCGCTAAATTATTTCTTAACACTGTAAAGACTGCTCTTAGAAAACTTAACGTGCAGAACATGAGCTATGCCCAAAGCAGTCAATTGTCTGACAGAATGATTGAATTATTTGATGAAACTGAAGAAACATTTGTGCTACGGAAACTTAAGGAAGGAAATCAAATTGCATTTGTCTTGCCCCGAACTCTCATTGACGAATATTATAATCTTTTAAAGTATAATGTGACATCAGGTACTACTTTTCATGTTGGAAAGGAAGCTTATTTTAAAATGTTCAGCTGCTTTGAAATATATCGCGGGGCTCCACCGGTCATATGGAAGCGGCTACAACAGGTAAAAACTTCAGGAATTATGGAATGGTTGGAAAAACGATTCGGAGGAAAGTGGCTACCTTTTGCGTCCGGAGAAGAGGAGAGTCATGTGGCATCTGTTGCCACCATGCAAGGAAACATTTCCACTGTTTTCGTCATACTGGCAATCGGAGTGCTGTTCTCAACGCTAGTAATAATTACGGAAAAAGGGATAAATGCACTTTCGGGGTATTTCTTACTATGGAGACATCATATTCGAGACTTCTTACATACCAATCCGTTAATTGACAACATCATTTCTAAAAGCATCTATTGCAGATGAATTCATACTCTATTTTAGTACTTCAGCTAACTTGAATACTTTCACTCAACTTGGGTAATTGGTTTATTCACCCAACTTGTATATTTGCTGCTTCAGTTGTGTCGTAATACTTTTCTTAACTACCGTAAGCATGAAATGCTTGAAAACGTAGCTATTGCGATTGATTTGTTTGTCTGTCTGTGCGCCCGTAAGCCTGTATACTTTATGACTTTTATTAAAGTCGACCGATTAACGGGAACGAACTGGAGACGACTGATCAACACAGTAGCTAACAAAGTATTTTGTAATTGATGACCTAATCCGAACAAATTGCTGGTATTTCATTAGGCTTGAACTGCTGGACAATGCCTGCCGAAATTCAAATACTCCAACAACAGTATTCGTTCTTCGCCTCGGACAATGGAGTAATTTTTAGTTCTTGGAATACTTTGTGTCGTACCAAATAAAGCTATTATCGCTAGTAGACAGTTATGTACAACATCTTATGTCATGGCATTAATTGTCTACAACGACAATGGTTCATTTGTGTTCGATATTTATTCCATCTCAATTCAATGAATAGAGAAATTACGTAACAGAAATTAATTGTATCGGAAACGGCCGCTATTCATTAACTTATTATCCCGTTCCTTCATAACCGTTCGGCGACAAATATTGTCAGTATACTGAACACCAATTATTGCATCATGTAAGCAGAAAAATATCCCTGGCATGTAATCCATAACACAAGAAATTATTATGTCTTGAATTTGAGATGGATATGTTGCTGAGATGTACAATGCACTAGTAGGTATTATGAGTCCATTATATTTACTGCAAGTTCGTGTTGATGCGCAGATATGACACGGACATAAATGCTCATTCCAACATTACCGGTATCTCCACGTGTCAACTTGAATGCAGTATTTTGTTAAACCAAAATTATTAAATTACATAATTACCATGTCATGCTAAAAAACAACCTATTGTCAGTTGTTATTGTTACGTAACATTACGTGGGTATATTGAATGTCATTACGTGAATGTCAACATAAATGTGGAATAATTTTAACCATGTAGCCGACAGTAACAGATTAAAATGTTTTCATAATCGGTAATGTCTGATGCCGTTCGAAAACAACTCAATTAGTTGCTCTCATAACGCTTCCGTAAAGAGCCTTTGTCTATTAATGTCAATTGGTGCTAAGACAAACCACTTAATCATGCTTAATAGATTACTCAGAGTTTCGCTTATATAATGGTCAGTGCAGGACAATGATTGGTTAACCAGCTTTAATAAGTGATATTTTTGCATCCTTGTTTTGTACAGATGACGTACACGTTAAAATAAGAAGATTCAAAGAATGTGTTCCTTCACACCGATTGGCGTCTAGTTTATTATCTCGTAACAAGTAAAAGTCTAAATTGTATCTGTCAGAAATACACTTCCGCTGTCCTTGTACACCTTTGATTCAGCAAATCACTTTTGCTACAATTTTTGCTTCCACCCTAATGTACGTAACTAAAATAAATTATTTATCATCTAGCTGTCACTTCCGTGTCTTTTTTTACCTGTCAGAATTTTATGCAGCCGTGCAAACTCAAGCAATTTTTAAAGATATATGGTATGCATTTCAACATATTCCAGTTATTATTCAGTATTGCTAATATGTATATTTAAAAGAATCATTGGTTGAATGTATATACAAGTTGAGCGAATTTATAAATTATGCAGCCTCAATGAAACATTCGTCTGAAGGGCTCAAATAGTGTAGCATTTCGTCAGCAGTTCTTAGAAAGTTTGGTTACGTGCCAAACAAAGCTATTATCCCTAGTAAAAGCTTATGGACAACAACATATTATGTCATCATTTTAATCGCCCCATCAACAATGTATATCCTTTTTTCGATATAATATACATCACAATTCACAAACAAACAAATTATATCATAACTTATTGTACCGGAAAATGACGCATTTATTAACTAATAATCAAATTTCTTCACAGCCATTCAGTGAATAAATTTCAATTATACTCACTCCAACATTACTGGTATCTCCACGTGACAGATTGAACGCAGTGTATTGTTAGACGTAATCCGTTTAATTATGTTATTACCCAGGTATACAATACTACCTGTTGTTAGTAGTTGCTGTCCCGTAATATGCAAGCAATTTGTTTATTTTGTAAGTGAATGTCAGAAGAAATGTTGGAAAATTACAACCACGTAATCGACAAAAATAGATTACAATGCTTCCATAATAGACAATGTACGACTCAGTGAAAAAACAGCGCAATTAATTACACACATGACGTTTCCGAATTATATCTTTGATTATGTAGATCATAATGTGCTAGTCAACAGCATTCCATCATGCGAAAACTGCCTGTCCAAACTAACTGACGTGTTCAATAAAACCGGTACCCGGAACCGCTTGGCTCTCCAAATATCTCAAGTAATGTAAGGCGCCAAAACCATTCCTGTTACCAGCGTTGGAAACAAACGGGTAAACAATTGAATTTATTGTCTTCCGTTGAAGAAAGCAATTTTATGCAATTCAAGGAGCATACACACAGGTTGGGCGAGTGAACCAGCTGAACAAGGCGAGTGAGGTAAGTATAATAAATCTATATGAATGACTCAGCTAGGGTAACAATTTGTCCGCAACATATACACGTAGATATGATGAATCCAGTGAGCGAGTTGGCTTGTACAAGATAATTTGAACGTGCATGTAGCCTGTGTTCGAATAATATGATAAACGTTGATAGCAGCGGACCAATTGCAAGTAGAGATTGAGTAGAGATGTTTCTGTGCATGGACGCAACGGTTGCGGTTTTAAATCTGAATCCTGAAATGTTGTTGCTCATGCATAGGTACAAGACGCTTGTGGGTAAAAGTTGATTTTATTTCGTGTCGTATCGTTGCACAACATGACGGAAATTCCATGGCACAAAGAAATATTGCAATATCAAGAAAATATCTCCACGGAACTTTGCGTCCCGTGATTTTTTATTCCTGTGAGATGCAGAGTTTGACTTCCATATAGCTACAGACTTCTACCGGCACTAGAAAAAGTCATTGTGTGACAAATCAGCTGAAACATTGAACCGGTGGTTTTAACACACTGCTTTGTTTTTGCAGTGTGAGAATGTGTGCCCACTGTACATACTAGCATCCGTGTTTCCAATAGTACAAAACCAATTTATTGTCTTCCAAATTATTTCTTTTATTTCTTTCTTAGAATCTGAAATAATCATATTAGAAGATTTGATCGAATATTCGTTTCAGTGTAGTTTCTAGCATCTGAGTTGTGGATTTGATGTATTATAGGGACTAATGCACACATAGATTAGGTTACAAAGTTACCAGCGACGGTAACGGCAAGCACATTTTATAGTTAAACAGCCCTTTATACGAGAACATGGTACTCAGAAACGTAAAAAAATCAAACAGTTACATTTTTACTACAAACGCTACTTAATGACGGGTATTATATGCAATTGCATTTGTTTACTAATATCGATAGGTGCTAATCCAATCCACTTAATCCAGCTGAATACGTATGTTACTGATTGTTTACATATTAGTGTGAATGGTTAAGAAATTTTAATAGGCAATGTTTTTGTATCTCAGCCTTCTGCATATGACGATTAAAGTAATGATGAATAATGCAATGCTCGTTTTCTCATAACATCGATAGCCGTCTATATTTTTATCTCATGACCACCACGAGTGTAAGTTGCATTTATCATAATACCGTCCTGCTGTTTCGGAAATCATTACTGCTGCCTTCCGAATATATATAAAGTGTACATACTCACACCATCTCTTAAGATATACATACGATATGTCATTGCAATATATTCAATTCATTATTCTTTATTACTAATATATGTATTTAAAAGACTCATGTGATTAATTGTAGATACAAGTTGAGCGAAACTATCAATTAGTTATTATGATTCTAGCAATTGACTGATTGGCTCAGCTAGTGTAGCATGTTGTGATATATTCAATTTACTTTTTATCTGTATTGTGATATTTAAAAAAAGAATACGATATAATTTATATGTGCATCAATTTGTGTGAACCAAGCAATAAAGCATTCGGAGTGAATGTAAAATGGCTAGCTGAAGGATTCAACTAGTGCTACGTTTTGCTTCCGACATATAGTTGTGGAAAGGATGTTTTCAAGAAATGAATTAGTACACGCAGAATCTACAACACGATGTCCCCAAAACATAACATTTCTTAAAAAATATGAACCTCGTATTATATTATCCACAAAAGCGTTGACAAGAGTAGACCGATTGCCAGTAGGACGAAAACAGTAGAGATATGTCCATGCATGGTCGCTACGGTAGCCACATAAGTCCCCGCTTCACCTGTCGACGACAGCCATTTTCCGCCTAACCGTTTTGCCCAACATTCCATCATACCGGAAGGGGTTACACTTTGCAGCCGACTCCAAATGACGGGAGGAGCCCTTTGATAAAGGTCGAAATAACTAAAAACTTAAAAATAAGTTTCCTTCCCAACATGAACTGTTTTAACTGGCCACACGTTGTAATACAAAAGTTTACGCAATTTCGCAATGACACTGTTGATGATAACGTTTTTAGGGTTTATCACCTAGCAAAGTTAACAAATTGAAAGATTTTGTCCGAAAGCAGATTAGAGAAGCAGTCAAAGAAGCACAGCAAATTGGGGTCACAACTGTAAATCCCAGAATAGACATTCCGGAGTACCAATACGAAAGTATAACGTCCGAAACATATTTCAATAAATTCACAAATTATTTTAGAAGTCAGTGGTACCCGCCTACTTAGTTTCTTCAGGTCGTTGGTACCATTTTGAAAGGGAACACAAGGCTTTGGCATGATAATGTCGTGTCCACTATTAATAGCTGGTCAGATTTCTGTAAAGCGCTTAAAACAAAGTGTGATAGCGAGGCGGTAAAAGAAAAGTGAAGAAGATGATTTTTGTACACACGTAACCAATAGTTTCATGAATCCGTAGAACAATTTGTTTATGAGATGGTTAATTTAGGTAGACAAGTCGAACCGAATGAAAGCGAAGAAATTTCAGTTAACAGAGCTTATGAAGCCATGCATCCAGATATATACATAGCAATTAGTGATTTACATATTAAAACGGTGAACAATTTGATTGAACAAGCAAACCGAGAGCAGAACTATCAGAGCCAGTGACAAGTTAAAAGGTATATACAGGCGATTGCCTCCTGTTTATGGGTTCACAAAGAAAGATGATAAAAATTTTCGATGATATTTTCGGTATTAGTAGCAGCTCTGCGGTCAAGTTGCCTTGCATTGTTTGTAGATAGTATCGGGTTTCTTTTTCGGTTTGTAACTTCATTGTATAGTAAAATTTTAAGGTATTTCAATGAGTTGGCAGGATTGCTCACAAGCGCAGCATGAACGTTTGTAGTAATATTTCAGAAGATGTGTACCAGGAAGCTTAACTCGCGGCTATGTATAAGGAAAAAAGAATCCTTACATAAAATGAGAATATACCTGAGAATTTTGTGCCACCACAGCTGACGTTTGCTCTTTGCTTCCCTTCTCTCTCCTTCTCGCGTCATCATAGCAATGAAGGGTATGGCAAAACAGAGCAAAGCATCTCCAGAAATTTAATGCAGGACAGTATGCCCCTCTGTTGCTATGTCTTTTAGATAGCAATCAACGGGAAAGAGAGAATAGACTCACGCGGTCTCTCACTCTCTCTCTCTCTTACACATAACACACACACACACAACAGCCAGCAGCAATGCTCCACTTCTCCGTCTCTCTCCCTCTCGCTTTACAACGTGGAAGGGTATGCCAAAAAGAGGAAAGCAGCTCAAGAAACTTAACACAGGACAGTATACCCCGCTGTTGCAATGTCTTTTAGATACAAGCAACGGGAATAGGCGAATGGGCTCACGCGGTCTCCCTCACTCTTTCTCCTACACATCTCTATGCCCATATGATCCTATTCCCGTTTCGTTCCAATGAACTTTTCTCCATAAAAAGTTCGTATTACCTAGCTTTGACCTACTTATAATTTGTGTATTTTTTCATTGGCTATTCAATGCAAAAATAATGTTTCGAAAATGCCAAATTTAAAAAAAGTTATAACGACTTTTCTAAAGCAAGCCACAATGCTCATCATGACTTTCATATTTACTACTACTGTTGCATGTTGTGGTTGTATGTGGGCTGATTTTTGTTGTTGTGAGTGAGTATGTAAAGAAATGAAGTAGCGTGGCGCGTTTACGGCATTTGAATCTTGCAACAAGTGATGGGTTATTACAAACGTCATGTTCATATTACTGCTACTGTTGTTACATGTTGGTGTTGTTTGCGGGGTGTTTTGTGTTGTTGTGGTATGTAAAGAGATGGTGTTGGTGTCGTGGAGTATTTCCATTGCATTTTGAAACAAGTGATGGGCTACTGCAAATGTAATGGGATGTTGCAAATGCAATGCGATTTTGCAAATGCAATGGGATTTTGCAGATTCAATGGGATTTTTCAAATGCAATATGTTGTTGCAAATGTAATGGGGCGTTGCATATGTAATGGGGAGTTGCATATGTAATGGGGCGTTGCATATGTAATGGGGCATTTCAAAAATAATGGGGTTATCCTCTGGGTTTCTTCGGCATATTTATACTGAATATTCCTCTTGGTTGTATTAAAAACAACTGTAAACAAACGAGCAGCTGCAGCTGTGTGTACTACTGGCTGTCTTTTGAACGAACCGCCAAACTTGGTCTCCTTATGGGGATAAATGGGGATCAGTGAGACAACTGACAGCTGGAAGGGGGATCAATCAAAGTTCGGCTATCCTAACTGATTTCACAAACCTTATAGATTGAAATTGGAACTGCGATCTATTTAATTGTAGGCGACTTAGTCGCCTACTGGTCCCCTTCTAGTAGAATAATATTTAAATATAATTATTTTATTATCTACCGGCACGGATTCATAATTAATGACTACCGAAAGCATGAAATGCATTACAGGAAATTATGGTGATTGATGTGTTTGTCTGTATGTCCGTAAATACTCTAATCTCCATCCACGTTGACCGATTTGTCTCAAATTTACTATAAATACAAATACTATAAACTACTATTAATACCTTACCTAGGGTTGGGCGACGAAAATATTGTGTCTGCAGTCGTCAAAAGGTTTTTCATAAATCGATATTTATATAATCGTGTTAGACTCGGTTAGGTTATTTATCAGCATTTCCATTTTTTTGTTATCTGTATTTTCAAAACAAGAATATTATGTTCAAATAATAATCTAAAGTATTTAATATATTGTACGCCAATCTTTTAGGTAAACGAAATTAGTTGCGCTTCTAACAATGCCAATGTCTTAATACGATATAAAGGTAATACAACTATTAATTTATCGATAGGTTTTTAAACAACCGGAAATGATATGCTACCAAGCAATCTACCCATATACATATGTATATGAGCTCTCCTATGGCTCACATGTTAGATGATTGCTTAGTGTAAGACAACAAATCTATCATTTCATTTCTACATGTTAGACTACAGAACTATATTCGAATAATAACTATACCCAAGTCCAAGCCCTCGCATGGTTTCATACATACAGTTGCGCCAGTTGGCCCTTGTTAACATCGGTGGACCCATCCGATCAATCAATATTTTCTCATCGAAATAATCAGGCATACCAGCACATATCCGTTGGTTTTCGTCCAGTGAACATTTCAAATAAAGTATTTCTTCAACGCTAATGCCAGTAAATCTACATGAGGTGATATTGCTGACAAAGTGGTCTTGTACAAGCATAATGATAAAGCAGAGCATATAATAAAATCTAGTGATGGCAACAGGATATTGTATTTTTATTCATTTTAGATAGCTCGGCACTCACACGAATGGAATTATGAGGAAAAGTTGGATATAGTGCCACACTGCATATCGAGAGGAAATTCTGATACCAGCTTAATTTTGTACACTCCCGCAAAACAGCATCATGAAGATTTTATTACGGTCCGTGTGTCTACTGACAGTAACTAGATTCGCCATCGTTGCGCCCTACAGCATTGAATATCGTAACGTTTACGAGTTGGAAAGTTTTCTGGAAGACAGGAAGATTGATTTTAAAGTTATAAATAATTTTCTTGCCTCCCTTAACTTCCTACCAGCGATAGATTTAAACAAATATTTCAGCACATTTGCTCACCACCACTGCTTACTATTTGTGGAAAACTATTTGCAAATCAACCTACATCATCCCGCTTACCCAGTCATGCTGAGAAAAATTGCTTCAGGTGGGGCAATGCATCACTCACAACGGAGTGGCACAGAAACACATTTCATTTGGATTTTGCCCAATGTCAACCACACATTTGGTGAAGGAAAACTCCACTTTTGCCAAACTTTTAAATACCGTACAGCCTTGTACAAAAAATTCGCACAAGATGCACGTCTATTGGACTTTTGTGTTCGCTACAATCTTACAGAGCTTGCCGCTCACTCAAGGCCTTGGAATTGTCAGGCTCACTTTTCCTTATTCTTGCCAATAATTGTATACGGCGAGGCAATGGAGTATTACATTAACGGACCCATGCAGCGCCTCCCTGGCCCCTTTTTGCATCATGCGCCGTTGAATCCTTACATGACAACTATGACGCCATATATAAATTTGGTTCTGTATGAAAACTTCTCCAAGTACAAGTTCATTCTTAATAGACTTCAAACACTGGGCGGGTCACAAATGCTACGTGGAGTTTGGTTTAAGTATGGTCACATAGTTATAATGGAGACAACAATTTCCTCGTCCGATAGGGCAGTACTAAAGCTGGATCAGAAACTGATCAAAATTAGTTTAGTGTCAACATTGTGTCCATTTGAGTACAGTGCCACGCGATTTAGAACAATTCAAATCGGTCCCAGTACCATAAAAAACTTGTTACTAGGTAATGCGGACCCGGCAGACTGCGTCAAGAACCATGAGCAGATACATATGGTTAAAACGTTCAGAGCTGCTCCCTGGTCAACGAGCTATGCTGTTGAGGAGCACATGGCAAAATGCGACAATTTCATCTTCAAAGGCAGCCGCGTGAGTATTCCATTCGATCAACCAAACAAAAGGTTAGCACATGCGTACGCTTTCGAATGGTTCTCAATTTTAAGGAACTACAGCTTCAGAGTGGGTTCTTGGCACGTTTGTGTGAACAGCAAAACCGTGAGCAAACCGACATGGTACGAACCAATTGGACTACTCAATGGTGGCATTTATTTCGGACCTTCTGTTAAAATAAGAGGCATGATGGATCATGCATTACCTCTTGTGGTAGAAGACCAGCTGCAGACAATGCAATTTGTTAGCTGCGGACATCGGGGCACATCCTCTCTCCAGTTTGCCGAATTGATGATTGCGTTTGAACCCAATGTATGGGCATTAACAGTGGTCACAATGACAGTAATTAGTATTTTAGTGTGTCACCTGAACTATAAGTCTGCGTTTAGCACTTGCCGTTTCATTGAACACATGGAAGCCGTGGTACGAATTCTGCTGGGGATTGACGTCTGCTTTAGCAGAGGAGTATTGTCAAAACATGGACTTATATGGGGTTCATTTGCGCTGGTGGCAATAGTTCTGAACAACGCGTATAAGGGGGACAACACGTTTAGGATTATACAACCTCGACGACTACTCTTGTATCAAACCTTAAATCAGCTAATAGAGGATAATTTTACACTGACATCCAGAATAGCAACCATTGATGTGGTACTGCCGGAAATGAATTTGAGCGTGCCATGTGCACAAAAAAATTGGATGCTGGACATTTACGAACTGAACTACTCTGTGTATTTGCAGTCTGAAATTGTAACCAAACGAAGCATGGTGTTCATTGGAGCACAAGAGGAATCATTGGGAAATTACACAAATTTTAGCCTCGGAACGGAAACTTCGGCTCGGAGTATTGGAAGCCGTCTCAAATATGATGCGTTTGATTATGTTCGGAATAGTCTTGCCAGAAAAGAATTCATTGGAGAGATTCGACGCCGAGATGAAACATTCATGTATCAGAGCGTGCTGATCTGCACCAAGACTGCATTGGTTTTGCCTTCCGAGTTGTGCAGGACGACGGCTCATCGTATTCAGAAGGAAAAACCAGAATTGGCTGCGCAAATTGGAATAGGAGTAGAGGAATATTTTCCGGTATCTCATCGCTTTCCGTTTATGGGTTTAATTCCATTGGCCCTAATTAAGCGAATGAAGTCGATACAGTCCTCGCACATTTTCGAGTGGTGGCAAAAGTTTGTGAGTGGAAGCCGAGAACTGGTTCTGAATGTTGAAAGAAAACCAGAGCCTGCGAAATTGACCGGTAATATTTTAGTGATATTTGTCGTTCTTCTCTTCGGACATGCCCTAGGAGTTGCGGCATTTACTATGGAGATATCAAAAATAATTTTTATGTTAAGTCTGGCAGGCAGCAAATATGTTTTCTCACATTATGTTAAACCAAGCGTAGAGTTTGTCATTTACTGCTTTAGAAATGCGTTCGGCTTAATACATTTGTTGAGGTACTGTCGATGCAACATGCACTCAGTCAGATGCACCGGCGTGCACCACTAAATTTTGTGTATGAAGCGGTTGAGTTTTTGGAATAGCAAGCTCTTTATTTATTGCAATAAACAAAGGCATTTTCATTGCGCTCGCCCAAAGAAAGATGTACTGAGAAGCGGAAAAGACGGGTATTATGTGCTAGAGATTGCTTTCCGTATACTTGCAACATGGGAACTCATTGATTCCATAACACTAGAATTTCCAGTAG
Source organism: Sinella curviseta (assembly GCA_004115045.4). NCBI lineage: Eukaryota > Metazoa > Arthropoda > Collembola > Entomobryomorpha > Entomobryidae > Sinella > Sinella curviseta. The sequence continues at coordinate 3,543,564 of CM023200.3, read as the reverse complement.
CTTCAACAACTAAATTATATTTTTTCTTTAAATGCTGTATTAATAAAAATGAAATGAAATGGAATTTGTTGGTATTTTATAATCGCAAAATGCTCAGCTGTCCTTGTTTTTATTTTGTGCAGAGAAGAGAAAATTCAGTCTAGCTGAGCTTACTCGTTTCTTCTTTCATGCGCGACAAGATTATCGTTTGGATTTCAGATTCCGTCTGGCGTGTGCGGATAATTTGCAGTTTGTTTGGTTTCAAAACCATGCCTGATTTTCATCAGCTAAAATCTCATGCGATTGCTCCGTTGCTGCTGCTGCATGCTGCTCAAAATAAAATTTAACGACAAATTACGTCTATGCGCATACATACGTGGCTAGTCAAAAAAGTGTTCCAATAATAAAGTAATATAAAATCTCATTCAAACCATTACGGTTTCGAGTCTCATAAAAATCCGGATATGCGTAGAAAAAGTATATCATTGAAATAATTCGTCAAATGAACTTCACTGGGTTAGTGCCACTCAGAACGGGCATTTAGTGTATACGCAGGATGAACTACAAGCACCCATGAACGCAAATACTTCAGATGGCCCTCGGACATTTGCCACAAGCTCTATTTTCGTCATAACGAAACCGGTAGCCTTTAAGCGCATTATTATAAGAAGTATTTTGAAATGCGTTTGAAACGAAATGATGCTACCCACATACGATGCATGCAATGCATTTGCGCATGTTCATTCGTGGCTTTAAACATTGTAAAACCCGAGTGTCGCATGAAATTCTGCGACAAGATTTTTGGTCCCTTGTGATATTGGAGTCCAGGCAAGCAACAGACATAAATTGTGAACAATCTGACCAATCGCGGTTTGGTATTATGGCTTTTATTATTCCATCAGCATAGCAAATTTATGTGCGCTCTAAGCCATACTTTTACCTGATTATTCAGTACTACAGACAATGCAACCTCAAAAATTCCGCCACCATTTCGCATTACACAAAAGGAAATTAAAATTCAAACTGTCCAAAATCTCCCTAACTGTTCACCAAAAATTGTGAATATAGTTAAATATGCGATCCAGTGACTAGCATGAAAATATGGCAGAATAATCTGCAGTCGCCGCTCGTGATTGTATGTAGCAAAATGAAGCTATGAAGCCTATTCAAAAATATTCTGACACGTTCAATTGCATTTGCAAGTAATAAGTAATCATTATCCTATAAATGTGGCTCCCTGTGGAGTGGAAATCTTACGAATTTATGACCATTCTCATTAACAACTATTTCATTTTGAAACTTCATAAACATTTACGACAAATGATTGTACAGTCCAATAATCCAAAGTCGTCTGCAAACGTCACGTACAACTTCGTCTTCCTGTTAAAGCCACCATGAAGGTCCTTCTAATACTCGCTGGTGTTCTTTATGGTTCTGGTAATTTTTCATTTCATACGTCGTACAGTGCATCATTTATTCAATTGAAATATAATGAATTTGAATCTTTGGCGCTTTCCAGTCAACCATTTCTGATGCGTTCAATCGTGCTCCAGTTCCCCAGTGCCATGTGGATAAGGCTACTTGCGATACAAGGAAGGCAAAGGCTAAATAAGGACAGGAAGATGACCAATCGAATCAACAACAAATGATACGATAAATAAGGGGTGGAATGGACAAGTGTCGACGTAACTTGTAATATATGCAATCTGTGTCATAATTCAAATTTGCTGAATACACTCAAAACACCCAATTTCGATTCTATCAGATATTTCAAGTATATTTCTAAAATAGCATCAAATTCATTAAATAAAAGTCATAGTTGGGGCAAATAACTTCCATGTCGACGACATGATGCTATTCACAGTTGCAAATTAATCGCTTTGTCCACTACTCAACAATCCCAGAGAATTTTAATTGTCGCCATCTGCGCCAAATTATTGGTGGAGCACCGTGCTCAGTTTGCAACTTGCACAAGGTTTTAAAAGAAATTTCTTTTTAATGTGGAGTGGCATTTTCTTATCGTTGTGGTTACTGTGTTTGAAGGTGCTCAAAACTTCCAAACGCTTGTTGAAACGAATAACCCAAGATATTCTGGAACAATTACTCAGATCCAGCAATGTATCATTTTTTCTTCAATTTGAAACTATTTACTTCTTTGATCGTACACGCCTTGCGGAACCAAGCCAGGTCACGTAGTTCAGGGTCATTCACGAGATTTTTGATGTGTGTAATGTCACGAAACATAACAATGGCATACTCGTGCAAACGGCATTTGTTGTCCACCAAGTAATCTCCCTTGGTTGAATCATTTTGTAAATACTGTTAGTACGGTAGGCATAGGTTAGCTCAAGCACTGCAAGCAAGATCTAACCTGATATAATGCGAATTTTAAGAAACCGTTAAATCATGCAAGTGGTACTTTTGCTCCTTAAACACGTCAAAAATGTTAAACTACCAATGTTATGATGTTGAAAATGTTTGGGCGAACACTGTAGTCTATCATCTTAGACTCCGGGATCAAACGTGTCAATGTCCTCATCAAACTGTTCAAAGAATCGTCGCCGATTTGGAATTGTTCGAGTTGCATGAATATATGTAGCTTGGGTACTATCGATTGCTCAGACCGACTAAAAGCAACATCAACAGGTGGAATGGCGTCATAGTAGAAAGTTATTGGGTAGCTGATAAGCTGTAAAGCCTTTGGATGAATTTGCAGGGATACTTGAATTTGACAGTTCCATGGTCGTGATCTTGCCGCATAGGGGACCATGTTTATTCCAATGCAGTAACCATTCATACGAGCGAAGTTGTCGTATGGAGCTCTTCCAAATTACTGGTTCCATCTGCACTGAAACTTGAAATACGGATAAACCTTAATACGCGATGCATTATACCGGCCATACGGAACGTCCTGTGGTACCCACAGTAACTTATTTTCACTGAGGTTGCTTGACGTAAAATATATGTGTACTCCAGCACGGCTGGCTTTAGTCGTCTCTGTACAGCGCCAATTGAAGCATGGAACATGTCCAAGTTGTAAAAGTTATCTATCACAACATGACAGTGCGACTGTTCAAACAAGTTGAGTATCCCAGAAATATCAAACACTAATGAACGCGAAGGACGGAGCCGTTTGGAAAACTGATGATATTTTCCAATCAATTCTTTGTCTAATGTCGTGTAGTACGTGTCGTACAAATTAGCTGGGGGATATCCGTGAAGAGGTGATATACGGAAGTTGTAACTTTTGTCCTCGGTTGACGACTGACAGTTTCTGTTGCTTGCAAACATCACAAGTAGTAAAAGTAAATCCACAGGAGACGTGACGGATTCTATGTTCGGTTAACACTAAACCCGAATTAACTTTGTTAAGCGATTTTAAATGCAGGTCTTAATGTTTAGCAGTATTAAAAATTGAAAAATGAGAACAACAATGTTCACCGGTATACACACATTGTGGAATAAAAGTGAAATCTGAAAAGTATGTTCAAAAATACCAAAAATGAACTGAAGTATATTGAATGCCGACTAAACATGTACAGGAAAATCTGCGATAGTTGCTTGGGCGTAAGTCCCAGTATGTCCGACAAAATTTGTCCCGAATCAGCAGAAGTGTTAGCACAATGGAAGCGCGTCCATTTTAAACATGTGTACTTAAAAGTCTAAAAGGTTATTCTCGATGCACCCTCTAGGTGTCTGTGATACCAATTGTGGAGTCACGTATTTAAGCAATAGTTTCTGAAAATTAAGATTTAAATTGATTGCCTAAATACATTTTATGTATGGCTTCTGTCACTTCTATCCACATTTACTTTCTCTCGATAGCTACGAACAAACACAAATGACGACTAAAGGAATCATAATTCTAAAACGTTCTATTGAGCCCATTGGCCTCACCAGCTTCAAGTGAACACACTGACTATTAGAGACCGGCAAGCGGTAAATTGCCGCTTAGTATCAAGCATGCGTCACATAATATAAATCAATCGATAATTAATATCTGTGGATTACCCGTCCTTAGTGTGAATTCTTCGGTGCAGCTTAGTATCCCACGAGTTGTAATATGTCTACCTAAAAGTGTTTACAATACAAAGGTATATTGTCCACATATCAATGTGCGGGGAGTCAGGGTAAGCAGTTCTGACGAGCACCCCGAAAGATATCGCGTAGCCAATAGCTGTTAAGAAAATGGCTCCAAATGCTACAGAGGACCACAACTTTCAACGTTCTTATAAGATATTCGGTGTGGTAGGACGATCAAAATTTGGCAAGTTTTATTGCACTGGTGAGCAGCACCCAATTCCGATAACCACTCAATACCAAGTTTGCTATTTACACTAACCGTCCGGGAATATCCGTAAGCTAGAAAACGTCGTTAATACATTACTAGCTATGGACGATATGATGTTGATCCATCGATAATATTGAAACATTTGAAGCACTCATTCGTGCATCATTTGGCTGGAATGTTTTCGCCAGTAAATTATATTACTTTGTGAGAGTTTGTATTGAAAACGCCGTACCACTATACGGGTGAATCCTTATCCACGATAATCAATACAGACATGTCGGGCACACTTCTAATTAGCTTGATGAAATTATGAGCATTGAGTATATCACCAGAAATATAGTAATATGTTTGTTGCAATAAACATTATTTGATGTAAGCTTCAAAACATTGTACCAGTAATTAATGTATGTACGCATTACAATTAAAAATTTTATCTTCTTTAGAATATTAGTTTATGTTAAGTTATTTTGCATGTGTCATGTAATTACGGCTAGTATATGTGTAATTATATTTCCGTGATGAACGACAGAAAACATCAACACATCTGAAAAAAGCTCGGTCTGTTTTGTAAAGTTTTAAGAATGTGGGTAAGGTGTGTAGTTTATTTAAAGTGACAATGAGTTACCTCAAAAGCTTTCCCTTTACCGAAATCAGGGATTTGAATTTTACTACCCCGTTCAAAGCATTCATCCAAACATATTCCCAAAACTTCCGAGCACAGTTCTTCGACAAAGCTACCAATTTCCAAGTGTCTATAAAATCAACTACTACACAATGGTTGGTCAACTATATAGTGGATAGCTGTGGTGACGATTTGGCTGAATTTCACAAGTATCAATGCATTTCTCTCCTATGTAAACCAAATGCTAGAGCTGAGCGATAAAATCGAAAAAGGTAATTTAAATACAATGGGCCCGGATTCAATAATTGATCAAAAAATATCTAGCAATTTATTACATGAATTTCAGCCTATACTGAAAACACACGAAAGGACGATGGACGGAAAAAGCTAGATCCAGATATTTTCCTTCCGTTCGTTTTGGAACCACCGGCAATATCAATGTTTCCAATATTTGCCACAATTGTGGCAGTGTTTGGTATGTTGATGCGCCGTACTTATTGGGAGAAATAGTTTTTCCGGATGCACAGCAAGATTGAGCATGTAATTGAAACTCTATTTTATTTAGTCTTGCCTTTTGAATATTGGTTCATTGTTGCATGTTTCTGGATATATGTAAAGTGTTCACCGGAAAGATTAACAATGCGTTTTTTACTTAACATTTGTATTTTTATTTTCTGAGCTTGTAGTAGTACATTTCAATGTGTTGGCAACGATTTGCTTTAGCTTGGATATGTATATTGTAGCTGTACATTTTCATCAACTTAAGGCGATGTTCGTTTTTGTAAAGTAAAGAATCAAATTAAAGAAAATCTGCTCGATTCGAGCAAGAGCGACGGCACCCACCAAAATGAAGCTACGCCTCGTTTTATTATCTGACACATGATTTCTTGGTGGAACATCTGCAGGTTCTAATGCTTCGTTGCATTGAGACAATTACGCTTATCGATCGTAGTTACGCTTCTAGATATGATTTCTGTTGTATTATTGCACACCGACGGATAAGGCAGATTGTTATGAATACGTCATTACCACATATATTGCTAATTTAGAAGCGAATAATTTAAAAACAAAGTAATACCATCTGAAACAAAGACTGATCGTTCAGTTTGGCTTTTACAATTGTGTGCTTAGATGTTTATATTAGAGTGTGTCGTCACGAGTACATGAGATTCTGTATATAATTGGTAGTTTATCAATACATTAAATGCTTATCGTAACCTTGAAATCATATACATATTTATTTTGGCTGTACACCTATAATTGGTTACTATGTGAGCGATTTACCACATTGGTTCTAACCTTAACCAAATTACCAATTTTACACAAAATGCGCTTTGTAGCGCGTCTAAAAAACTTTACCACAATTTTCTGCAGGACAAATGTAAGCAGATAACCGTCAACCATTTACAACACTATCCTATTTGTTACCTATATTTACACTTAAACCGTAGATCAGTCCTGATGAGTCTTTTCAGTTTGCCGCATGCACCCACACCAAATTGTAAAATATTTCCTCTCAATTCGACAATATACAAGATGGTTGACAGAAAGATTCGAAAGCAAAGTACATACGATATTTTTAGCTTGCCGCAAACAACTACAAGAATCTGGAAAATGTATCCTCTCATTTCAACTATGTACAATATAGCGGATAGAACAATTCCTGAAAATAATACATAAAATATTAGCGACGCATTTCCGTGCATTGACGGCCTCTCTAACGTCGTGTTCTTTACAGTCGGAGTGTAATAATTGTTCGCCTGGATAAACCGGGACCACCAGTCCCATATTCCTGAAAATTGTAATCCTTGCAATCGTTTTACAACGTTGGGGTGAACGGATCCGGGAGAGAATGGTTGGAGCGCAAACCCAACGGATATATTACCATAGTCTTCATTTCCGACGTATATTCTGTAGTCGCGACGAAGTTGAAACAGTTTCCTTGCATACTGCTTGGCCATAAAGGAAGGCAGTATCAGTGCAGATTTTTTACACGATTCAAAATGCTTCCACAAGTCTACTTCTTGCAACTCCAATATTTCAGTTACAATTTTAGAATGCAAACTTTCATAGTTAGTGAGATTGGACAATTCCATTAAGTTCTTACTAAACACATTTCCCATAACAACTGCACTGTTATTGTGAAGTGCCGTGTTGTTCTCCAATGCTCCCAGAAAATCCACCTTATTATCACTGTGAAATAGTCGAATCCATTCAAGTACCTCCGAGCGAGCGTTCACGGCAATGTTTACTACGTGTCGCACACTGTGATTAGAGTCCATACGAAAACTCCGTACCCATTGAAGCCTGTCATCAGGTCTGATATCGGACAAGTCCAAAGTGTAGAAGAACACATGCCAGATTCGTGACGCAATATCAAATCCATCCTCTACAAGTTGGGATAACATTGTGTACGGGACAACATGTCTGGCGGATATCATGTTGTACACGTTTGTATTTTTGTACCCGTTGCTCAGCACTATTCCTGTCAGTAACAATGCGGCCATGCTCATTCGGAGCTTTACATTCTTTTCATATCTGGACGAGAATGGGTCACCCTGCTCCAAAAGCACTTTAATGCTTGGGATCATGCAGGAAACTACATCTCTACCATGCCTAGATTGTGTGAAAAATCGTTGATGTATCCAAGTAATTCCCACTAGAACCAGTAATGTGCAAATCCAAACTGAAGTATCATAAATGTTGACAAACTCATCTAATCCAATCGACAGCGTTCCTCGTCCACCGCCGCAACTCACAAAAGCCAATTTGAACAATACCTCGTCGTAAGTTAGACGGTATGGTCTTGGACCACTCTTAAATTCATGCACAACTGCCACGTGTAACTGAGCTTCACGTCTATAATTCGAAATTTTAATGGTAAACTGTTTGCCATTTCTGCATAGTCGATTGGACCAATCTAAGCCCACACTTGCGTTACGAGCAATGAAAAACAGTAACGGGGCAACACCCGTGGCAAACATTTCGTCGTATCCTACCGTCTGAATGTTTGACGAACTGCTTGTCTTTGTAAATATAACTCGTGGAGAGACGTTGGTGAAGCATTTTAAAATTTGTCGTTTAAGTTGAATGAAAATGGCGGATTCGTGAAGCTCATGACTGAAAATTAAACGAATGTCTGGTTCTTGTTGAATGGAACTCAAAATGTTGGCAAGAGCATCGATATTGATAGATTGACGTTTCACATATGTCTCCGTTGAAGTCACTTCAAAATGTGTTGAAATCAAATCAATTCTCTCTGGTGACTCGGATCTATCAGAAAAGGTAACTAACAAGGTGAGTATGTAGAAAACATATGGATGGACCGCATTGTCGTGTAGTTTAGATCCCGTGTAGGGAGGTGTCAGTGTCGTCATAAATGCCTTCAGGGAGCCATCTCCTATTGCGAACTCTTCGTGCTGAACGAAAATATGCAGCTTGGGAACCATTGACTCTTCCATTCGACGGAAAAGTTGATCAAATGGCGGAATGACGTCAAAGTAGAAAGCGATTGGATATCGGATAACCCGTAAAACGTCTGGATGTATTTGTAGGGATATTTGAATTTGACAGTTCCACGGTCGCGATTTTACGACATAGCGAAAAAAGTTGAGTCCGACGCAGTAACCATGCAAACTAGGAATAACGAAGAACAAAGCTCCTCCAAAATATTTATTCTGTCGGCACTCCACCTTGTAGTCGAACTTACTGTAAACTCGGGTTGCATTATGTATACCAAACGGAATGCCAAGCGGTATCCACAATAATGTGGAACTTCTCTTTCGTATGGACAAGAGATATGGATCCTCCAACACAGCCAGTTGCAATCGTCTCTGTACCGCACCAATATTTGCCGGGAAGAAGTCCACGTTTTCAAAGTTATCAATTACAACGTGGCAGTGTGATTCTGTAAACAAATTGAGAATCCCAGACATGTTCAAAACTACGTGCCTAGAGTCACTGAGAGTTTGAAGGTCATCCTGGATGTCTTCAAGCAGCTCGATGTCAGATGAACGAAAGTAAGGTCTCTTCATATTTTTCAAGGGATAGTCGTCAAATGGGAGTATCCGAAGATGAATCTTTCTGACAGCGGCTTCACATTTGAAATAGGTTACAAAATGGGCAAAACCCAACAGCAGACGTAAAAATGATGAGAGGGAATCCATTTTGTGTTTACGTTAAAGTGACAGTATTACTTAAGAACAGTTTTGACACCTGTCGGCTCTCCTTTGCAGTTTTAAAATTCTAATAAATGCAGGAACAAATACCTCAGATGTCAACAGTAGCCATGCATCCGCTGGGAAACTTTGCTGTGTATTATATAATTTTTATGGGCAACCTTATCAGCACACGATCCTCCGGTTTAACGTTTGCATGGACGAAAAATGGAGAGAGACTGTATTTGAATAGTCTAATAAGTTTTATTGAACGTATGGGCCACACCCGTTTCAGGTCAACACACTCATCATGTGAAAGCGACAACTAACCATAGAACATTACAAAAGCCTATCATTCCATTCCATATAACATCAAGTAGTCGATGTTTAAAATGTGCGGAATATACTCAATAGTTATTATACGAAATGAATACCACAGATAGTGGTCCACCGCATATGTTATTTCTCATATCCATCTAATTACTCACTCCAGCAGACTTTCCACCAATCCACACATACGGTGAAATTAGTTGTTCGGATTCCGATAAATGTTATTGGACTTGTGGGCCACACCCTGTTCAGTTCAACACGCTCAGTTTGAGAGGCCAGCAACCCGTTATGTCGTCTGGTTCAAAATATTTCTGGAACTCAAATCTCTTCTTCCCATTCTATAATTCCATCACTACGATTTCCACGTTAGGAGCACTTTTATGAGTGACATGGTGTATGCATCGTAACTGCTTAGGCACAACTATGTATGTGTCCAGTAAATCGTGTAAGTGCAAGATGGTACTAATTACATATCCTACCAATACAATGGTAATGTAGGATAATAGTATGTACTTCAATCCTCGTATATGTCGCACTAAAAATTCCCGTCACGTATGCTTTGACAAGCATGTATTTTATATTAACAGATACCAGGACTCGATCAAATATGGTGTGTGTCTAACGTGAATGTTTTCAGAAAGCGAGCTATTCCTTGAAACAATTCCGTTTATGTTTCAATGATTCCCGAACGCGCAGACACTTGTAAATGAACTCGATCACAAATGTATCAGACGACATGTATAGTTTCTGAGCGGAATAATCTTGAATGTATTTGCTTGCAAATATTGTTTTTGGAAATTACAGATGAATGTTAATTAAAGGGCAGAAATACGTTGAGAAATGGTGATGAATGAACGGTAAACGTTTGATGGTATCTGTCACGTTATATGGTTTAGTTGAGGAAAACAAGACACTGGTGGAAATATTTTACGTCGCAAAAAACATACTGCGTTACATTTTAGTAGAAAGAAATTTTCTCGACTTGTCCGTTAGGCAAAAGAACAAGAACTGACTGTATTGATTAAATAAAGACCAAACCGACCGACTGTATTAGAGGGTGTATGCTGCACGTGTAAGTATTCATAAATTATTCACTTCATTTTACAAAGTAATGATCACGAATGTGGCAGCGATCACCAGTAAGCCGTAGCTGGCTTGCGATATTACTTTTCGACAGTATTGGGTACTTTGCTTCAACATAGAGTATGAACATAGATAACCTATACCCCAGATCAGGGGATTTCTATAATTTGACAGATGTGTCTCCTTTTGCTACCATACCATAGATATGGGCGTGTTCGTTTCGGATTCCAAATTTTAGTTTACAAACTCCATGGATGGCAAAGCCAAAAATAACGGAGCCATTATGTGCAAAACAAAAAAACAAAGTTGCCAACTGTATTTGCTATCTTCTGGTATGTACGAAACTATCATTCAGTCAAAACAAATTATGCATGCATGTGGAAATGGATACCAAATAGTCAATTGTTCCTTGAGAGGACTTATAACTTGAAATATTAATTATAATACTTTTCTGGACTTAGATGTTTGTGTGATCTAGGCGGAAATTTGTAACTCGAAAAGTTGCAGGTCTTTTCATCCGAATTTTAAGGTTTAAAAGGACAACCTCGAACTTTTCGGTGACATTTGAAATATGTAGTTGTCCCGGATGTGCAATGCAGCTGAAGCACCAACATTAACAACTTGTACTTTTGATAACTGTATTTAAAACGAATGCTCTAAAATGACGGAGATGCTTTTAGGGCTTCCATGATGACAATGGCACTACAGCTCACAGTGCCCAAAATTGCCATATTTCGGCCAAAAGTCTCAGCACAGGCTGTTTTTAAGTTTGTGCCTTAATTTTCAACACTATACTCGAATTATATACTTATTGCATGGTATATATACAATTCGAGTATGAGGAGTCCAAATATGAAGGTTTCAAAACTTCAAAACATTAAAATCTAACGTATTTAATTAAAATTAGATTTCAAAATTTTGCGTTTTTTTAGTTTTTTGTAGTTTTTAAATATAAACCGGAGAGATCGAGTGGAATTGATATTACTGGTTGAAAGACCAACTCTTTCTGTCCAGGATGCCGTTGGAACCGTCACTCGATCTTTCCGGGTTCGCGAGTAGTTAAGCAATAAAAATAAAGTTTGGAAATAAGGAAAGGGAACGTCCACAAATAAAGTCATCAATTTTGTACTTTCGACTTTATGGTGGGTGAAAACAAAAAATTTTGAGTTAGCGTCCGAAAATTGGTTCACTTGTCATATTTGACCAGCTGATATCAAATTTAACATGAACTGCCCCTTAAACCCCACCTTTCACTGAGAAATGGGGTCACACTTGAACAATTGTTTTGACTGCAGAAATTGAGTACAGAGGTACTATATGACTTATGTAATGTGTAGATGAGATGGATGGCCCCTTAATGCAATATATTTTGCCTACCCGTTACATAAGGAATAGAGTACCCCCACGCCCCAACCACTCAAAATTTTCTTAATGTGCAAACACCTACTCTATGCCGTATTCCGTATCATCAGGCAAGGTAGAAATCTTTCAACCGTTCAACCGTTCATTGTATTATTTTACTGTAAACGGGGCACTCATTTAAACTTCTCACCATATATATTTATATATATATCTGAGTTTAATAAACCGCTAGATGAGTAACAAATACATAAATTTTAACTCTCACAAGAAGGCGTTTCAATTGCTTAACAATGTTATTTGATGTCAACGGCCATCATGAAAATTTCACATAATTGTTCATAATACCATATTTTCTCTTATCTAATTGGCTCAAGTGGCCAAAGTAATAAGCATTTTTTGTTTTCTTAACGTCTACCTCGACGTAATGAATAATCATATAACTAAATAAATTTCTAGCATGTTCTATAATTCGGCAAATACATTACATTCTTTCATCAATATCAGACACGGGACGTTCCCAACAAGAAATGTAATTTGTTATACGTCGTCATTTGCGGCATTGTTCGGTAGTTTAAATAAAATGGTTTTTGGCCTGCGTATGAACGTTCCTAGTAACCGGTGCCGTAAACGAATAAGAAATATCAAGCTAGCGCACGCATACTGTAAGCATTGCCGGCATTTTTACAGTATTGGAACACAAACTAGGATGGGTGTAAACCCGAATTAAAGAAGTACCGGAAACGCGTCGTGTGTGAAATTGAGACATTCGACCTGGCTACATATGTATGTGCAATTTTTCTAGTAGTTTTACAGGACAGAGCAAATTACTGTCCATGTAAGCATGATAGTTCGTTGCGTTCAGATGGAACGGCCATATACTTTTTCAACGCAATCATGAAGCAAGAAACAGCAAATATGCATGTTCCTCGCCAAACCACAACAAACAGAAAACCCAGTATGTTACCAATGACGATGCAAAATATAGCTCCAAAAACAAGATATACAGCAGCCGCATTTCTCCTAAAGCTTGCATGTTCCAGAGCACTCTGAGAATCCTCCTCCTGTCAGAGATACGATATGTGTACACGCATACTAAAGTAGGTATTCATTATTTAACTAGAACAGAGATGCAACGAACCATGTCATTATTTCTTATTCGTTTTCCAGCAAACAGCAACCTCAACGCGGCCCACATTTGAACTCCGATAATCAGAATCACCGCGGAAATGATAATCGACACAGGCCTTTTAGTAGTGTGATCGTCTTCTGTAAGAAAATCATACCTACTGACGTCAACATTTTTGTATTTAATGAATTTTTTACGGATGTAATAAAGCATAGTTCTCTAACTTGAATCGTCCCCGCGTAAATGAGCAGAGTCCGTGTTCTTGGGACTGTGTGCAATGTAGAGGACGGTAAGCGCTATCGCTCCAATTAAGTGGAGACACTTGATTATCTGTTGAGATGAACACGGGTGCCAGTATTTTGTCTATGTCAGCCAAAATAGTTATGAACATGATGGTTACCATATTTAGGTAAATGAGGGAACTCACTATATCCAACCAGGCAATAACTTTAAAGCATCCACGGAATTTAAAATTCTCCATTTTAAATATTTTATGAAGACAACTCTGCCAACTGGACTTTTTGGTTCAAGCTGCAATTTATCCAGCCTCAAAGAACTTTTTGTGGAGTCATGCAAGACGCGACGTCGTCCAACCACTTAGATAGATAGATAGATATAGGTTTTATTAGAGTGTTTCAAGGTTCAGTACTTACATAAACTGCTTTTAAACCCTAACACATGTAGTAATACCAATAAAATATAACAAAGATATGTGGATTTAGATACTACCGTCGATAACTCTTTATCCGTTACCATTCCATAGTACAATACCTAATTGCAAACATTCAACAATAATTATACATATAAATTATTTCTTTCTTCTAAAATTTTGTGGTTACATATTTCCATTATTTCATCGAAAGGAGATTTTTTACAATCAGTAAGTTTAAAATGTGCACAATAATTGTTCCATAAATCAATACCTGTCCAGCAAATTGATTGTTTGAATAGTTCAGTATTAGGAAACGGCACAATCATACGAAAATTATATTCATTGTCAGTAAGCTCATCTCGAGTTGAGAAATACTTTGAGAACAACTTAGTTTTAATTTTTTTGAATACAAACCTTAGAACGGAAAGAGTTCTTCTTTCATTAAAAGTTAACAGGTTTATTTTCTTTAACAGATCATTTACTACTATATCGCTAAATTTAAAACAACGTTTCTTTCTATTGTTCTGTTTGTACAGAGTTGGAAGAAAGAATGCTATTAGAAATCTGTTTACCTTACTTTGCAACATAGAAAGTTTTGTGGGCTTTACCGCCCAGATTATAATTGCATAGTCTACGATACTGACTATATAAGCCGATAACATCATTTTCATTATATTTTCATTTAACAAACGTCTTATTGAGTATAACTTAGCTATGGCTCCTTCCATTCTGTTTTCGACATGGTTTTCATGCCCATCGAACGAAAGGCAACTATCAATTACTACCCCTAAATATTTAAAAGAGGTTACTCTTTCCACTTTTTCACCATTAATTAATAGATCTCCAATCTGTTCTTGGGCTGACCTGTAATCCTTGGCTTTATAAAAAACCATCCATTTTGTCTTCGTTACATTTAATTTCAAACCATTCTGATTACACCATTCTAGTAACTTTGTCAAACAACCTGATAAAGTCTCAATACCTTCATTAAACGTTTTGCATTTAGCATAAATCACTAAATCATCAGCGTATAATAAATATTGCAAATTTATCGCATTCACTATGTCATTTACATAAATCGTGTAACAGACGGAAGCTAAGATTGACCCAGCAGGAACACCAGATCTTATAGTGAATTTTTCGGATTCATATTTACCATTATTTAAAATAAATTTTCTATCTTTAAAATAGTTGACTAACAAATTCAGCAGATACGGAGGCAATTTATAGTCATACTGCGTCATTAGCTTTTGTAGCAAAATACTCTGATTTACACTGTCAAATGCTTTGCTAAAATCGATGAAAAGCGCTACCGCCTTCCCTGATCTTTCATCTAAAAATTCGTACAAATGTTGTGTCAGCAGTGTTACCGCCGTCTCACATGAGTGACCAGCTCTAAACCCATGCTGATGGGGATCCAACTTGTCACTTACACATTTAACTAGTCTACAGTATAAGATTCGCTCAAATATTTTTACAATGAAAGAACAGTTGAAAATTGCTCGATACGAAGAGGACTGTGTATATTTTCCCTTTCCCTTATACAGAGGAATTGCATATGTTAGTTTAAAATAATCTGGAATAAGTCCAGAAAGAATAGTATCCTGAGTGGCATAGCTATTAATTTAGCAAACTTTTTGTAAATTGACTTAGGAACGCTTGTGGGCGTATCTTTACATTTCTTCACATAAGCAATTGATTCAAATATTTCCTGTTCGCTTATATCTACAATCTCAGGGTTATCATTTAACTCATTGTATTTAACAGTATAGTCAGTTAAAATCGAATTACAATCGTCGATATTACTAATCGCAGTTGGGACTATAAACTCATTAGCAAATTTTGCACAAATTTCCTCGTCATTTTCTAACACACGACCATTCTCGTGTACTAGTTTGGTTATTTTAATTATATTCCTATCTTTATAATGTATCATTGTGTTGATGGTATCCCAAACATCTTCAGATGACTTCATCTTAGCAAATTGACTCTTAAAATATTCTCGTTTAGCTTTTCTAATCATGTTGAACACCTTAGTTTTCGCTTTCCTGTACTTTTTCACAAATTTGCGACTTTTGAGAGACTTCTTTCTAAACTCATTTCTAACCTTTATCATTGCAACTATTTTACTTGTGAACCAAGGGGCATTCCTACCTTTGATTAGCTTTCTTTTTAACGGAGCATGCTTGTCCAATAAGGACATAATTACTTTCTCGAAGAAAATTGGTGAAAGCTGTTGCGTGTTCTGATTACTTAAAAAGCTCCAATCGATTTGATTGAAATCGTTCCTAAACTCTTCTACATCTATATTTTTGTAACATCTTGTATTTATCACTTTCGGCGGGAGACGCCACTTTACTAACTTGAAAATAGTGTACGTGAGATAGTGATCAGAGCTAGAGAAAGCTATAGCATCTGAATTTTGGAAGTTATTTTTATTTGATACATAAATGTGATCTATCAATGTTGCTGTTTGATAAAAACCACTTCCGAGACGAATATGCACTAACCAACAAACATATACTCATTATTACATAACATTCTGGAACATTGTGTAAATTTATTTTCCAACAAATTGGCATAATGAATAAAAGTGGTTAATGTTCGTTGGCTTAATACTTTACTTGTAATACAAAATCATATCACTTGTATACTCAATAAAGCATCGTGAGTAGAAGTTCGATATCGAATTAATGTGATTTTATGATTGTCAATAAAGATTGATAATCCCTGTAAGTTATAAAATAATTAATTTGTACTACCAAAATATTCACATCAGTCGATCACCCACAATGCCTAGTAGCTCCAGTGATCAACCGTTAGGGAAGGAATGACCCAAAATGTAACATTTTCGGTCATATGGCTTCAATAAAGCATTCAACAAGAGAATCGTAATCGAATTTCTTATTGAGAAAGCATATTGCATTAGTAATGCTGGATATCGATAATCTACATTTGGAAAGATAAGTAATATTGAAAATGATTTGCATGTCTCCAATATCCGAACTTATATGTCAGACGGATTACCATAACATAGATCAAATGTATTTTTTCGAAACCGCTTTGTACAAATTGTTGCCCCTTTTAGCTTTCATTATCAGTTTTCAGTGACAACGATTTTGATCAGTGTTTCAAGTGTGTTCTATTCATCATTGGTATTGTCCACGTCAAAAAGAAAGTACATAAATCTGCTAGTTACTGAAGATGCAAGATTTTAGATCTGGTCCGTGGGTGAAAGCTGTCGCACTGATTGGTATTGGATGCCGATATATTGTGCAACAAAGCTAATCTCAAATACATCTCCAGATCATGACATTGGATGTTGTTTAAATTCTAATAAAATGCAGAAATAAATAGATATCATTTCTGTTACAGGCCATCCTGTTGGTACAAGTCGTTGGAATTCCTCTGTTCTCATTCAGGTTTGCTATGCAAGCTTTTATAAATCGTGTGCAATATATGGAGGGTTTTACCAATGAAACCTTGCTGTTGGCGTTCACTAACATATCTTGTCTAGTCACGTGTTTAATTTCGACCCTAGGACGCTACTTCCAATTCTTTACTTCCATCGACATTTTACTACAATTCAAAATT
Source organism: Sinella curviseta (assembly GCA_004115045.4). Taxonomy (NCBI): domain Eukaryota; kingdom Metazoa; phylum Arthropoda; class Collembola; order Entomobryomorpha; family Entomobryidae; genus Sinella; species Sinella curviseta. Next base: position 3,526,368 of record CM023200.3, on the reverse strand, counting down.
TTCAAAAATATTTTACCTCAAATCGATTTTAGTGCAAACCGGACTTTTCTACAATCATCTGTTTGCATCTTAGTTACAACCCCTAAAGTGATGATGTGTGCATTAAAGTTTGAAGCTCAAAGCGATACTAGATACATTAAACTGTCGGTATCATCACCCTTGAAATATTCTTGCCATTTATTATTCGGTGACGGTCTACGATGAAGCTTCCCCTTAACTCATAAGTTGACATAATATCTAACACACACGTCGCCTGTAGGGCAACGTCCTTATGAATTGAAATAAATATTAATGAAATGCACACCGACTTCCCTGTGCAAATACTTTTAGCTGCAAAAATAATAGACACTTCCTAAATTTACCTTTTTCCCTATTATTGATGTAGAGATATGCACTTTCCTTTGTTGGGAGCTCATTGTGAAAAATTATTCTAAGGACAAGATGTGTTTTTGAATAGTCGGAGTGAAACCTAAAATTTGAAATGGAGTATATTTGTACAAATTTCCGAGTTGAAGTAGAGTCCAGTTTCAACTAGAGTCTGGGTTGAAGTTGAGTCTTTTTGAGGTAGAGAAGTTGAAGTAGGGTCCGGTTTAGGTAAATGTTTTTCAGGTTCCGTCCGTACACCTTAATTTCATATGCATTGGGCATAACGATGTTACCAATGTACATAAATATGACTCGCATGCTCCCTCTATAATCGGTTGAGGGATGTCACAAAATATTAAGTTAGATGCTTTTTAATGTTATATGCATCGTCCTGTTACTTACCCTAGCTGTTAGTATTTGGCTGAATTACATATAGTGACACTCACTCACTGTTACGTAATTAATGATCATTATAGGTTGAAATGAATATTTACTTGGGCATGTACACAATTGGCGGGATAACTGGGAACCTCGGTGCAATAATCAATGAAATGATGTCATAGTGTCACATATAAAATGTAACGTAAAACCTTCGAGGTTCTGAAAGCCCAAAATATGCTAATAAGCCTAAATTGGTTATAGAGATGAGATAAGACGTTGGATGCGGACTGATAATGACTCCGTCTCCAGTCCACGTCTTAAACATTCAATAAAATTAGTTAAGTTGAATATACATAAAATACTAAAATAAGTTGCCTTCTTGTTCTTCTCTACAAATTACAAGTAATATAATATTTGGTCTTGAATGTTTAACCTTCAGAAATTGGTTTGGTGATGAGAAGGACAGTTCAATAAAATTAACTCTCTCTCCTAACTTACGTTCTCGCTTCGCCCCAAAAAGATTTAGTATTGCTATATCCCGCAGCAGCATCCACAAGCATAATCACATAAAAAGTACAAGTCACGATAGGAGATAGAGACAAGAAACGATAAGCACAAGAGCATAAGAATAGCAGCATAATTCTAACCGTGACAACAGATTTATGCTGGATTCAAGACGTCAGGTGTGCATTGTCAGTTATAGCAGTCGCTGCTTCGATATGACTACATCCGATAACATGTCAAACGTTTTTTAGTACCGTCATCAAATTATTACATTGACATTAGGAGAATTCTAAGTGGTTTGCATTTAATCGTCGGTTTGTATCTCATATTGTAATACGCAACATCAGCCATTTTGTAGAATATGTCAGCATCACGCTCATTCATAGATTTTCCCAGTGACGGTGGAAGGGATTAGTGAATTGACTGATGAGCCAGTATGGTTTCCTTACTTACTCGACAATTGTCACATCGCGAATTGATTCTAATGATTCAACGAAAACTGTTGGTGATAGTTCGCCATAGCCTACAACTTAGCCATATAAGGCTAATATTTCATTAATACGGAGCAAGCATCCAATGTTATTTTCCGATTGGTACATCCTTAATTAAAACACAAAATGTTATTGATAGTAAGACTACCATCGGCTTCACCTTTTATTGCCATACAATGAGAGGTTGTATTGCTATGAGTCAGATGTACTGGGAAACCAATTCCATATATAAGCTCGTTTATACGCCCTGGCAGTACTAATCTATAATTAATTAATAAATTGCTATCGAAAACGAATTCGGTACATGTTGCCTCAGTCATTCCATGTCCGGTCACTGTTTTAAGAGGATATACCTTATTCACTTTCTGTCTGGAAATCGTGTTGTAAAATATATTGCAGAGTTAATTTCCGAAATTCGTATTGCATCGCAAAATAAAAATTGTTCTTTGAATCATTCTATAGAACAAACCGTACTGGCGAGTGCACTAAATTAAAATACATTTAATAAAAAGGAGAGTTTCAAGGTTCGTTCGTGGTCACGGGCTGACGAAGTGATTGATATCTTACGTAATTACATTTCCAAATTTCAATCGATTTCCGAATTTTCACCTCAATCATTGTGTTTGGGTTTGCGTTGACTTAGCAAATCAATATATTCGTTTCCTTATGTCGGATTATTCTAGCTCTGGAGACTGTGACGACTCTTGTGACCATAATCATGATTCAATGCAGAGTGATCTAGACTTCGTGCCATCCGACGATGAAGATGCTCTAAGTGCATTAAATAGCACGTATTTTATATTAAGTTAGCCAAATGAAGCGAAGTGAAATAAATTAAAAGGTTTACCTCACTTTACAGCTGTAGGAGACGCACACACCTTGAGATCAATAAAGTTGGATGCCTTCGTCCTCAACTTGGCGGTTGGAGGAGTTATGGTATACGCTGCTATAAAATTGTTTGTCGACAAAAGTAACAAATGCGCATATTTCCGTGAACCATTTCTACTTTTTAAGAAAAAATGTTTATTCAGTGCTCAACATTTTCTTTCTGAATAGACACGCCATCCAGAAAAGACTTTGTCTCATGCCAAATATTTGCGAAAGGTCGCCATTGGAAGCATGGTCATGTTTTGCTTAGCCAGTACGTGTCGGCTGAATATATTAATCTTTATATTTATCACTGTTTGGCGAGTACCCTCTCTTGTAGTTGTCTGGAGCTTTATTTCTGAACTAGCAGATTTCACAGGTCATCGTACAGGCGGAATTGATCTGCCAACTAAAATTGAGTTCTTCACAGTACATTACTTGTTGAGTGTACGTCGTCTTCCTTAAAAATATATACAACCAATAGAAACTAAATTCGATTATTGATAACGGAAGATGTACATTTGTGCAATGACGTTTTGTAGGATCCCTTTAGAAATAAACGACGTTGACATGATGACTCGATTGATATATGGTACTTCTGCAGATAAAACGGCGTGCCACGAACACAGTTGGCGGCTGTAACAACGCAGCCGACAGCCCCGACCCGACACAGGGCTGTTCTTTTCCGGTTATACTGCGATGGGAAGGTCACCGGTGTAACACCTGCACGGTGAGCGGCACCGGCGAAATTGCAGAATTGGTTTGAAACCGGAGAGAATATGAAAACATAATTAAAAACAACAACATCGTAATCGGTTAGAGCGCTGTGTACAAGTTTATTTCAGTTAGTGGATTTCCCTCTGCTTCAGCTTTGGTCTGAAGTATGTATTTAGAGTTCATTTTATTTTTGTAAAAAATAATTTTTAAATTACGCCTGTTATGTGCCGATATTTTGAGCAACATTTGTGTAATTATATGCCATGCTATCACGAATTGCGCCTTGATGGAAATAAATTTATTTAAAACACAGTGACGTATTCAGTGGAGAAATTGCTGCCTGGAAATGAATATATACTACCAGACCATGGCAACGTGCCATTTTAATACATCATCAAATAAATAGCAAACGCATGCAAGTTGTAGGTCGTATAGAATTAATTCAAGGTTAACACGATATTGGTATTCATAACAACATTTTTTGCCATATATAATATATATCCTATTTTTATCTGCAACAGTAATGCGCATGTGTTAAGACTAACATTCGTCAGTGCAAATATTAAATTAGAACAACCGCCGCTCACTTCACACCATCATTGACAATATAGCTTACTCTGGGAAGCGTTAATATAAAATAAATAAGTACTGACCTAATGTCACGTAACAAAACCATAGGCGTTGGAAATTTGGAAATTTATATCCAATTTATTATTCTTTATTAATAATGGGATGTTGTTTTCAAATGTTATGCGGTACAAACATAAATACATACAAGTTGAGTGAATCTATCCATTACGGAATCTAAGTGAAGCCAATATAGTTACAGGACTGAACGAATGTCACATTTCGTTAGCAACACATATTTGTGGAGTGATGTTTTCAATGAGCAACGGGATGTAAAAACTCTAGAACCCGATGCCTCCAAAATATATAGTGTTTTTCCAGTGCCTGCACCCCGTGTTCCAATATAATGAGCAACGTTGACAACAGAATACCGATTGCAAGTATGACGAAAATAGTGGAGATATTTCCTTGGATGGATGCTGCAGTTGCCACATGACTCTCTTCGATCCTTGACAATAAAGGTAGTAAATTTCCGGCAAATCGTTTTGCCCACCATTCCATAATTCCTGAAGTTTTTACACTTTCCAGTCTCCTTGAAATAATGGGGGAAATCCCACCGGAAATGTCGAAATTGCTGAAAACTTTAAAAAATGATTCCTTGCCCACATGAATTGTCCTACCTGATGTCGCGTTATTCTTCAAAACATGTATCAACTCTGCAATCTTGGTTTGGTTCAAGACGAATGCAATATGCTTTTCTTCCCCAAGTTTCTGCTGGATTAATCTTTCTTCAGCCACAGAAAACAAATCCAATAGACTAGCAGAAAATTGATTTCGTTGTGTATAGTTGAATTTGAGCACATCTGGTTTGTTCCAAGCAGTCTTAACAACGTCAAGTAATAAATCTGCTGTGTTTGGGTGAAGACCTGTGTTCATTTTCATCATATGGCCAATTGAACCCGGACTCTCATTTGAATAACTAGTTGTAAGCAAGCTCACTTCAGAATGCGTCATGGATCCAGTGACGTTATCGACAATCATGTGCGAGTTGTCGTTCCAGTACGCGCCCAGTGCCGAAATATTACCAGAAAAGCCCTCCCAGGGCAATATGACGAGAACATATGACGTGCGCGTATACACGGATATATTATTATTAAGCAAATTCTCAAGATATACATAGCGTACCAATTGTGTGGGCTGAATCATTCTGTACACATTGTCGTTTTTGTACGCATTGTTGAGCACTAGCGATGCCAACAGAATTGACATCGAGGCTACTCTAATCTTAATGCACTTCGAGCTGCGTTTCTGTAACAGTTGATCATCCCAAGACAACAACACACTCCAAAGCGTGAGCAGTTCCTCACTGTAAGATGTTATGTGGTTTTGGGAGGATCGAATTTTCCCAAGAATTATCGGCACAGTAAACAAAGTTAATAGAAACCATATCCAAATATAATTGTCAAAAACATTGAAGTATTCCGTAAAGTTGAGACCGACGCTCTGGCTGTTTGTGCAAGCCAGAAACCGTAAAGCGTTGAAAGTATGCTCAACAATAATGACATACTGATACGATGTTGATCCTGAGTATCTCTCAACAGATAGTTTGATACTTGTGACAGTTTCCGGTATTCTCTCGTAAGTTGAATGAACCCCTGGGATCTTTTTACCGTTGACGCATTTTGTTTTGTCAATGTAATAGGTGAAATTTTTCATTATGGAAAGCCACAAGTGGATTAACGCTTGGTGCAGTCTGACGTTATCACTGGTAATGAAGAATGGCCGTTTATGGCCAGGTGCGGAGAGATGACTTGGACACCTTCTCATGTCGGACATGAAGTGACTGATAGATTCATGTGTGAATTCTCTGTAATCTAGATCCCAAATCAGCATTTCGTTTGCACTTGGAAACGCAATTTCCTGAATGCTTGAATAACGCGGGATCTGCTTCGTCATGATATTCTTCATAACACCCGGGACACAGGTATAACAATAAACATGGCCATCAAAAATGAATAGTGATGTATAAAATATGCTGGCCATTACAGTAGCATGGGCGACGACTATTGTGTCACCAATATTTACAGTTTGATCAACGATTTGTTGAAAATACTTGTTGTTCGATTGGTGAAATGTGCTAAAATATGGCTGTTTGTTGAAGCTTGAAATACCTTGATCGACAAAAATGTGTGTCGCCACCAGCTGGTGTGTGCGTGGACCAATGAATAATGCAGGAGCCCTGAGGTTTATAAATTGCGAGTTAATCCTCAGATTTTCTGGCATCTTTTCAATCAGCATTGGTTGAAATAAAACCACGTGAACTACGCAATTCCAAGGCCTAATTTGCGACCAATACTTCCTCAAGTCAAGTAGTAAGCAGAGATTGATATCCATGGCATTTAAATACTTTGACAAAGGGCAATAAGTTTCTTTCCCGGTCCCACTAAACCCATAACGTCCGACAATCCAGTCAACATGTACTTTCGGTAGATACCAGAGTGAGGATTGTGAGTAGTTTACTAAACCAGGGATTAGCTGTCGATGCATTAGTGGTACCTGTTGAACTCCAAATATGTCAATGCCAAAGTAATTATCGAGAAATAATAAACAGTTGCTGTTCTCAACAATCGGATGAACAAGCTCTTGTAAACCAAAAACACTGCTTGCTTTCCATGTGGTGTATTCTTGTTTGAGATACATAATTAAATTGTAAATTCTTGGATCCGTAGAAGGCAATTCTTTGGTTTCAGGATACGTAAAAATTGGGATTCCATTGAAATGAATGGCTGCATTCACACGCGTTACTTGATGTATTACAAGGCAGATTTTTAGAATAGCATCCATGATGTTTTTCCAAACGATTATTCCAGATTTAACATACTTTGAACAAAGTTTATGCTATCCTGTTACTAGTCGCTTGCAGGCGATCAATATCCAATACTTGCAAGTATTTTGACAGTTGTCCTTCATTTTCTAGGGCTGCGCAATTACGTATCTCTTGAAGACTGTCCCCATCCTACTATATTTCAATGTTATTTCCTTCTATTTGTTCGTGGCATGGCTTGTGATATACTTATTTCTTTATAGTAGCCGTATTTGTTTCGTGCTTGCTGAGAAAGTCTATTTCTGAGGAACATATGAAATGCATGTTTACTTTTTCTATACTACTTGTTTCGCATGCATTACGGTAAGGAATGCATGTTCCAATGGTTAGTGATTATTGCCAGATCCATTAAGGAGAGTATCAATATCCGTAGTTGAATAACTAAAACTGCATGAAGTACGTATATGATTAGTTACTGGAGCCAGATTGTTGTACACAGAAAATTGCTTTTTGTTCAACATAAAAAACCTTTCTTTTAAATCAAGCTAAAAAATATCATTGTTTTCACATATTGTCGGTATTTCAAAAGGAAATATAAAAGTGTCGGCTGGATTTCAAATGTGCCATTGAAAAAGTAGTTCGTCGCTTTGAAAAACAGAGTAATATGTAATACTTCAAGTTCGAAATAGTGAAAAACAAAGTGATTATCTACTGGGAACAGATATCGACAGCAACCTCTTTTATCATGCGGCAATAATGCCGTTCTATCAGAAACTTCACTGAAAAATATTTTTCGAATTATTCATGGACAACAATTATTGCAATACTTGAGCAAAAACACATGTCGGACATGAAACCCGTGACACATGCAGCAACGGGTGATAGTTATGTCTGTAGTTCAAGGTAAATTTATTATTGAGAAGTACAATGCATTGATCGATCGGAATTAGACACACTGTTTAATATATTTCACATTTTTAATATTCAACACATATGAAACATTCACCAAAACTATTACTCCAGAATTACTGGTATCTCCACGTGTCAAATAAAATGTAGTGTTTGCTTAAACCTTGACCAATAAATTAATATTTTGTTAGCATGCCCCAACTATCATGTTAAAATGTAATAAATAAATTTTATTAAATGACATCATTGGCTCAACAACACATTGTGCTAATCTCGAACAGAAATATCAACGCTGTAAGATTGTAACAAGTAAGTGCGCCGAAATGATTAATGGGCGCCTAAATGTAGTATTTTCATCGCCTCTATTGAGAGAATGGAATGTTTGTGTACATACAGGCATACTATTTATATCGCAAGTCAGCCTTTTGTTAAAATTCAATTTCATACCGAAATTCAATTTTTTACGTACAATAATATGTTTGGTATTTACACGTGTCAGCTTTAAACTAATTTTGGAAACCCGCAACCGTATTCATAAGGAGAGGGACAAAAAATATCGATCATCCATCATATTTTATTACAGTTTCGTGATTTGTATGTAATTTGGATGTTGGAAATTAGGTGCTGAAACAAAAGAATGAATCTTGTAACTACGTAGCTAACAATTAAAGATTAAAATGTTTTAAAATATGTGTACTACCGAACATTTAAAGAGGGAAGATAAAATAATATTATTGAACATAGGTGCTTATGAAAAAGTAATTGCATTTTAATTCGGAAGAGTATAAAGTATTTATTAGCTAGTTTTTCAACGGCGAAGCACAAACTTGACAACATTAGACCCGCAGTCAGCAAAATAAAAACGGTCACAATATTTCCATCCATCGAGCCCCTTTGCAACGAGCCAGGTTCATCGAAAGCTGATGAATTGTACACAAGCCCTCCCGTTATCCGTTTTGTCCACCAATCAATTATGCCAGAGCATTTGATCTGTCGCCATCTGCGCCAAATGATAGGCGGAGCACCATGCTCAATCTTAAATGCACTAAAAGTCTTGAAATAAGTTTCCTTTCCACTGTGTATTGTCATTTTGTGATCACTTTGTTTAAAGGTCCTCTGAACTTCCAATCGCTTATTGAAGGGAATCACCCAAGCCATTTTGGAGCAGTTACGCATATCCTCCAATATTACATTTTCCTCTTCATTTTGAAACAATTTGTTTCTTTGATCGTACACGCTTTGCGGAACATATCGCATGCGACCAAGCTCGGGGTCGTTTGCGAGATTTCTAATGTGATCCCGAAACATACCAACGACCTTATTGTGCAAACGTGTATAACTGTATACCAAGTAATCTAACGATGCAGATGTATGAATCTCTTGGTTTTTCCTTAAGTAAAATGATCGTATTTCAGAGTAGACATTGGATGTTGTTACATTTTCAACAAGTTCGTGTCCTGTGGTGTCATAAAATGCGTAGAAGGTTGATGTATTGGAAATGTGTAGGAATCTCAATGGTGGAATACGAAAATCCTGGCTTCTACTATAAATAGTAAAGTTGTTGTCGAGCAACTGCTGAAAGTTTTCGTAGCGTACTGGTTCGCTGGGTTGAATCATTCTGTAAATATTGTCGTTTCTGTAGGCACTTGTTAGCACAAGAACTGCAAGCATGCTCAAACCCGAAACTATTCGAACTTTAAAAAACTTTGAAACTGGTAAATCAAGGAGTCGGTCGTCTTGGTCCATAAACACGCTAACAATGTTAAACAATTCGTCGAGAATGGTGGGACTGTGCTCCGTTTTTCCACGAATTAATTTGAAGATAGTCGCAAGTGTAAATGCTGTTGTTAGAATGAATACCCAAACGTACTCGTCAAATACTGAAAACAATTGTTTGAAGCTCATACCATGCTTTTCGCTCGTTGCACAAGCTATAAAGCAGAAACTCTTGACTGCGTTCTCCGTGTAGATAAAATTTGTGTACGGATAGTCTCCGATGTACATGATGGACCGCAAGTGCAGTTGTTGTCCAACATTTGTATTGTCAAATCGTCTCGTCATGTCATCTACGCTTAAAGCAAATTTCTTTCCATCTACGCATTTAGTGGAATGAAAAAGATACGTCGAGTTTTTCATTATGGAAATCCACAAATGACTCAAAGCATTGCTAAGTTGTTTGTCAGGGTCTTTGTCGAAGATTGATTCAAACTTGTGACCATATTTTTAAATTAGATTTTCACATTGGGCCATTTCCAACATAAACGTATCTTTGGATGTGTCAGTATTTGTTTCACTTTCCATATACCATATAAGCATATCGTCAGACTTTGGAAATGCTCGTTGACGAATATCTGCTACGTCACTGCGCAAGGGCACTTTGCTAATCGTAAAAGGAGTGCAGAGACAGCAACAAACTCCTACGGTCGACATGGAATGAAACCTCTTCAAATTATTAGAGTTCTCAGTGGTATTGATAACTATAGTGACATCCGCTGAGTTAATATTATTTTCATTATTTGGCCGAAAATGTTGACAGTAGTCATGGCACCCAAAATGTGCTGAACCTTTTTCAATTTGGATTTTTGTTATTTCGTTTGAACGAAACGTAAATATTCCAGTGTATTTTAGTTTTAATATGCGTCCATGGCGTAAGCGGAAGAAATCTCCTTGTTTTCGGATAAGCACGGGTGGAAACAGTGACACATGGACTGCACAGTTCCAGGGTCTAATTTTGGAGAAATATGCGTGCATGTTTAGATATAAACACAAGCCGCCATGGTTCCACTCCACCATACTTGTTAAATACTTTGAAGATGGGCAGTCTATGGCTTCTCCAGACAAATTTGTGTGACTGGAAGAAACCCACTGTATTTGAAGTGTATTGTATGTTTGGTCGTATTGGATTGTGGTGGCATTTACTACTGCAGGTTGTAATTTTCGAGCCATTACTGGAAAGTATATTAATCCAAGGGTGTCGACATCAAAGTAATTGTCAAGGAATAATAGGCAGTGCTCGACTCCATAAATGTTAACCAGAGGCTCCAAATTTATGAGGCGTCTATACTTCCAGGTGCTATATTCTGCTTTGAGACGGGAGAGAAATTGACGAACTTCAATGTTTTTAAAGGACCATTCCATCTTGTTTGGATGACTGGATAGCGAAAGTGCAGAATATTGATGAAATGCGAAGGTTGTGTAAAAGTGCAGCGAAAGTACAGCATATAAATAAACTGGTATCATGTTGCTTTGGTTTATGACATTTGTTGACTTACTCCGATCTGTCATTAAATTGCGTTGTGAACACTTCTGCACCATAAAATATTATGCTGTAGGTATATGCGTGGCGTCCGAAATGTAACCTAAATGAACTGGTGTCGACGAATGGAAAACAAAGCTGACGCGTTTCAAGTTTTCATGTATCTAAATAATCAAAGACACTTTGTTAGCGACAAAGTGTGAATATTTGGCCTTCAACATGTTTTTCCTCTGAAACATTAATTACACTTTTTGTTTGCATTTGCTATTGTTGCATGATTATAAAACCATTATATTTCATTAGCACGTGCAGACAATAATACGCCGGTTGCATATATTTTATTCACACATATTCCATATTCCAACGGACATTCATCGTATTCACGAACTGGAACTATTTGGCAAATATGTTGTACGAAAATATGTTATTAGAAACACGAGCAGATTGTTCCAAAGCTTGCAGTTGAGCATACTAAAGGATATAGTTTCAATTCTAGGGAGATATACTAAAAGCCAAATGTTATATTCATCCTATTGCTGATGTAAACTAATTTAAAACTACAAAACATACTTGAACTATTAAACCCGCTATCTGGTCAATATGTCTCACGTTAGTAACAAAACAAATGTTGTACAACTTGTATTTCAAGGTCAGGATGTCGCATAATGTATAATCGTTTCAATACAAAAGCGAAATGTTGATAACATGGAAATGTTGATATTACTTAACATTTCGCTTTGTCTTCACAGTGTACAGAATATATACCACGCATATTAGTGTCAAACGACTAATTATGGATGGGTTTCTAGAAATTCATGTGGTGCATAAGCGAATCAGCTTTTCAACATTTTACAGAAATTACCAAGCATCGTTAAACAATACATGTCCTTTTGCAACCAGATTGTACTGCAAAACTTAACATTGTTTTATTGCAAGCAAACGTTGGTTTAAGATTACAGTACTTACTTACGACATTGATTTTATTCATTTTCTTGTTTGATTAAGGTAACTTCAGAAAGCATTTTCTAAGTACATTAATCCCGAATAACAATGAAGGGTTGCCTGGTACAATTGTTCGTCGTTTGCGCTTCCTTGGAAATAAATGTATGAATGCGACTCCGTCGATACCAAAATTCAGTTTGATTTAATGAAGAAAAGTGGCAACATTAAAATTGAACATGCTTCTAAGAGATTAGTCTGACAGCAACAATCTTTGGTATGCCTTACGACTAAACTAGATGAAGGTACATACATATATATTTTTTTTGCATCACACGATAAGTTATGCTAGGTGATGCAATTGAATGCAAAGTGTTTCTAATATAATTTCATCCGTCTAATATGTTTTGAATTGATATTTCGCATTTATTTTTTGAATATTTACAAGACAAAAGAGTTTACTATGAATATCTATTGTAATACGTTATGTTTTAGTAAGTTTTTATAATGGATAAAAGTATTTATATTATTTGTGCACTAATTTGGCTCAATGGGTTTATCTAATTGGCGATAAGCGGGCACGAATCTACACAAGGCGAAAAAATATTAGCCACTTAATTGGAACTAGCTGAATACAATCATTACTTGACTTTTCAATTATAAAGCAAAATGCGGACACAATTATTCCAGCAGCAAGCACGACAAAAATGGTTGAAATATTCCCATCCATTGAACCCTTGTGCAACTTTGGGGCTTCCTCTTGGCCAGAAAACTTTTGTATTAGCTTTCCAGCTACACGCTCTGTCCACCATGCAATAATACCCGAACATTTTACTTGTGCCAATCGTCGCCATACATAAAGGGGAGCTCCATTATCAATTCGGAATGCGTTGAAGGTTCTAAAATAAGTTTCCTGGCCCTTGTGTAATGTAATTTTCTTATTTTTTTGTTGGTAGGTATGAAGGTTTTCCAAAACTTGTATTCGCTTACTTAACGGAATCACCCATGCCATTCGAGAACAATTTCTTAGCATTTGCATGATTAAATGTTCCTCTTGAGTCTGAAATATTTGGTTTCGTTGATCGTATTCGATCTGTGAAACATACCTGTTTCCTCTTAGCTCAGGGTCGCAAACAAGATTTTTAATGTGGTCGCGAAACATGCCAACTATATTATTTTGTAAACGGGACTTGTTGTAGACGATGAAATCTAACGTTCCGGGAAAATGATTTCCTCTATTTTTACTAACATGAAAAGACTGTAGCTCTGAGTAGACGTTCGATATTGTAACGTTCTCAGCAATTCCGTGTCCACCGTTAACATAAAATGTGTAGAAAGCTTCGTGTCCTGTAAAGGGCCTATAATGCAATGAATGCACAAAAAACTCAAATGTTCTAGTATATATGGAAAAATTGTTGTTGATCAACTGCTCTAGCGTCTCATACCGCACCTGCTCTCTTGGCTGAATCATTCTGTAAACATTGTCGCTTTTATAGGCGTTTGTTAATACAAGAGCTGCAAGCATGCTCCAACCTGACACAATTTTAACTTTGAAAAAGTTGGAAAATTGTAAATCTACCAACTGGTCGCCCTGCTCCATAAACATGCCAAAAATGTTGACAAATTCGTAAAAGGTTGATGGCTTATGATCCACATTTTCACGAAGCAGCTTGTATATAATCGTCATGATGAGCAGTGCTGCGACGAAGCACATCCAGATGTACTTATCAAATACTCCAAATAATTCTTTGAACCCAAGACCATGCTTTTCGCTAGTTGAACAAGCGACGAAACGAAAACTTTTCATGGCATTCTCGGCATAAATATAATTTACGTATGGTTCATCTCCGACGTACAAGATGGATTTCAATTTTAGCTGCAATCCCGTATTTATCGGATCGAATCTTCTTGTGTATTCCTCCTCGGTTAAAGGTGATTTGTTGCCATTGGTACATTTAAAAGTATAAAATACTTTTGACGAATTCTTCATAACCGAAATCCACAAATGACTTAAAGCGTTGCTTAATTTTGTGTCTGGATCTTTATCAAAGATTGATTCCCACTTGTGACCATATTGTGAAATGAGATCGGAACAGCGATTCATTTCAAGCATAAATATATCTTTGGATGACTTTGTCGTTGCATCAAAATCCAGATCCCAAGTTAACATGTCGGTGAATTGGGGAACGCCGTGCTGACTGATTTGCGTTGAATCCATTTGCCAGTTAACACTTATAATCTGGATACGATTGCATATACAACAGCATACTCCGATTGACGACATGGAGACAGACTTCTCAAATTTGTCAGAGTATTCTGTAGTGTTTACTAGTATTGTGATGTCGGCCGAGTTGATGTCATCTTCCTTCCTTGGTCGAAGATAATTGCAGTGTTTGATACGAAATAGTTAAAGTTTTTCTCAACTATCACTTTTGTTATTTTGTTGGAACGAAAAGTAAATAATCCAGGATATTGGAAATTCATCATTCCTGTGCCGATTGTGGTAAGGAAGAATTGCTCCCTTCGAATTAGCTCGGGCAGGAACAGTGAGATGTGTACCACACAATTCCACAATTTGGATTTCGAGTAATATTTTTTCATATTCAAGTTTAAGCACAAGCCGTCATTCAACCCCTCATTCATGCTGGTTAGATACTTTGAAGTAGGACAGTCAATGGTTTTGCCAGACAAATTTACGGGACTAGCAGTAATCCATTTTATTTCATGCCTATTTGAAGTATAGTCGAACACAACGGTAGTCAAATTTATTATCCCCGGTTGAAGATATCGGACAATAAGGGGATAACCGAATCCATCAAGAATATCAACATTAAAGTAATTGTCAATCCATATAAGACAGCGCTGGTCACTGTAAAGATTTTTAAACGGTGATAAATTTACGACCCGTCTAAAATTCCAGCTTGTATATTCCATTTTGAGGCGGATAAGAAATTGTTGGACGTCTGCGTCCTCAAACGGCAAATCTTTATCTTCGGGATGACTCAATAGGGATTTTCCAATGTACTGATGGAGTCCAAAAATAGGAGGAACGAGAAACGAAAATATAATTAGACAATGAATAACGATCATATTGCAGGATATTAATTTTTGCAATTTTTGTACACGACAGCAGGCCCAATATATAAAATGTTGTTGAGTTGAGTGAATTTCAATCAACACTGGTATTTGTATTTGCTCTATGTGTACATGTCCATTATCTACAAAACAAACCAAAAATCGTGGATTTAAGTAGAGGTGAAGACCAGAATGGAGAACTGACCTTCAATAAGTTACTTCTGATATGCACACAATATGTCTTGGGCTGCACGTATCTGCAATTATTGTATGGTCGACGTCTGTTATATATTTGGCACGCTGTGTAACTGACAGCGTGTATTGATTCATATTGCTCGCATACGCTCTAGCCCGAAACATGTTTTTATTAAAAGGCATATAATGCATTCAAATTGCAGTTTCTTTCTCGAATTGCCTGCACGTGGAGAGACTTGCAATTACTGACAATTACATTGAATGCGCGGTTTACATCATGTAGCTGAATAGAATTTAGTGCATAAATGAGCACATAATAGGGCGATAAAAGGGAAATCTTATAAAATGCTCTAAATGAATTTAGGCTCAATACAACAACAAATTATGCTGACATGCGATGTTTTTGCCCAGGAAGGATGCACTCCCACCGTCATATCTGTATATGCCTTTTAAGAACTGGAGGTCAAAGTCTGTTATCATTATATATTGAGAAATGGTAAAATATGGGACGACATGAAAATATGGCATTCAAGTATCCAACCCTAAAACATTTATTTAAAAATAGCATTAAGGTAGGCATTTAAAAAAACATATATGTTGGTTGCGCCGATCAGAAAAGTTTATACTGTACTAACCAATGACACAATGTTCCAACGCATATCAGCATTATCGGGTTAATTAGTTTTTTTAAAGATTAGTTTTCCCCAGTCAATAGTAGCTTGTACGTTACCGCAATTACACTCCTAATGTATTCAACCTATTCCATCCTTCCTAAAACGTTATCATCCCATGGCCAATAGAACTATTTCCAAACATGTCTCTAATTTTTATCATTATTTTCATTTTGAAATTGCCTCAACTCAATTCCCACTTTCCTGACAAATTTCCCGATAAAACACTGCCAACTGATAATTTTTGGTGTGGGCTAATATCGGCGCATATACATAAACAATGGTAGGATGTCTATAGCAATAACTTGTTCAGTGACACTATCAGATGTCAATTATGACAATTGTAATAGTTGTGCGACGAAGAAAGGAAAGTTGTTGTGTTGGGAAGAAACAACCATTACGAAATTACATTCGTCGTGGTTCTGCATCCAATTTACAGCGGCTATACCATGAAAATATTATAATTTTCACATAATTGGGGATCATACTGAAGCACATAAATAAGGTAACAAATATTATTTGTGATGTATCCATCTTGTCGACTCAATTATACTATTACATTATTACTCATAATCTATTCGACACTTCAGATAATGCTTTTGAATATGACTTATAATTTACACTTCTAATCCTGTAGTTGCATGCCGACTTGCTGTATGCATCACTAGGCATTGGCAGAGATCTAGAGTTATGGCATTCATGTGCATTGGCGAACTGAGAGCGAAATTGGATATGTAATATGAAACACTTGTTTCCATTTCGCAGATGCTGTTTTATTGCTGGGCGGTTCACATGTTGTTCCTTCAGCACGGCTTCCAGCATGCACTCACGACTACAAGCTTTAGCCGAGACGATGAAACTGATGAACATAAGTGGTGCTATCACGACAAAGGTTGTGACGAAACGAATTGGCCGAACCTGTGCACGGCCAAAAGCTTTCGTCAGTCGCCAACTAATTTGCCGAATAATGTGAGCCGTACCCGTCCGGTCGGATATATTGATTTTCCAAGATCCCAGTTCGTATTCAATTCCTTCAGCATTTTTCTAAATGGTGGCACGCTTAATGTGATCCCAAAACAAACTGGAAACCAGATTACATCAGTTTTATGGAAGAACAGTGAGCTTAATGGTGTAGAAGAAGCCTACGATTTCCATGAATTACATTTACATTTTGGATCCATGGATGATATTGGAAGTGAACACACCATTGCATACAAATCATTTGTAGCTGAAGTTCACATGATCTTCGCTAAAAGGGAGTATTTAGACGTAGAAGGGGCATTTTCTGCACAACAGTTAAATGCGGTAGTCATTATTACCATCTTCCTTGACGTTGGATATGAACAAGATGGATCCAATTCGTTTATGGAGCCAATATTGCAGAATGTCGGTACCCTGAATGGAAGCACGTTATCGTTTGTTACAGA
The DNA here is from genome assembly GCA_004115045.4 of Sinella curviseta. Taxonomy (NCBI): domain Eukaryota; kingdom Metazoa; phylum Arthropoda; class Collembola; order Entomobryomorpha; family Entomobryidae; genus Sinella; species Sinella curviseta. The sequence goes on along the minus strand of CM023200.3, from coordinate 3,509,179 downwards.
GAAACTAAACATTTCCAGTATATGTTCCGGAAATATCGCTTACAGTCATATTGGAACACTAACTGCGCCCAGTTGTGAAAGCGTAGAGTACCTATCACTTATGAGACCTGCAATTATTCGCAGGGATCACCTACAGGCGTTACGACAAATTGCATCGAACACGGGGCATATTACTATTAATAATTTCAGGTAAGACGTGCTTTATTTATGCAAAACATTTTTAGACGAAAAACGAGTATGTTTCCAACTCAACTGGAGTAATTTGTGGTGTCTCTTTTCCATTCATTGATCGTTACAAATGCTAAAAGACAGACCGTTTTACTTATGGAACCTATTATTCTACTGATTACAGCGCCAGAAAGCCAGAATGTCACAGGAAGCTAATGAATAGATAATTAAATAAACGCACAACAATTTTGATCGTAGCGTATCGATACTACGTGACTTAACGTTAGTATACACGTAACTATATTAATGTCAGTTGTTTATTTTTACCACTTATGTAATCATGCTTCAAATTTAAATTGTATACCTGACGGAATAAATACATTTGCGTTTCGGAAAATCTACAAATATTCCCAACTTATAACCACCGCGGGTGAATCAGTGAATCACGTATATTACCAGTTTCATTGGGTTTGTTTTGGGTACGACCTACATATCATATTTAAGCTAACGATTTCACACAATCTAACGCCAATTTAGCTCGCCAATTAAAACGCGGCAAACCGGGTGTGACTGTAAACTTGACGTGTAGCCGGGAAAAAATGCTGTATGTATTTTAAATGTTTTATGATACGACCGTTCATATTTGCGTGGGTTGTACAATGCATTATATGCTTCCTGTCATACTTGTGAACTCATATTGCTATTTATTTTGAAGCATCGCTTTCTCTATTAAACCTTTTGTCTATATCAAAGTGCATGGAAAACACCATAAAACATGATTTATGGCTATTAAACCTTCATTTTGCCAAAAACATTTTTTTCGACTTTTTGCAATTTTTGCTAATAATTTGCGAATCTTGGCGCCTGGGGTGCTGCGCACCAGGGTCACTACTAGCCTGATGCCATCATTTTTAGCAAGTCTATGAGTACTGATGATAACTGCTACTGTGTCCTACCTTCACACATCCACTTCCAGTTAGTTTCTTAAACCTTCCCAACTTAATGCGGTAGGTTCAGTCTACCAGACTGCATACATAGAAAAAAAGTTATGTTCCAACCTTCCCTGAGTTCCGAATCAATATCCTGATTAATTAACTACCCAGTTCGTATCATGTACTTCTTATTACGGATCAAAATACAAGGACAAGATAAAGTTCCCGAGCTCTGTTTCAGAGAGCTCAGTTTCACATGCACTAATTATTTTTAACCTCCGTTCAGTTTCCAATCGGTTTTCTGTATATTAAATTACTTATGTCCATTTCAGCTTTGAATGCTAATGTATGATTTGTAGCTAGGTTACATATAGTTTAAAGTGAATTTTGCAAATATTTTTAACTTATTGATATTTATCTTTTGATTTCCACTTTAATAAAAGCGGTCCTTATGTTTCCTAGTTTTGCATTTGTAGATAACTACAAACAAACTTTTATCTCGTTTCTGTCACTCTCAGCTATTTTTATCAAGACTGTTTTGAAGCGAAAAGAATACTTTGCAACCTCAAACCAAACAGAAGATAAAAACAACTATACAATCTGGCTGTTGCTTAGCTCTTGTTTAGAATTCGCCTCAAAAAGTGTACACAAATCCCCAAATAAGTTATCATTTACATTTTCGCAATACATGCATACAAACATAGACATATCTTGTTTATAAATGCCATAAGGTACACACTATACTGCCTACGTACATAAACCCGATTTTATATCCGGTCATTAATGTCGAATCGAATCGTTATTATTACGTTTCATTAAACATATTTTTATATAGATACAATCAAAGGTAGCACCTACAGAGCATATATGGAGAATTTGATATATCTTCTCCCATGGAATCATAAATTTTCTCCAACGTATTTACATGAAATATGCATTGATAACCAGCTATACGTTCCGTATGTGGCTTTTATCCAAATGAAAATGGTATGCATTTATGCCTTGTCCTCATACCAATGTATCATGCATGCAAAAAATCAGGTGTCGAGCAAACATTAATCCAGAATCTTATAGCAGCAACGCCATTACATTGAACGATTTATGTTTCGAGAAAACACTAAGCGTGTTTTCATATGATGCACCTTGTTTCGTCCACAGTAACACATATTTGCGCATTTCAAAGTAGCAAGCACAAACTCTGAAGTAATTCTGGGCATCCACCGTGTATACAAACGTACAGATAACCGTAAGCTGGCACAAATTATTCGCACAACATGAACGGCAATTTCGGATGAATATTCCAATAAAAACACAGTTAAGGACATGAAACATTCGGCGCCGAGAATGACGAAAATCACAATTATAATTCCATCCAGTGAGGCTGGTGTTGGCGTTGGTAATCGTTGGTAATCGTTGGTAAAGTGCCTCGACTTGGTAATCGTTTCCACCTGAAGCCAGTTTTGGTAACCATATATTAATCCTGGTTTCAGCAAAACGGTGAAGGCGTTCCAGAATGAACGGAGGTGTATACTCCAACACATCTATCGTCACCATTTCTTGAGATAGCATCTCCGAGCCAACTGAAACTAAATACTGGCCCTTGGATTTTGCAAATTGGGCCAACTCATTTGCTTCCATTGTCGGAAGGATAAATGATGTTCTAGCGCAGCTGACAAGGTCATCCGAAAACAATCCACGTTCGCGCGCCCAAAACAATTTTGAAATGGCGTTTTGAAGTATATCATGTGTGGCTTGATGTATATACATACATTTGTTCGGGCGGACGGCGTTTTAAAATATCTGTCCTCACCAGCGGTTGTAGTGCACTAACTAGTCGCTCCGCCACTCCGGCTGCCTTTGGGTGAAGATGTGACAAGTCGTATGTTCTTTCGATAATAGCGTACTCGGATGAGTTTTTGTGAACACCTTCTGTCCAGAATTTTTGACGTTGTACTGATACAGCCGAATTTCCAAAGAAATGAAAGATGAAAGTCGGATACCTCGGTGAGCTGAACATATGTTTTTCCACGCACAGGGGTATTTTGATTGGCTCAAATATTTCTACAATAAATCTCGAGGTCCTGCTGCAAATTGAAAATTGTCGCTGATAATCTGCTCAAAAGTTTCATAGAGGAGCGGTTCCCTGGGGACGATCATGTTATACACATTGGTGTTCTTGTACGCATTGCTAATTACTAGTCCACTTAGAAAAAATGCTGCAAGCAGCCACCTAAGCATATCGAGATTTACAATGTCACTTGAGAACGGGTCGCCTTGCTCAAGGAATACTTTTAAAAGTGAAAGTAGATGCTTGCCCAAATTCATGGAATTCTTGGTTGACGTTTTGCTTCCCAAAACTTTCCGATACACCAAATCCAAGGTGACGGTCAGGAGGAAAATGCAAAATCCAATCGACAGCCAAACAAACATGTCGTAAATGTTGAAGAGCTCTTCGAATGGGAATGGTTTTGTTCCACGCCGACCGCAAGTAACAATCCGAAGATTGTTGTTAGAATTATCAACTATTAGGCGATGCTGAGGTCGAGTATGATTACTCGCTAATAGTTTAACATCCCATTCTTGAGATCCGGAACCGTCCAAGAAAGTATGGTATCCATGTTCTTTGACATTATCCACCACGTATATATTTCCATCTGAGCAAACACTCGATTTCGAAACATTTCCAATAAAATCAAAGTTCTTTGTCCTACGACCAAACGCTATACGACAGGAAATGAATATTGATTATGTTTGCGTTAGGGCGAAAAAGTGGTGCTCCTTATGCATGTTGGCATCTGCATGAAAAATCCCATTGGAAATCAATGAGATCAACATAATCGTCACATATCTGCCTCGCTTTCATGTACAAGATTTCTGAATTTCATGTAAATGGACGAGTTTTAAATGCATGCACGATACCCGTTCCTCCGTGGTCGACACACGTTACGAGAGCTTCAAGCACGTCGTGTAGTTTCAAATGACTGAAAATCGTTTCCGGATATATATCAAATCACCGTTATAACCACAGCCTCGTTATGCACGAACGCATTTAGTTTTCAAACGCTTTTAGTTTCCATGGGTGTCATATTTCCACATTCGTTTAATTTTTTGTGAGTTTGAAATCTCCAAAGCTTTTTCAAATCGGAACTTTGAATACATGTAAAGGAATTTCCATGAAAACCAGTCACTGTACGTATTGACTGCGTATTTTTCACTTGTGAAATTTCGATGAGTTTTTGTAAATTTTATTTTATTAGTATACCATATAAATGGCCCTCTGTCGTTAAATTCGAACGGACATTGGCTAACCGACTTAACAAGTTTTGAAATAGAGTGATTAACTGCTGCTTGTGGAATGAGTTTAATAACAGATTTTTCAGGATAATGCCATTTAAAAGTAGAATTCATGTAAATGTATCAACGGCTTTATATTGGACGAAACAACTGAAATTCTTGGAGTGGCATATGTTAACTCCTCGAGATTATGGAGTAACGAACTACATGATTTGAATGCAGTGGGCTCGTTTTAATGACACTTATCGGAGCACAGATATCCAGTATTCGGAAACAGGCATGAAGAGAAACTGATAAACATTGATGGAACTGCAATATTTTATATCCTAACTCATCCAGTTTTAATTCGTTTGGGAAGTTGTGGCATTGGCAATACGGCATTAGTAACTGAATTCTGTCCGCACCAGTTCATTCTGCCAACGCTGTTTGTGAAGAGAGTAAAATTTTAAATTAGACAATCACGTCCAAAAATTTGCACAAATATATTTTTGTTGAGATTTTAGTACCACCTTAAGGAATTCAAAAGTTTTTTCTTAGTTTGCAGATATATTTTGAACTTTGCCTATGGTTGGCCCTGTATCTCTAAACACGTCAGCTCTACTTGCAATATTCGACGCAGTTGGATACGCTACCAACCAGACAAGAATTTCAATATCGACCCATCCACAGTAAAAATCCATTAATACTTTCGCTATAGTTAAAACGAAAATTGAACTACGTCTCATCCTATATATTATAAGCTGTTGTAGCCCGACCGCCCGACCGTCCGTCCGACCGTACCATCATGAGTTTTTGGGATGCCGAACAGAGGTTCCGTCGGACTGAGCCGAGCTCAGGTTCGGTTGGGATTTTGGTCGGTTGGGATTTTAGTCGGTAGGGATTTTGGTCAGCTGGGATTTTGAGTCGGTTGGGATTTAGGGTCAGTTGGGATTTTGCTTCGGTTGGAATTTTGCGTCGGTTGGGATTTCGCGCGTCGGTTGGGATTTTGAGTCAGTTGGGATTTTGAGTCAGTTGGGATTTTGAGTCAGTTGGGATTTTGAGTCAGTTGGGATTTTGAGTCAGTTGGGATTTTGAGTCAGTTGGGATTTTGAGTCAGTTGGGATTTTGAGTCAGTTGGGATTTTGAGTCAGTTGGGATTTTGAGTCAGCTGGGATTTTGAGTCATCTGGGATTTTGGGTCGGCTGGGATTTTGGGTCAGCTGAAATTTTGGGTCGGTTGGGAGGTATGGTCTGTTGGGATTTACGGTCGGTTGGGATTTTGAGTCAGCTGCGATTTTGGGTCACCTGGGACTGTGGTCGGTCACCTATCCTTAGTTCGGTCGCATAGAAGCTCAGTAGGGAAACCCACCCCAGAAAAAGTAGCCCAGTTCGGTCGGACAGAGCTTAGCTTCAGTTCGGTCGGACAGAGCCTAGCTTCAGTTCGGTCGGACAGAGCCTAGCTTCAGTTCGGTCGGACAGAGCTTAGCTTCAGTTCGGTCGGACAGAGCCTAGCTTCAGTTCGGTCGGACAGAGCCTTGCTTCAGTTCGGTCGGACAGAGCTTAGCTTCAGTTCGGTCGGACAGAGCCTAGCTTCAGTTCGGTCGGACAGAGCTTAGCTTCAGTTCGGTCGGACAGAGCCTAGCTTCAGTTCGGTCGGACAGAGCCTTGCTTCAGTTCGGTCGGACAGAGCCTTGCTTCAGTTCGGTCGGACAGAGCCTTGCTTCAGTTCGGTCGGACAGAGCCTTGCTTCAGTTCGGTCGGACAGAGCCTTGCTTCAGTTCGGTCGGACAGAGCCTTGCTTCAGTTCGGTCGGACAGAGCTTGGCTTCAGTTCGGTCGGACAGAGCCTTGCTTCAGTTCGGTCGGACAGAGCCTTGCTTCAGTTCGGTCGGACAGAGCCTTGCTTCAGTTTGGTCGGACAGAGCCTTGCTTCAGTTCGGTCGGACAGAGCTTAGCTTCAGTTCGGTCGGACAGAGCCTAGCTTCAGTTCGGTCGGACATAAGCTCTGTTGGGAAACCTACTCCAAAAAAAATTATCCCATTCCCGAGACTGATCTCAGCTTTAGGCTGGTAGGACTACAGCTCTTTATGATTTAACCAGAATCCAAAGTCAAGATAAATATGATATATGTCTTCCTTTGAACGTATTATACTGGAGTGTATGTATATGTTAAGAGCCAAGCGTAGCTGGCTGGCCTTTCTAGTCACTCTATACGGCTATAATATAGCTTAGGAAATAATTATGTGAACGTTGAACAATTCTGTCCGTATAACTCTACAGTATATGTTTTTGATATATACCGGCATAGGGTTTGTTCTCTTCTCTACGATGAAACGGTGTACGACAGGAAATTGATTATTTTCTATACTAAAGAGTAGATGACTTTATTAACTTTACATGAACCACGTACAATGCAGACTACTCAATAAATCCATACCAAGAAATATTGAAAGTCAAATCAAGTATATAAAAAATCACATGTACTCTGATATTCCAGAAATCACACATGTATTTGTTTATATTTCTTGTACACTTGTGACATATTGATATCTTGGGAAATAACTTGATTTGCAGAAGAGAATTAATGAAATATTTTAATAATTAAAAACATTTTTCCTTGAATGATTCATGCTATTGGAAAGCATGGATTATATTTTCATATACCACATCTTCTTTTGCCTACCGTAACGCATTTCAAATGGATGAGCATTGGCTAACGATAAAAAATGATGTGTTCAATATTACATACATAACTATGAATACAATCTCAACAAAAGGTATGAAAACGTTACGCCATAAAACCTAATCGAACAGTTCAGTTTTTTTTCAGAGGCTCCTGAGGCGGTATCCGGCTAATTCCCACCAAGCGGGTTCCCACCAGGAAGATTCCCCTCAGTAAATTCCCACCTTGGGTAATTCCCACCAAGGAATATTCCCACCATGGAAAATTGCCCCCACGGAATACTACCACCACCCAACATTCCCACCACGGAATATTTCCCCCAAAGCATATTCCCAGCATTGCATTTCTTTCTTCATGAAATGTATTGATGAAACTAATTGTAAGTTCTGCGTCTATTGTAGTCAATAATGTTTTCCACAATTTCAGAGGTATTTTCTTGCTGTACAATTTTCACACAATTTATTTAACTATATAGTTATGTATGCGATTAAAAAGTGAAACTCTGACCTCTGATGATACAGCGCACACCTAATGTGACAAAAACATTAAATATGGTGACCTTATATCATTTATGTTGGTTCAGTGGGTAGCACCAACGAACTGTACCATATATACAACCAAAGAAATTACAATATAATTGTGTGCTACATATTATTGTAAATGTTTTGTCAGCATTGTAGTACTGTCTAAATTGTTAATCAAATGCAGCAAAGCAAAGTGCTTTATGAATGCGGTTTATAAAGTTGCCGTAGATGTTCGGTCATTACATTACGTTGGCTGGTCTGAGTTGATACACACTCTCTTTGGCTTAGTGAGGAGACTAATCATTGAAGAAATATTCATTAGTGTAATATAACTGGGAAATATTAAATGGTGGTAGCAGGCAGTGGTGGGAATATTCCATGGTTGGAATGATCTCTGGGGGGAGTATTCCGTGGTGGCAGATTCCTCTGGTGGGAATCTTCCTGGTGGCAATCTACTTGGGGGGAATAAGCCTGGAGCCTCCTGAGGCTCACTGAAAGTTTTAGAGGTTACCGTTAACTTTTATTCGAAATTATTTTATCGATGCATTTGTATATTCGGATGAGAAATGTTCCGTGTAAAATTAGTTTATAAACAGTCGAATTGTGAGGCAATTTGATATTTTCTATAAAAATGATGGATTTATTTTCAAAATTGATAATTGGAACAATCAGATATGATGTTACTGATAAGTCTGTGTACAGCTATTATAAAGCTAATACCGTCACACGCATTACTTATTCGAATTAACATTCAGATGTATGACGTGCCAATTATATGAATGCTGACTACGAAAATGTTACATGTTTTTAAATTCGGTAATCATTGATCCTCAAAACTATTCTCCACGTAAGGATGTCAGTTCGTTGCATTCAGTTTGACGAGCGATATACCTTCTTAGCTCTATCATAAAGCTAGAAACAACACAAAGGGACGACCCGCGCCAAACAACAACAAACAAAAGACCGAGTATGTTGTCACTCACGAGGAAACGTACAGTTGCAAGGATTAGATACACAACAACCACCCAGCTCCAAAAGCACGCATGTCTCAATGCACGTTGCGGTTCCTCTTCCTGTCAATGATATAAACGTGTTGCACAGATGGTTATGTAATTAGTTATTTATTTGGGCGTGGCAACATAATCTGGCAGCCCCCTAATAATTCACACAATGACGATAGTTGCCACATTTCATTCAAATGGGAAATTAAATCTTACTTGTTTTCCAGCACGCAACAGCCTCACCGCGGCCCACATCTGAACTACAATACTCAGAAACGCAAGGGCTATGATAACCGACACCACTATTGTAATCGAGTGACCGTCGTCTGTAAACATGTAAACATAGTGCAATCAACAATTCTGTATTAAATAAGTTTTTAAAATACATACTAGGAAAATATTTCTCTAACTTGAATCGTCTCCACTTAAGTGATGCGAGTCTGTATAGTTGGGACTCTCTACAATGTAGTGGACGGTAAACGCTATCAAACCAATTATTTGGAGGAATAAAATTACCTACGAATCCAAACGAATATTTTAGTATTCAAAATAATTATAAAAATAATGGTAATTATATTTTGCAAAAAGGGATGTAACTCACTATATCAAACAAGGCAACAACTGTAAACCATACACAATATTTGAAATTCTCCATTGTTGTTGAATGATTTACGAGAGAAATAGTGAACACTATACACATGCAGTCAAGTAGCAATTTTACCTAACAGCAAACTTTCTTGCTAGAGATAGATGCAATAGGAGACACTGGCTGAATATGGGCAAGAAACGAATGATCTGTAATCCATCCGTCTATACATAGGTTATCCAATTTTTATTTAGCGTCGGCTGCTGATTAGATCACATTCCGTAACGACCTTTTCTAATTACATTTTCGTACTAAATAAACATTCAATATCATTTGCATTGACGTTTGTCATCGTGACGATTGCTAACACGTAAGTCACGACATGACGTAATGGCATCGGGTTATTTATATTGCAAATACTGTCCCCCGCGATTTTGTTCCATATGCAATAATGACAATAAATTTTGTATCAGATGTGATCCGGAAGTACACGGGTGGATACTATCCGCTGATGTCATTCCATCCAAACGAGCAAAGGAAAACTCTTTACGTATGCTACTGTGATTATTGCGGTTATCTGGATATGATTACCATTTCACGGCTGAATTTTACTCGAACGGATTAGCTATAATGCTAGGGTCTTATCTTACAAACACATATATTGTACTTGTTCTCCGATTTATCGATAATTCCCATTTGATTAATTTATGTATGTCCAATATTGTAATTGTGTATGTGGTGCGTATTTACTGCTCAATCCATTTGTCTGAACGAACACCACATAGTATACGGAATGCATTTGGAAGTTGGAGCCGCAAGAGGCGTTTGGTTATGGAGCTGAATAATGATTAATTTTATCTTTCATCGACCTTTTCTGTGGTCTTCTCAGCACGGTCTTCCCATTTCATGGGAAAGAAACTATTCGGGTATGGTGTGACTGATGGCTTCTTAGAAATACAATATTTTAATAGGTTACCAATTTCGCTAGGATTGAGCCTCTTAAATTGCTTACAGGGAACATAACCGGAAATATCTTTGGAATGGATCCGTTTCTGGAGCGAGCTGGCTGTGCCGTATATCATTTTCGCTGCATTGGCCCATGTTGTCAGCAGAAATATATACATTGCCATGTTTAACGTTGTTTGGCGTGGCGCCTCGCTTGGTTTTGTCTCTAATTTTATGACTGAATTGGAAATTATTATTTCCAGTAAATCCGACAGAAATCGATACTCATATATATATATATATATATATATAATGATATGGTTTAAGTTAACGTAGCATGGACCGAGTGGAATGAGTGCAATAACAATGTGCAGTACATATTATCCGTTATTCTTCCAATGTCAAAATTTTGCCAACAGCCACAATTAACGCAACAATTGACAATAGAGTTGCAAAATGTGGAAAAATAAATAAATTCTAGTTATCATTATCAAATAGCAAATACGGTCCATAGTTAAATTTTAAAAGCCTGATGGTGGCTCTTGTACAATTCTCCGTTGTTGGTGGCGTATACATTTTTTGTACATGTTTGATGGAAATAAATTAATTCCTGCATAACTATTATCCTTTTGTCTCATCATAATTACTACTTCATTTATACTTCATAAGCAATGCCACATATAATTAAACGGATAGGGCCACTGCGTGATTAAAATCTACACTGTCTATTCAGAATTTGTATGCACCGCATCAATATAACGGTAGCGTGAACAGAAAAAATAACACACTTCACCATGGACACGACATTCAAAGGATATACGTTCCCAATACGTAATTGATAATTGTGATATAGTAATGTTATATTATAGATATTTTTGCGTTATGTGATCCGCTTTCTTGCTTCCACGTGTCGGTATTGATCCATACAGAGCTTATATATTTTTATATACCAGCTTGAACAAAAAGTATTTTCAACATTTCACAATTATACAACCAATTCCAGCAGGTATGTTAAAATGGTCGTATCTTATATTTCAGAAAAAAATCCTCACCACATTTTACAAGGAAAATCACTGGATTAAATAAAGGCATGAAAAATCGGTACAAAACCCACATTATTTATTTATTGCTGAACAAAAGTATTTTATTTCCGCAATTTGAGTTACGAGGCAGAAAATTGGATTGCATGATGAGTTTCACATAAACATTTTCTATTACGACGTTAGACTCATTCCATTACCATTGTATGCCCGAAGACGAAAAAGTCGATTAAAGTCAAGCTCTCAGTGCAGTCATTTCTGACAACATTTAGAGCAAACAGCGCATAATTACTAGCCTGAAGGATTTAATTGTAGACTACTAATTCAACAACTCAACAAACAATTACTCTGCTCCATTATATTTTTTATCAGCAAAATATTTAAACAATTTTATACAACACTGCAATATTATTTGTATTTAAAATGGTACTAACTGAATACGAGGTTCTGGCCTTTCGCCTTCTCAACAAATTCTTTTTCTTTCTGCACCCATTTCCTCTGAAATGGGATTTCAACAAACAACAGTTAGAACTAATTAAGCCGAAACGGAGGCTCCATTCCTTTGTACTTCACACGGCATTCACATGGGCGATTTCCTGGTCCTGCTTCACTGCCGTGTTTCTATTTGGATACATCTCGCCACGCAAAGAATTCTCAATTGTTCATGCGGCCACCATGCTTATGTACTGGGCATGTGGCTGTCTGACCGTCATCACAGTGTTCGTTTCAGGAAGGAGCATTGATGCAGTTCTGTCGTACGTCAACGAAACGCTGGAAATGAGCGACAAGATCGCACAAGGTAACACTAAACATCATTGAATACTATAAATTATTTTAAGTCATATTAATTGCTCATGCAATTTTTACTTGCTTGGATTTCAGAATATTCTGGGAAACTTGGGAGCCCCCATCGACGAAAGGAGTTTGATCCGAGCATATTCCTACCATTCGTAGTCGTCCCAGCTATGTCGATGTTTCCCATTTTCGCAACAACCGTTGGTGTATTCTGCGATATCGACGCCCCATACTTCCTGGCACAGATAACCCTTCCTGACGCAAAGTATCGAAGCCTGACGGCAATCATAATCCTGTTTGTGTATCGATATGTTCACACATTCGTCGCATTTCTGGAGTTGACGAGAACATGTGCTTGGGCTTCCTGTCTAGTCTACATTGTCGTGTACCGATCAGCCAAGAATTCAAAGCTAATATTAATTAAGGTTAGAAGTGCACACACATTCTGCACATATTATAATCGTGCCTTTCTATTGCATAGAAAGGTAGATCATTTAATTCACATTGTCCTGTATTTGGTCTTGGCATTTGGTTTTTGGTGTTTAGTTGCTTGCTTTTGGATTGCCGTAAAGTGTTCAGTGGACAGGTTAACGCTGCCCTTTTATGTCGCATTTGCCTTCATATTGTTTTCGCTTGTAATAGTTCATATCACCGTGTTGCCCACCATCTGCGACAGTTTAGACATGACAATATTTGTCGTGACTTTTCATCAGCTGAGAGCAAGATTCGTTTTTGTAAAGTGCCGAACGAGACAAAACAAAATGGATTGGATGCGAGCGAAAGCAACGGCACCAATAAGGATGAGGTACGGCTCCTTTTATTATCTAGGGCAGGATTTTTTGGTTGAATATTTACAGGTTCTACTCTTTCGCTGCATTGACGCAATTATGGTTATTGATTACAATTAACGTCTAATGTGGGACGATTCAAATTTTATTACAAGATTAACACATATCAGATATTTAATTTATACACAACCATAAGATATCATAAATATATACGTAGTTGTACAGCAGCAACATAAAATTCATAATAAATGATAAAGTTTGTACCTTTTTTATTGTCACTTGTCAGTCAATGACATTGCCGTTTCCACTGTGGAATCCTGTTACCATTCATCATTATTAACTTAATGACGTTCATCTTCCAAATTCCTTTTTACTATCTAACATTTTGATTATAATTAGGTAAGGATTATTACATGATGTTAAGCATTCCGATTATGATACACAGCTCATTTAAATTGATCAGTGCCTACGATGACAGTCATACATCGCAACTTCCCACTATTATCCAAATGTACTTTCACACGAAACAATTTCGATTCAGATTCTTAGTCAATATTATAAAAAATGTCACGTGGATGGACGGAATTATCATCCATACACTCTGTCGGTGTGGCTATAGCAATTACCGTATTACAAAATATTAGGTGACATACTGGTTGGGAATCATTGAAAGTTTGATCTTACAATTAGTTGACAAATTTATGGCGACCAGTCTGTCAAGATATTCAATCATGCTTTCGTAATTCCTTCATCTTATAATCACATATTCTTCATGAAGGTGTATTATCACGCACGAAAGCAGCATTTTACGGATTTTCGAAAGCTATTATTTTGCCTAATCAATATAATTTTAATTCCTGCAATATAACATGAGATATCCAATTTTTAAAGGTATATAATAATATAACCATTCCCAACATTTTTTTTCAGATTGGCGTAACATCTGATTTTCATATAATATGTCACGTCAATACATATTATATTAACAATTCATACTTCAGGCATTATTTTGAAGAAAAAAATTGCTCAGTTTCAAACTATATGGCATATAACGTCCAGCTCTCTCATATAATGTTTTTGTTAAAAGAATCTCCACCACTATTTCCTGAATTTTAATAAAACTAGTAAGGTGTAAACCTTTAATATATAACTACCGGAATAGTCGTGCATGCCGAACAAACTAATTTTTATGTGTATTTGACCATTAAACTAAGTCTAATTAATTCAAACTCAACATATCCACCAATTTGTGCAATAAAATTTTTTATGCATGGGAACCGCTATACAATCGAGAACCCCTCCCATCGCCAGGTCACCGATTTGACCCATGGCACCTTGGCAAAAAATGTCCGTCTTGAACCCCTCTATCGATTCATACAAGAAAAATTTTTCACTGCTTAGTCACCGCCACCACCCCAAAGACGTCGACCCCAGTTCTTCCGGTCAATGATGAGCTGGATGGCTGAAATTCAATAGGAAACGTGGCCTTGGGCCAAGGTATCTCTATGACAAATTTGAGCCAAATCGGTCAACGTGGGGGAAGTTAGAGTGTTTACGGACAGACAGACAGACAGACAAACAGATCAATCGCTATAACTACCTTTCAAGCATTTCATGCTTCAGGTAGTTAACTAGTAAGGTGTAAAACCTTTAATATATAACTACCGGAAGCTATATTTGACCATTATACTATGTCTAAGAAGCTCAAATTGAACTTCCCAATTGATTTGCGAAATAAAAAATTTTGATGACTGCGGACCCCGTACCTTCGACGCCCCGCCCTGCCGCCATTTGACCGATTTGACCTATGGTGTTTTGGCAAAAAATGATCGCCTTGAGTTCCTCTATCCATTTATACAATAAAAAATTTTGACGCCTTGGTAACCCGTACCACCCCCAAGACGTCGACCCCCGTATTTCCGGTCAGTGACAAGGTGCATGGCTGAAAATCAATAGGTGCCGTGTGATGGTGCCAAGGTACCTCCATACCAAATTTGAGCCAAATCGGTCAACGTGGAGGGAAGCTAGAGTGCGCACAGACAGACAGACAGACAGACAGACAGACAGACAGACAGACAGACAGACAGACAGACAGACAGACAGACAGACAGACAGACAGACAGACAGACAGACAAACAGATCAATCGCTATAACTACCTTTCAAGCATTTCATGCTTCCGGTAGTTAATAAGTATATCAGCGCTTTGACTTTCAAATGGTCGAATGTTAGTCGCCCAGCAAGAATCTCCACGCAGTTGAGTTCTGTCGTCAAAACCATTCAAACCAGCTAGCACCGTTGTTCATTTTCTTGAATTTAAAAGCATTCATTTGTATTGAAGCTGCTGAAATTTACATTTCCGGGAAATATATCATATAATACCGCCATGCTATCTTCAACTCAAATAAACGCGTTTCGCATAATAAAGTACACCTACTTCTTCATGAGTCCCCTACCCATCTTTTGGACAACCAACTACTCACAATTGCGCTACAACAGGTCCAAACCAGTCATACGAAATTTCTGCACCGTCCTAGTGCTAGGAGCCATAACATGGATGGGTAGCACTTATGACGTGATCTCACATTTGCTTATTCGGCCACGGAAAAACTACACAGGAATAATGGTTCTGCACATACTCTGCACTTCGCTCCTGGGAGTATCCTTCCTGATTGTAGGCTTGGTGTATATATACCGAGCTACTGTTCTGGCCCTGAACAACTGTTTTCAAATTCATGCGGAACTACGCAACCGTAAGTTAATTTGAATCTTGATACAACAACTGTGAGCCAATTGCAATAAAAGCACAAACATTTTGTTATAAAAAATTCATACTAATTTTTAGGACTCCCGCGGCATCAACAGCAACAAAATGGACGTGACGTGGTATTCCCATTAATGGCCACATTGGGTCCTGGAATATCATATACTATCTACTTTGCAGCCTTGTACTTTTCCTTTGATCCATACTGCTTCATTTTTCAAGACATATTTCCCAACAGTACGCCAGTCATGAAAACGCTATTTTTCGTCTTAAGAGCTACATTCACCCTTGCGGCGTTCGAGGTGGGTCGATGCTTGGTCATGTTTTTTCTCACCTTGTTACTCTTTGCCGATATGATTGACAAGTCTATAAGCATTCTCCTTGAACAAACATCCCAACGAATCTCCATCAGGGAGTGTATTCGTTACTATACTCGGATTGTATTGATCTACAAGGGGCTCAGCTGTATTCTTGACCCACTAATTTCCCTAGCCTTCTCGCTGCTATTCTGGGTAACAATTCTGGCTAGTTGGATTGTTATTAAAGGCGGCACCAAGGTTGGTCCTTTTGTGTATTGGATGTGCTTTTGTAGTGTTATTAACTACCGGAAGCATGAAATGCTTGAAAGGTAGTTATAGCGATTGATTTGTTTGTCTGTCTGTCTGTCTGTCTGTCTGTCTGTCTGTCTGTCTGTCTGTAAACACTCTAACTTCCCTCCACGTTGACCAATTCGGCTCAAATTTGGCATAGGGGGACCTTAACCCAAGGGGACGTTCCCTATTGATTTTCAGCCGGGTACCTCATCATTGACCGGAAGTACGGGGGTTGACGTCTTTGAGGTGGTGGGGGTGACCAAGTCGTCAAAAAATTTTATTGTATGGTTCGATAGAGGAGTTCAAGACGGTCATTTTTTGTCAAGGCACCATGGGTCAAATCGGTCACCTGGCGGTAGGGTGGGCTGTCGAAGTTGGGGGTCCCCAGTGGTCAAAAAAATTTATGCCATAAATCGATGGGGAAGATCAATTTGAGACCCAAGAACGTTGTGTAATGGTCAAATATGTATTCACATTTGCTATTTTTGCATTCACTGCTCTTCCGGTAGTTATGTATAAAGGTTTACACCTTACTAGTTCTTATTGTGTTTGCTCAGATATTTTCTCTTAGTCTTATTTCAAAATTTGGGACGTCGTCTGCGGTGCTGATTAAAATGATTAATGACGAGGTTTGGCAAACAGCGGTTTCAAAAGGAATGCTTACACCGAAACGGGAAATGATGTCCCTGCTTCGGCATATTCGGTCAATACAAGTAATCAGGATACCATACAAACCGTTTTTGACAATTGATAGGCAGCTTTGTATGGACTACAGCGCTAATGTGGGCGACAGAGTATTTGATGTAATAGTTTTATTCTAAGTGTTTGAGTCAATCACTATTTGCTGTTGTAAAAAATATATATTTATTCATAAATAAAATCATTCTCTCATACGGGCGTTCAAGTGGTGTTTATTGCCATCGCAGAGCGTCATTACGGAAAGTCATGAGCGCGTCAAATCGTAAGAGTTCCCAAGCCATTTAATCATAAGTATGCAGTAAGCGTAGTGATTCGAGACTGTATGCTTGTGACTGCGTGCAATGTTTAGAACGGTTAACGCTATCATACCAAGTAAGTGGATACACATAATTATCTGTTGCGATGAAAAAATATCATTTTGTCAACGTCACCCAAAATGATTTGGGTGACATGTTTTTCATCACACCAATTAGGTATTTATGTATATTACATATGCAATCTCGCATCTAATTAGACGGATTTTGTGTCAGCATGTTTGAAACACGACCGATTCATGTTTTCATGCAGTGCAACAATATGAGAGCAGCCTCTACAGAGAAAGGTACAAAGGAATCCAACTGTTTGTCATGAAGGAAGTGATCCGCAATAATGACCACAACATCAAAAGAATACTCGTTTCCAATATGTAATGCGAATTTGCCCATACTAATGTTACAATAAGGATACGTGTGCATTATGTGATCCAATCCATATGCTTCCACGTGTAGGTATTGATCCATAAAAACTCTTTTAATTTTTATAAACTTGCTTGTGCGCCCAATTTCACATAAAGCCTTTTCAACATTTCGCAATAATTTAAACAATTCCAATCAAATATGCTCAAGTAATCGTATTTTTATATTCCAGTTTTAAATTTCAACACATTTTTCAAGGGAAACAATTTCGGATTAAATAAAGGAAAAGAAAAAGTCATACTAAAAATCGCATTATTTAGTCATTGCTGAAGAAAAGCATGTTATGTTCTCAAGTTGAGTTATATGACAGAAAATTGGATTACATGATGAGCCACATAATATTTTTATATGTTTCGTAGTTAGGAACATTCCATTACCATGATATGCCCGAATACGAAAAATTCGATCAAAGTCTGCTCCTGAGTCCAATCATTTTTGATACTAATTTTCCATTATTTTTGTCCATTACTAATTCAATTACTGGACAAGTAAAACATTCCATACATGAGCGGGGTATTACTTGCATGAACAGTGGTACTAATCTAATACGAGGTTTTGGCATTTCGCTTTCTCAACAAATTTTTCGCCTTTCTGCACCCATTCCCACTTAAATGGGATTTTGATAAAAATAAGTTGTACCTGATTGAGCCGAAGCGCAGGATCCTTTACTTTGCGCTTCATACCGCATTCACATGGGTGATTTCCTGGTCCTGCTTCTCTGCCGTGTTTCTATTCGGATACATCTCGCCACGGAAAGCATTCTCAATAGTGCATGCACCCACAATGCTAATCTACTGGGCATGTGCTTGTCTGACCGTCATCACAGTGTTCGTATCAGGAAGGATCATTGATGCAATTCAGTCTCATGTAAACGAAACGCTGGAAATGAGCCATTGACATTGCAAAAGGTAACAGTAAATTCAACTGCATTGCATTCTTGAAATTACCTTAAATTATGTCGAACGCAACTATAGATTTTCATTGCATGTATTTAGGAATATTCTGGGAAACGGGGGGTGCTCCATGGACGAATGGAGTTCGATCCTTGTATTTTCCGGTCCTTCGTGGTGGTCCCAGCAATGTCAATGTTTCCCATTTTCGCCACAACAGTGGGAGTATTTTGCGATATCGACGCCCCTTATTTCATGGCACAGATAACCCTTCCTGACGCAAAGTATCGACGCCTGACGGCAATCATAATCCTGTTTGTATGTATATCGATATGTTCACACATTCGTCGCCTCTGTGGAGTTGACACGAACTTGTGGTTGTTTATCATGCATAGTCTTCATTGTTGTATACAGATCGCAAAGAATTGAAAGTTAATATTGATTAGTGGCAGAGATGCTCATACATTTTGCACATACTATAAGCGCGATGTTTTATTACATAGAAAAGCAGAGCATTTAATTAACATTGTCTAGATAGTATTTGGTCCTGGCATTTGGGTTTTGGTGTTTGGTTGCCTGTTTTTGGATAACCGTTAGGTGTTCTGCGAAAAGTTTAACCTTTCCCCTGTATGTCGCTTCTGCATTTCTTGTGGTTGCACTGGTGGCAGTCCATATTACAGTTTTGCCCATAATTTGCAACAGCCTGGATATAACAATATTTGTCGAAACTTTTCATCAACTGAGAGCCAGATTCGTTTATGTAAGGTGCAGAACGAGGCTAAAGAAAATCGATTGGATGTGGTCAAAGGCTACGGTGCCAATAAGCATGAGGTACGGTTCATTCTACTATCTAGGGCAGGATTTTTTGGTAGAATATTTACAAGTACTAATGATTCGCTGTATCGACGCAATTATGGTTATTGATAACGATTAAGGTGGCGCGTGAAGCGATCGAAATTATATTCCAATATTCACAGAAATCAATAACTGTATGATAGGAATGAATGTAATACGCATATATTTATGTATCCGAAGGATGTATTGTATATACTTGTGCAACATAAAATTCAGAAATAATCCAGTTTGATTCAAATGTCTTTAATTGAAATGTTCCATTTATTCATTTGTTTGATTGCATGAGAAAAGGATAATGGCAGCGGCGGTATTGCGGTTTACTGATATGTCCCGAAATAGATTGGCTTTGGCTTACAATTAGTAGAATCGCAAGTTGCAGTACTGGATCCTTCTGGATACTCTTCGTTGAAGGGATCTGAAGATACAACAAAAGACAATAATAACTGAGAGGAATGCAGGGTGTCATTGACAAATACTTGGCATATATCACAAATTCAGCTTTAACAAGAGTATTCGAGTTAATTAAAAAAACTTAAGCAGGGCAGCGTAACCTCTATTGCATTACATCATCCCATTTAGGTAGATATATGATCATTAAACCATATTGTCCACTATTCCACAATACGGATATATTTACAAAGCCTACCTGAAATTGTTGAATTCTATTTTCTTCCCAACGTTAGCAGCCTCTCGCAGCGCTTCCAAATGATGACTGGGGACTGGGACCGGTCTGGGCAAGATAATCCATCTTACCTGGCGGCATGCGGGTGCCGTATATGTACCTGTGTAACTCAGAACGTACTCTCCAGTGAATACTTCATGTAACGAAATCTGTTCCGAAACTTTAATCGATTGTCCTGGCTCAACAGCCATTAGATGAGGCAACATTGGGGTCATAAATTTTGAGGCACTGCTGTTGTCATGAGCTGCTTCCAGAAACACCGCGATCGTAAGCATGTTTCCTGGCAGCTCCGCGGAATGTGCCGTTTGAACGGTTACGAGTTCGGCGTTGTAAAATACAAAGTGCAGTTCAGCCGGGAAGGATCGAAAGTTTAATGTGTGCTCACTCCCAACGTCATCGGAGGAACCGTAGTGAAAATGTACGCTGTAAAACTTGTACGTTGCTTCACCAAGCCCAAACTCTGTCCACAAGAAAGCGGGCGGAACAAAGCCACCGATCGGAATAATATTTAAGGCAAATGCTTTATACGAGATCACAAAACTGGGAAATCGGAACATGTTTACGGAAGTAAATGTCATCAATTTGAGATGACTCAAAATGATAGTTTGGATTTAAATTTATCGGGGAATTTGAAATGGATTTGTCAACGCACCAACCCCGCCAGGTCAGTTCGTTACACGTCTTGTCGTTGTAGCACCAATGGTATGGCTCACTGGGATCAGCTTCAAACATGACAATGGCTGCTGCTGAGACTCGCAAAACATTGCGGAGAAGAACTGACAATATAAGAATTGTATTGCCCAGAAAACACATTGTTAAGACTTGCAGAATATGTTTTCCGTCTACACACTCTACTTTCCTGCGAACACGACTCTACTTGAAATTACTAATATACTACTGACGATCATGAATCAATGGACACGTTCGTCAGAAAACTGACAATCGATTTCTTTCACATTTTCCGTTGTTAATATCAAATGACTTCTGAGAAACCACCTTGACCAACTTATAGGTCAGCTTATTATTTTTAGAAGTTCTTCATTTTCAGTATTCATGTATATATACAAGTTTACAAAAGATCAGATCGTCACCCCAAGTCCGTCATCAGTATTACTAAAATAATTATATGGTATTTGTATCAGCAATAGCTCATTGAACATTACTATTTTTATTTTAGCACGGTTCTTTGCAAATCATATTGCACTCATACAGTATACAATAATGCATGCTAATGGAAACTATTTGTTACATGGCGTCGTAAATTACAACAACCATCACTAAATATACCTACAGGTTGATGTTACTAATGAAAATTTATAAACAAGTCAATGGTGCAAAATCCTAGTGTTCCGCTTATTTCGTTATAACTATACTACATGTACCAAGATAATGCTTTAAGTATGTTGAACATTTCTAGGAAATGAGAACAATGGTATTGAGGAGAATTATGATCTCAAAGTATTATTGGAAAACCTAGTACTGCCATAAACATTTGTTAGTTCGTGGAAATAAAAACAATACATGAAAAAAATTCCTTGGAAATGTAGTTCGTGGAGAAAATATTTTAAATGCTAGCAACCACCACATAAAGCTAAGTATAACACGCATTCCATTAGACTCAACATTCACAACAGAGTCGTTCAGCAGTTCAGACACACAAACATAACACGGAAATAACTGGATCTCTATAATCTGAATAACATGTTGCTAAAAATATTATTTTGCGTGCTTTTACAAGCTGTGTTAATCACCGCAACTGGATTTGAATCGTTGGAGGATGTTACCAGTGTTGAAACAGCTCAGGATGCATGGTGCTATCAGAATGAAAAGTGTGGAGAAGCCACCTGGAAGGACCAGTGTCAGGGAGAAGACAATCCGCGTTCTCCAATCAACATAGTCCCGTCAAACATAACTGAACGAGTTTATATGAACAAGGGATTTCCAAAATATGCGCACACCATTCCCGGATTCGAGATACTATACAGAGGACACGGCATTGTTGTAAAACCCGTTTTCACAAGCATTTCATGGTTCTGGCATTACTTGTGCGGTAGTGTGGAAATGAAAAGCTTGCATTTCCACTGGGGACAAATGGACGATATTGGCTCAGAACACACAATAAATGAAAGGTCATTTCCAATGGAGATACACATTGTCTATATTTGCGATCAATACCAGAAGGATTTTGATGCAGCATCAAAGAGCCTGGACCCCAAATCTACACACACGATTGTTGTCCTTGTCGAGGTGGAGCCGGAGGATGGCTCAGTGGAAACAAAAACATTCCTGGATCCAATAATTTCCAGGATCGAAGGAACCATGCCAGCCGATGTTAGCATTGATCCCGTGGACCTCAAGGGCCTTTTCGAGAGCAAGAAAGCTTTTATTTACTACGGATCGCACACATCGCCACCATGTGCTCCCACAACTTGGATGATAATGCAGAATCCACTGATTGTCCCCAAGAGATACTTGGATGTTCTCAGGAAGTCGGCAGGTGGAGACAATTCACTGCCTGGCAATAATTTCAGGTATGGATGCTTCCTAATTTTCCACCATAAATGATGTCATTTTCGTGAGCCTATTTTCATTCATGGAAAATGATTTAATAAACGAATGCATTTGCCATTTACAGAGCACTGAAGCCACACAGCCCGAAAAACAAACCGGTATACGTTACAATGGATTACTGCGAAGAAGCTAAGTGCTAACTGGATGCCGGGTTTGTATACGATATGCTTACGGATGCGGGTAACATTTCCTCAAATTGATTACATGAAAATTTTTTATAGTCATTAATTTCTTGACACAGGTCCCTGAATTCTAAAATTACACATCTTTTACAACCAATTGTTTCATTGTTTGGTATAACGATATATATGTATATACGTTATGCAAAACTGTATGAACAATAATAAAGATAAATATTTGTCATAACTTTACCATTAATTGAAACATCGTACTGATTTAACATAAAACCAAATCTTGTAATGTCTGAATGTAACACACATGTAGTATTTCAAATTGTGTTAATGCATATCTGAATAATACTTAAATAATTTGGAGAATGTAAACTTACATACACGTTATAGTTTATATGTATTTATTTTTAAACGCCGTTACATTACAAAATTCCCAAAGGAGCACCAGTCCATTCAATCGTGATTTCAACGCAGATTCGGACGGATTTGTCGGCCTCGCTAATGATCTCCGATCGTATGTTCATTGTTTGTCCGGGCCTGGCCTTCTTACTATCCGACGAGATTGAGACCGTGTATTTGGTTCCCTTCTCCACATGGCTTTTCTTGATGACACCGTCGTGCAGTACAAAAGGATTACCGCTCAGAAATGCAGTAAGCTTGAAACGTAGTTTCTCCATTTCTTCCGTCGGCGTGAAATCCAGCTCTGCTTTCAGGTCATCTCCGCCAGCCTTCCGTGAACATGGGCTGCTCTCGCACCCTTCAACACGGAGTTGCTTAAATTCTCCGTCCCCGCCTGCAATTTTAAGCGGAATATTAGTTTGTAAATGACCATATTACCAAAATATTCTGATAGGCTTAATTTTATTCAAAATGTAAATACTACGTACCGCATTGTTTGGCTCCATGGCAACCGTCATGCTTTCCATGGTGGCCATGGGCTTTGGCTAGCTTGACAGTGACCTCTCCAAGGGAGAATTCCATTAGGCCGAAAGTGACCAACACGGCGATAATATAACCGTACTTCATGCCAACGATTGTGGCAGTCAGTGGGTAATCTGAAGAAACTGATGTGTACGAAATTATTATTAATAGGCTACGCGGAGACAAGGTGAGTAATTCACTTCGGACGTGGAAATTCTTACGGATCACCCTACACGGCAATTTTTTGTTTAAATCCCTGTTGGCATTTTGTTTAGAAAAAAGTTTTAATATATGTGCTTGTGGTGCTAACAACAACATATACAGATTTAGTTATGCAGGAACTTCCAGGTCCGCTCTACTTTATACTATAACGCTTATAGAAAAACGCAAACGCGACAACTGATGATGCAGACTCTACGTCA
Organism: Sinella curviseta; assembly: GCA_004115045.4. NCBI lineage: Eukaryota > Metazoa > Arthropoda > Collembola > Entomobryomorpha > Entomobryidae > Sinella > Sinella curviseta. The sequence goes on along the minus strand of CM023200.3, from coordinate 3,485,186 downwards.
GCAAGCATTCCAGTGTGGTAGTTAGTTGTAATGCTCATAGATAAGACTACAATGCAATTGCGCCGCATAAAGCAGACAACGATACTAAACCATGAACAATGGTATCTATATCTTGCAGATAAATGACATGTTTGTATAGTAAGAGAAAATGATAATGAAATGCATCAGCTAATTAGGAGATCAGTTAGAAGCTACTAATTGACGAACATTTCAGTAGCTGGATGACATATGACATGTATGCCAGGATATGAAGTGTGTTTACTACCGGAATTCGGTAAATATGTACGTTTTCTCTTTTTAGCAAATGCGGAAGTCAAGCGTCACTAAATTTATGGATAGTCATGCACAGTCGGCAAACAGAACCGCGTGTACTAATTAGAAAATCAAATGTTAAGTATAGTATGGTTTTGATATTTATTAAAACCGAATCGTGTTTTTTTTAATTTGAGAAATTGTTTGTAACTGCACTGTTAACTGAAGTGAGTGGTCCGGCTGCAAATTGTTGACAACGTTTTTTCATTTTCAATAGAGAATAGTGTACATAAATATTCATGTCAGTCTACTGGGTTAATTATGTGATTGCTTAACAGATATCCACTTCATATTGGTGAAACATCCAAATTTCCTGATTTATTGTTGATAAGTATCAGCAATTCTCTCATAAAACTGGAGACAATCCCAAGCGAGGCGCCGCGCCAAACAATGTTAAATAATGCAATATACATGTTTCCACTGACAACAGAGCTCAAAGCTGAAAAGATGATATACACCACGACTAACTCCCTCCAGAAACTACTATTTTCCAGCGCAATTTCGGGTTCTGTGCCCTGCAAAAATAACATAAGGCTGTATCCTTGAAATATGGGCAAGCAAGGATAACAATGTATACTCAAAATGCCCTCAATCTTACCCGATCCGTTGCTGCAAGCAGCTTCACAGCTGCCAATATCTGAATCGCGATTAACAATGCGAAAACTGCAATGAAACTTGCTACGATCATTGTTATCGACCGAAACTCATCTGCAATATCAAACTCAACATTAGCAAATGACGACGAATATTCAGCAACATATTTGGGTGTAGTATGTCGTGCCGTTGCAATTTCTTACACGACGGGTCCGAAAAATACTGACTAATGAACGTAGAACCGTTTGTAAGGAACTGGGAAGTTACCACAAGCAGCAGAAGTGCGTGCATGGATAAAATTACCTATAAAAATAAAATTGAAAACGTGAATGAACCCATTCAATATAAACATTAGTCAGAATTCATTTTGAAGCGCTGGCAATTTTAACTAAAAAATCGGACTTACAATATCAACCCATGCAACAAGTCTTGTCCATCCTCGAGATTTGATATTATTCACGTTCATAATTTGAAACGCTAGTGTCGTCATCCGAGCTGTTGGGACGAAATGGAGGCTCCTGAGAAACGTGCAAAAAGCTAGATTTCCGAAAATATAATGTTCAAACAATCACAGTTATTAGCGGAGTTGTAATAGCCCCAAGTTGTGTACTCTGCAGTAAATAAATCTGAAGTGGATGGCAATAATTATTGAGCCAAATTATTTCGTCAGACATGTCATATAGAAGAGCAAAATTGTATCGAGTTTATTTCTATTGCAACGCGGGCTCAGGCCGAACTGAATGCCAGGTCACTATCCATTTGTATCGGAGGAGATTGTGCTTTTTTGTGTGTAATGAAAAAGTCTGGATATCAAATTATATATCCATGCAGGAGTCCGGGCTTATTGGATTACGAATCGTCTCACTCCAGTACTGCGTACTGTTTGCATAGTAAACATACAAAGTAAAGAAATATGTTTCTGATGCTCTTGTGCAGATTATGTTATATAAATAATCACATCTATTATATTTGCTTAGGACAAATTAATTAAAATGTACATATCAGTAAACACGGTGTCACGGAAACAATTTAAATTGCAATTGGTCATCGATAGAATATGATGATTTCTAGTGAATGGATTCGCTGATATAGTATGCGGACAGGACGGATGCATGATGGAATTATTGCTAAGCTCCCTACAGCATTTATTGACATTGCGAAGCAACGCGATAAAAGTTAGTTTATGAAAGCGTCATGGCCGACAAATGATTTACCACAGCTATTCGGACAAATTTACTTTGAATTATCAAACCGAATAACATCTTATAAAGCATGTGTAAAATTAATACATACACATATGAGTAATTTAAATTCATGAACATTAATTGACCCAGAATGTTTCCAGCTCATAAATGAAATTGTTGACGGTAAAGAGGCAGAATCCATGCCAAACAATGCTGAATGTCAATCCGAACGTATTCAAATTGCATACACTTGCGAAACCGAAAAGGAACATTCGGCCAACTACCACCTTCCTACAAAATACAGCATCTTCCAACGCCTTTTGCGGTTCCGGAGTCTATCAAATGTGAAATGCGATATAACAAAACGTCACAACACACCAGGATGCAAGGTTTTAAAACAAATGGTTAATGCCAATCTTACGGCTGCGGTTGCAGCTAATAATCGTATAGCTGCCATTGCCATTGTTCCCAGAATATAAAGTACCGCAGCAATCGAGATTACCGCCATCATCCGGATAGTTGTTATGTTGAGATCATCTGTTAATCAAATGAGATTCAATTTAGGTAAAAATGTCAACGCGATGACGTTTAGCCTGTTATACACCTCGGTGTCATCTCAATAATCCCGCATAACAATGAACCTACAAAGAAGGTCTTCATCGGTAAATCCATTCAGTTGTTGCCCACGATTTTTAAAAACTTGTGCAGCAAACATGAATGAGAAGAGAAGAACACCAACGATCTGCACCAGCACAATCATCTGCGACACAAATGGAAACATTAATAACTGTGTTGTGACAAAAATAGCCACAACAAATATTTACTACATTTCAGTTACTGGATTTAAAACAATAATAACTTACAATATCAATCAGTGCTACTGCTTTCACCCATGGACGAGATATGAAATTGTCCATTCTTCTTAATTAGATTTTAAACTTTTGGTTGGGCCGCTCGCAATGTAAAATGTATTAGTAACTCATTTATTTTTATAAATACTGGAATCCTTGGTAGAACATGATTTGTACAAATGCGTTCCCATTCCTGCTGACGTATGAATAGGACAGAGTACACGTGAACCATGCAAAGATACGATGTTGGATATACCGAAATAAATCATAGGGGAACTATCAATAATTCAGATAAGAAGTACAGGATATGGGTGTGTTGGATATCACCCTAACATTATCGCTAATCCTTGCGACGGCACCGCAGCCGTGAAATGATTAATTATATCCAGAGAGCTGCCTTGGGTACATTCGTTTACTTACATTAATTGTATTCGTTTGCAGCTCTGCATGGGATGACATCAACAGGCCATCTCTGAATTAATAGTTCGTGGTATTATTGGATATAGAGCAAATCGATGGGATAAAATTAGCAACCAAAATCGTATGATGCATTTCACATCATGTCATGCTGTACGGATGAGCAATCTGCATGAAACATCAAGATGTCACATTCTCCATGTATAATCCCTGCGTTTGGGATGACGAAGAGATTATCTACGTGATGAGGATTGGTATGTTCTAGGATACATTAATCAGAAAAAAAATAGCTAAATGTAATGTAGTCGGTACACAAAGTTAAACAAAGGTGACGGGAATTTTACTGGGTTGATTGATGCAACACAGAACATTCTCTTCGTGCTCATATACAGCCAGCGTCGCTTCTTGGCAAAACTCTCCCAAAATAGCTTCAGGGCGTGCTAAAATCGGTACTTGAATGCAGGTGTATACTCATCATTATTCCAGTACTGCGTACCATACATACGTAGGTCATACAATACCAAACAATGGGTATGTCCTATCGGCATAGTCCTATCCTCCAATTAGAAGAACTTCCAAACTTTCCCAGATGACGGTTTAATCTGACTACCGGAATTTCAAGAATCTCCCGGAGAATAAAAATTGCATGGATTTGTTCTGAACATTCTTCTCCACTTTCACTTAAGGCCGGCTGTCGTCGTTAGCAGTCACGGTTACATATCAGGCAGTGACACGGGAGCTGAGTAATGTCTCTTTGCATTTTAAGTTGTTAATTTAATTAATTTTAATAAAATATTATTTAGCTTTCACCAAAATCTATACTGTTAGTAGCAGTGGAGCAGAGCAGTTCCTGAGTGCACAAGTTGGAGTATGAATGAATATAGGTTGTCAGCTATGCTTGTATTGCATTTGCATGGATAATGAAGAAATGAGAAAGACAACAAATCTCGTTCGTTACTTGCTGCAAGTATGCACAATGACTGGTCGAGTAAGTTTTGTAGCGTTGCTTTTTCATGAATTTTGTGGAGCTGATGTTCATGGGTGTCGGTATGTGTATAAATCAGTAGTAATCGAACCATGTACTACATATTATGTAAGGTAATTATTATTTGGGATATTATTGTAGAAAAACATTAGATTTGACATTTTATATTGCCATATCTGAAGTTGTAATGCTTGATGCGTTTTCATAAAATCACAAAATCGGATTGATACTACTTATGTATTGCGTTGTGTTCAGGGTATTGTTGCCCACAACATTAACATGTTGGCTTGCTTCCTCTATTAGGTTTTCATCAGACACCTTGTCTTGTAATGTTCACACACATTTCCGGAGTACTGAAATCCGGTCTACCCATTCTCATTCCTCCTGCCAATCGGTTAATAATTCGGTACTGTATTGCTCATTAGGAAACGGACTATGCCCCAGAGAAAACATTGCGAATAATGTGGTGCCATATGACCAAATGTCGGAACTTGTGGAAAATGTAAGCGTTGTAAGCGATGTCCATCCACCGCCATAGAAGCGGAGTCTATGGATACGAAATTTTTTACCAGTTTATAAGTGCCTAACCAATAATTAAAATCTAAAATCATGGAATTTTGTGTTGTTTTCCCGGCAAAATGTAGCACGTTTCAAGCAGCCTGATCTGCGTGAATTTATTATTCATGTATTTCCAAGAAAAGTGATCCATTTATTTGTAGGGAGGCAGCAATTTGTACTAACCTTCAAATATGTTCGGGTGATATAAATACGAACTTGAACTTTCACTTTGCATCGATCCACTCGTAATCTACAGCGGCACACCTGACACAGAGAGAGGGAGCAACAAATGCCAGACAACATATTTCAGACTAAGCCAATTGAAACAGGGACAACCGTAGGGTAACCTTTCTTACTTTCCCATTTAAGCTTGTTGCCGACTTTCATTCAAACTTTATTATTTTTGGGGCAGAAACGTTCCGGAATATGAATCACACGAACTTGTTCTGCATAGCCATCCTGGCGTCACTTGTTATTCTGTACTTTCGCGGACTCTGTGTCATCGGCGGCGGTGGATACTAAGAATCCATTCACCAAACAGGTCGAAGGAAGCGCAGCAAGGACTCGTGTAAAACGACAGTTTGGAACACGTTCATGTCAAACTTGTATATCATGTAATTCGAATGGTTGTTATACGCTGTCATTGAAGGAAGCAATAGTTTTTAAACACATTTGGAAAGAGCAGAACGAGGTACGCGGTCTATTAGTAATATCATCTTTCAATATCTCTGTCATCGGTTTAGCAATTGTAATAAAATTTGAAGTTTATTCTCAATATCCCATTCACAATTCCTTACGTTGTTTTAGCAACTGGCATGGTCGACAACTGTGAAGTTATATGTGAGGAATGACTTAGGTATCAATCCAGTGTTGTATTCACTGCCTATTTTTTAAACTGTAAGATGGTACAAATTTTCTCTTGAAGATTGAATAAACGGAATTAAAAAACAGGAGGTTTGTTTGCAGAACAATATTTTTATAAAAAAATGCATATACATATATTGTATTGCGTCTCCTTCAAGCACAGGACTGATTGCAAAATCAGTATAAAATACTTGTAACACGATGATAATATTTTTTGCCCGGGCCGAAGAATTTCTGGGACACTGCCCACACTTGTATTTGTGCTCCACCGCGATAGATGAAATTTTGTAGTTGACGCACCCTGTGGCGGTGGCAGATTTTCCGCAAATGCATAATAATGTCCTTGGCGCAATGCTAGCACGGCAACTGTGTGTCTCGCTGTCTTGTTTCTTGTTACAAGTGTGAACTTGGAACGATGCAATGGAATTCAGAAATGTACGAAAAATGGATATACATGTGCCACTATCTGCCTGACCACTTTTGTATGCATTTTTGTCATAATATCAATATACATGTCATCACTGCAACAATATAATTATGAAGGATGTCAGTCACAAGAAAGCTCAAAATAAATAATCATCACTCTGGATGTCAAGTTCTTCACATCTCGTTTTCACAGATTATTTTCACTTGCCCTAACCCCAGTATTAATAGTGGTGGTGATAAGATAAATCCATCAAGCCAATAAATGTGACAGAACCTCTCGTGATGTATAATTTCAGCTGCCACGACGTCGACGTGGATCAATTCGACTCAAACATATGATTCACAGTGAACATGATTTGTGATTACGTTGGCACAACGGGATCATTATTTAAAATATTTTTCTTCAGACTGCAACCAAAACCACGCACCACCTCAACGTATATCATTACCATTACCATTACCATTTATATTTAATGACAATGTCCCTGAATGTCTAAAAATTTCTAGAGTGGTTCCAGTCCCTAAAGTCTTAGATCCTAAAACACCAAATGACACTAGACCAATATGCATTCAACCAGTCATTACTAAGCTTCTTGATAAATGTATATATGTTCAACTAAGCTCTTATTTCGAAGGTAATAATCTTCTTAATGAAAACCAGTTTGGGTTCCGTAAGAATCTTACAACCACGCATGCTCTTATATCTATCACTGACTACATTTATGAAAAAGTTGATGATAATAATATATGCTGTCTCATTGCATTAGACCTTCAGAAGGCATTTGATAGTGTGGATCGTAACATTCTCCTTAAAAAGTTAAAATGGTATGGTGTTGAATGTGGTGTTATATCGTCATTAATTAACTATCGATCACAATATGTACAAATTGGTAATAAATTGTCAAATAGAAAGTTTACACATTCTGGAATAGCACAAGGAGCATCCTGCTCCTCGCTTTTATTTTGTATATACATTAATGACCTTCCATTGTCCATTAAACACAGCAAGATAACGCTATTTGCTGATGACAGTAGTCTTGTTAATTCCAAGCCCATTGAAAATATATCTCAGTTGAAACTTGAACTTGAAGATGACCTCAATAACATTAATATTTGGCTGATTAATAACAAGGTAAAACTGAATGTCAATAAATCCCAGTTCCTCATTGTTGGTAAACCATCTCATTTGAATATGTGTAATAACTTGTGTATTAACTTGGGTAGCTCTGCTATCAATCGTGTAAAATGTATAAAAATGTTAGGTGTTTTACTAGATGAAAACTTAAATTTTTCTGAGCACTGTAAGTCAATTATGAAAAAAGCTTATTGTAATTTGTCAATGCTATACCCTCTCAAACTTCTACTATCTAACAAACATAAAATAACTTTGGTTCACTCTTACATTCTTAGTATAATAAACTACTGTATAATAATCTACTACCCGAGACTCAGCAAAGAAAACAAAAATAACATTGACAGTATCTTCAAGCAAGCAGCAAAATTTGTTTATGGTAAACGTAAATATGACTTTATTAGTAATGAAATATGTAATGAGTTATGTTGGCTATATAGCAAATTCCTGTATTCATACCAAACTATAACACTGACATATAAAATGACTTTTTTCTTGTGTAAAGGGTATTTTAAAGATTACCTAGACTTCTCATACTGTGAAACACAAACAACGCGTTCCAACTCGTATAAAATCCCAAAATACCACACAGCAAGCAAATGGGGAACTTCAGCTTTCAAATACCAAGCCGTTCTATTATGGCATCAATTGCCTAGTTATATTTCTTGTCACTCAATTGAAAAATTTATCACTTTTAAGAATAATCTGTATAACCATTATCTGTCGAATCAATGTTCTGAATGTATTGATGATCATGTAATGTCTGACTAACTATGTCTTCGTCTATTTGTAATTTGCCTCTTAAGAGGAAAAATGGACAATAAAACCCCAATTTATTATTAAGCCATTTCCTTGTTGCTTTAACGCATTGGTTTCGTTTTATTAAATTTGCAAAGTTAGCACAACTCACGTAAACGAAGGCCAACAGTTAAAAATAAAAAAGACGTTAGTATTTACAAACGATAACATTTGCGCGCCGTGAAGATATTAATTTCCTTACAAAACGTACTATTGGATTTTAATTTTGAATGATGAACGTCAGAAAAAATGTACAGTTTGGTTATCCGCTGTCACCATGCAGTTTTCACATGTCAGTGATTTGTTCTCAGATAAGCAGCTGGAGGTCAAAGATATCATTGATGCTCTTATTAGCAAACATGAAAAAAACAAGATTGAAATTGGAGTTGAATCCACGCGACCACTAAATGTCATGGGCGATGAATGGTCAATAGAATACCCAAATGGGCAGTTGACGGACTTCGGACCCCGTCCATTGAAATTAATTCACGTGCTAATGCATTGAAGCATGCAATGTTATATACATTGCATGAAATAAAAGATCCATTGAATAATTCTTTATAATGCATGTGTTCTTTAGTCAGAAAATTCCATAATCATCATTTGCCATTCACGACATAAACTACTTGTGAGATGTCTATTCAATTCAGTTTTTATTTAGAGTTCAGTCGCATTTCGTCAAGCATATTGATTACATGCATATTGCATTTCCACTTCCAAAACCTTGTGTCATTAAGTTAAATTTACATTGTATAACCATCATATTCAAATAAATAAGTAGGCCACAGTTGTCAATTCATAATTAAGTTCGGAATAGTCTCGCTGGAAACTGAAATGGTTTCCGTACTACAAGGTGCACGGAAATTGTCACAATTCCAACATTGTGGAATTGTGGCCGCTGTCTTGCAAATTTTAAGTGTTTCATTAAGAGTGCCATCGTCGAGTTCATCTGTTCCAGAGGCTGTTGTAAAGTTGTGTCGTGACAATGCTGCACTGGGGAAATTTGCAAATCCGGCCATGTCATCGTACTGCTCCTCCTTGAAAATTCCTGTGGAGAAAAAAGTAAAATGCTTGCCCATTCCCGCAAGAGTGAACCCAGTAAGGATTCAGAACATTGCATTACCAGAATTGTTGTCAAGCGGAGCAAATGAAATGAGAGCCCAAATCTCCAAGTTGGAAATAGCAAACCGTGCCATTTTCATTCTCGGAAATACTGGATCAGGAAAAACGACTGCAACGCAAATTCTGGCTGGAAATCTTCACCGATTACATGCTACTCGTACACCAGCGGGGACAATGGTTATTGTAGATGACGACAACAGGATTGGTCCCCCAACCACCGTTTCAATGACACTCATTCCGGAATACGTGGTCCATCCAAAAACTCACGTGGGATTTTGGGATTGTCCCGGATTTGACGATACACGTGGGCCCGAAATAGACATAGCGGCCATGTACTATCTAAACCAAGCACTGAACACAGCAAGCTCAGCAAAATTTCTGTTTACTGTTCCCCACTCTTCTGTGAAACTGGGACAAGTGAGGCTGGACTTTGACCTGCTTGCCAAGCATGCAGTAAAATTGCTAGCCAACGTAACAAAGCTGTCGGATGGAATTGGTCTAGTTTTGACAAAGGTGGAGAGCCATTTACCGGACGAACATGTATCGACTTAAGTTGAAGAATTTTTACTAAATTATATTGAAACTACTAGTGAACAACTGACAACATCACCACCTGGAATTTTGAGGAGTTAGCTGGAAAACAAAATCAAATTTGTAAATGCAATTTTAAGCCGGAGTGGCAAAGGAAATCTCAAAAAGTTGTATTTTATTAGGAGCGCAGAGAAATGTGGAGCACTGGGGAAAATGTCCAACATATTGGATGCGAGAAAGAAAATAGCTGACATGTATAGTAGCACACTTGAGTATATTCCTGTGAGTCCAAGTGATGTTCGGATTAGTTTTAAAGAGAACACGCTGCTGGTTACTGAAACACAGATTATTCCTGATGTAAATAGGAAATTGGAGAGTGCTGCGGAGATTATTTCTATCATTTACCAAGTCCAAGTCCGATCTTCAGCTTCGATTAGTCATTTCAGGACATATGGTGCTAGTGAGTGAGTCATTTAGTCGTTCAGAGTGGCCATGGAAATGCCAATACCGATAAGTTTCGAAAGAGATTAGCGTAATCGCCAGGGATAAAGTGTTCATTGACAAGAACATTGAAGAACGTGAGACAAGTGTCTCCATTGTCTCCCAGCGGTTGTATGTTACTGGTAGCATGAGGACAATTACGTTGAGTGGCGTCACTCCGCCCGACTATCAGAGTCCTGCCTCCATTGGAAACGGGAACGTGGTCCTGAATGGACTTGATGGTCATCCGGGCGGGACCTCGGGCGCATTCTTTGGCGTTTTCAGGTGGATAGAGGAGAGAAACCAACTGCATGTTTTTGCAGACGGTGGAAATGGTGGAAGAGGACAGGACGGTGCTAATGGTTGGAGCATGGCAAGTAATGGCGGACGTGGTGGGAGAGGTGGACTGCCGGGTGTACCAGGATGGATCAAAATAATTTCTCTAAGTGCAATGCAAAGTTACAACCCAAATAAAATTTCCTCTTCACGCGCTGGTGATGTTGGAGAAGATGGATTACCGGGAAAGGGTTGGCCATTTGCGAACTCCAAGCGCCTTCCAATGAAATGCGGTACTGCTTATTTTATAAAACAGAATGAAATCCGTGATCGACAAGACTCAACATTGTACTTCCGTCCATAGCGAGCCATCCTAGACTACAGGCTCAATTTTTTCTTCAACCACTCCGCAACAGTGTACAAAAAACATCTGGATTCTAATCCTGAAGTCTTGGAGATAATGCGTCCATTGTCCTTGGCAAAAGAACTGGTAGAGGTGCACGATGTATTCACCAATATAACATATTTTGAACAGGACAAGGGATTCTTGAATACTTATTACGACACTTTTATGGACCGCTTGAATACATTTGCAAAGATACCGTCAAGCAACAACACAAGTGATAGAGTCGTGTTGAATTATATATACGCTTCGGCCTTCAACAGTCGCATTGAATTGAAGAAAGCAAAACATGAGTCCGGCGTGTCCAATTCCACTGATTATTTTGACTCTCGGGTTACCAAAATGGAACTGCTCAACAGAGAAAGAAGGCAGGAAATTGTTTACACTGACAATTTGCATTTTAGGGACAAGCTGAACGTGAAGTTATATGAGCTTCAAAAATACATCAATGAAACAGTGTGGCCCTCAATCCTCAATGTACAAAATTCGTGGAAAATGATGAGAAAAATGTTTCACGAAGAAGTGAATAAAAATCTTGTCCAAGTAGAAGAGAATGGCGAAAGAAAACCAGAGTTTACGACGGCCCTGGAAACCACACTTGCAGTAGGTAATTATTAACTACCGGAAGCATGAAATGCTTGAAAGGTAGTTATAGCGATTGATCTGTTTGTCTGTCTGTCCGTCTGTCTGTCTGTCCGTAAACACTCTAACTTCCCTCCACGTTGACCGATTTGGCTCAAATTTTGCATAGATGTACCTTTCCCCAAGGGGACGTTCCCTATTGAATTTCAGCCATGTACCTCATCATTGACCGGAAATATGGTGGTCGGCGTTTTCGACCTGGTGGGGGTGACCTTGTCGTCAAAAACTTTTATTGTTTAAATCGATAGAGGAGTTCAAGACGATCATTTTTTGCCAAGGCACCATGGGTCAAATCGGTCACCTTGCGGTAGGGTGGGCCGTCGAAGTGTGGGTGTCCCCAGTTGTCAAAATTTTTGATGCCATACATCGATCGGGATTATCAATTTGAACCTCAAAATCGTAGTGTAATGGTCAAATATGTATCCATATTGGCTATTTTTGCATTAATCACTATTCCGGTAGTTATGTATTAAAGGTTACACCTTACTAGTTTGAACATTTTGGGCACTTTTGGAACGGCGGCACAATTACTTTGGTTCAGGGGAAAGATGACAGAAATTTATATATCGACCGGATCCTCTATCGCCAATTCGCCACAATTTTCAATATATCCGTCAGCAACTGCGCGTGACTCAATTTCATTTGAAAATTGGTGGTCAACACCAAGCAATGTTATGTTGATAAGTAACATCAAAACAGCTGAGCCGCAAATTAACCCAACTCTGAAACAATTAGAGAAAATGGAGGGGGAAAACTTGGAGAATATCACCAATATTGCGGTGAAAACACAGAATTTGATACTGACGCTCAGTGAGGCAGTAATAAATAATACTCGCAATGTCAATCCCGTTGCAATGCTGAAATTGGACAGGAAATTGGAAAGCTCATTGGAAGAGTTGAGGGAGCTTATATCAATTAAAACGGAAGAACTGGAAACGGAAGTGAGGACAACAACATATTCTAACGAAGAGCAACATTTGAAGCAGAAGAAGGAGTCAAATGCAAAAGTTTTATCAAATTTGGGACTGGCTCTAAAATTTGCTGAGGCGACTAGCAATTTGATACACGGGCATGTAATTGCCAGTTATCAGCTAGACGACTTAACGGAGATGATTAAAGTGGCAGATAAACATGTGAGAAAAGTTAAGGAAATGGGTAATCAGTTTTATGACGACCTACTTCCAGTACTGGAGAAAGTCACCGACCAAATTCTTGCGGATACCAATGCACTTACCAACGCTTCTCAGGTAGGTAATGCAGTGAGAAACGGGGAGATAAAAAGCCTTTTGAATCGAATGAGATGGCACGTTAACCACTTGGCAAAAACCATCAACATCACTGAAGAATTTCAACTGAGCTTTGACGCCATTGATGAAGCATTGATCCTTCTCATTGACCTGTATGACGACATAGCAATTTACGAGGAGCGGAAAGAGCTAGTTGACTTTGTTACGAACGGAAACGCGACAGTTAGTAATATGCCGCCAAATGAGGCTGTGGAACTTTTCTTCGTATTCATGCGACTGGAGGATTCTTTTGTTCGCAGTATGTTAAGACAGGAGTACAAAATGGGTTTGGGTGCATTGGACGCATGGGTATTCCCATTCGCAGGTCTGTATTTGGCCGCGAGGGACGAAAGCCTGACACTTTCATGGCCACACTCTTCTAACCAGCTTCTCAATATATGCAAGCAGAGAATTGAAACCCTCCGATCAGATTTCGGAAACTATACAGCAGCGACAGTCAGTGGGAACGAATGGTTGACAGAGAAAATCTTCAGTAGTGACGACAACTACCTCTAACCGACCATTCTTCATCTGGAATAATCACGAGTGGCGGCTGTCGATCAAGAAGCTACTGGCGGGGGAATCAATCAAGTTGAAGGCGGATGTTGACATACCTTGTGAGGATGACGAGCAGAAGAACTTTTTTGACGGAACGTCAGCGATCAAGTACAACATGATTGGATTGTATTTGAAAGCAAGCAATGAGACGGTGCAAACAGAGGTGGATAATTTGCTCAGGCAATTTGAGGTGCAAATGACGCACAGTGGAATATGAAATTACAAAATCCTGGGGAAACATTATGTCATGTTGGATCGTAATCAGACTTATAGATACAGTTTTAAGAGAAAAAACCGAACTAGTGGGAATACTGAAGAACATGGAATCATGTACGGGGTAGGTGAAGTGTAGTTGCCATTTGAAAAATAGTATAATATTTCAAGGTCACTTACTAATGTTAGAAATGATTTTGGGCTCTCTTATTGCAGGTTCACGGATTCAATACGGATATTACTCTCAGTCCCTGCACGTGGTGGACATTTCAACTCATTGACAACAATCCGGGTGACGGACACGGCTTCACTGATTTGGTCAAATTCAGTGATGAAATTAGCTTAGAACTGGAAGGGGTCTACTTGGAACAAATCAATGGGTCAAAGCTCACTTTGGAAATACTAAACCTGGATCATCATTATGGGATTTACATGGCCGATGTAACAGCGGATTCTTGGATCGTAAACGATTTTAATGAATGCAATCATTGCAAAGTGTAATCAATTTTTGTAAGTTATGTTAATTCAAATTGCATTTGTGGCATGCTGAAATGAGTTCTGTATACAACAACAGTTGGTCTGTAATCTTGATGCATGATCAGTGCGTGCACTACTACGCACATAATGTATTGTAACATTTTGATTGTATGCAAAATTCAATATTCCATTATTAACTACCGGAAGCATGAAATGCTTATAAAGGTAGTTATTGCGATTGATCTGTTTGTCTGTCTGTGTGTCTGTGTGTCCGTAAGTCTGTAAACACTGTAACTTTTGTTAACAATGACCGATTTGGCCCAAACCTGGCATAGAGGTACCCCAGGTCATGAGAAAATTCGGTATTGATTTTAGCCTCCGGGGGTCAACCCCACGGGAATGGTGGGGGATGAGGTCACAATGCATCCTTATGGCAAAAATTTTTTATCGGCTCATCTGATAGTGAATTTTATGCTGATCATTTTTTGTCATGAAACCATGGGTCAATTCGGTCAACTGTCGGAATGGTGGCTCCATGACCCTTAGGGGTCACAGGGTCACGAAAGGGTCAATATATATTATTTCGGAAATTGATAGAAAAATTCAAGATTAGTGTTTGGAAAGTTGAACTAAATGTCATATTTCTTAATTTCACATAAATCGCGCTTCCGGTAGTTTTTTATTTCGGGTTTACACCCGTCCTAGTTAAGACTGCGATGAGCTATCTAGATGCAAAAACATTTAACAATAGCCAACGTGAACAATTGTCGGACAGCCTAATTGGATTGCTTTACCAAGCTGAAGAAATATTAATCTTGCGGAAACTTACGGAAAACACTCAAATTGCATTTGTCTTTCCACAATCCAAGATTGCGGAATTCCATCAGCTCTTGAAGTACAACGTGTCATCAGGTAGAACGGTTCATGTCGGGAAAGATACTTATTTTAAAGTTTTTGGTATTTCATGCTTGATCGAGGGGCTCCTCCAGTCATATGGAGCAGGCTGCAGCGCATAAATCCTTCTGGTATTATGGATTGGTGGGCAAAGCGATTCGGTGGAAAGTGGCTACCTTTGTCGTCGGGAGTAGCTGAGAGTCTCGAAACAACCGCAGCTTCAATGCAGGGAAATATATCTACCGTTTTCGTCACATTGGCAATTGGTCTGCTGTTTTCAACGCTGGTCATAATACTGGAACACGGGATGCATAAGTTAAAAGATATTTTGTACTATGGGATCATCTTATTTCGGATAACATGCACACAACTCCGTTCATTAGTAACATTATTACCACCCGTTATTGTCGCAGACGAAACGTTATACTAGTTGGATCCTTCACCAAACTAAAATATATTGTGAAATTGCTAAATCAACGCAACGTTTATTCAAGTTAAATTTGTGGATTGTGTCGTTATACTTTATAAAACAACCTCCCATAACTAATAAAGAATAATAAATTTTCCTTATTGTTCACATGCTCGCGAAACACATGCTTTGTTACGACACATTATTTTCATCCATACAATTTCTATTAGAACCGGGTAATTCTACTTTAGACACATACGCATAATGGAAGGTGATGATAATATTGTGTATATATGCAATGCCGAATGAATAAGGTCAATATATAATAAAAATTCCTTGACGGAAAATTCCACGGAAGGTTGGCGAATTACCTGAAATGTCTAATTCAAGACATGGCCTTGCAATGAAGATTACAATGCAATAATACGCTGTTGTGAACGCTTTTTGAATGTGAATTCTCAGCAGATTAATTGAAATTAATTCAACCGAAATGGTATATATTGTAAATTCAATACTATGTGCAAGCGAGAAAGTGAATAACGAAATTCATTTACGCCACAGTTGGTGTTTTGCAGAAGACAAGCATTTCCAGTTAGAAGAATCAGGCAGAGTTATCAAATGATAATTCAAGTACGGATTTATTGTTCACATATTTGTTTATATGGACATCTACAACACTATACAATTATTATACTACATACTAAGGAGTATAAAAATGATAATATTGCTTATTTCGAGGGCAAATTGCGAGCATTTCAGCAAGGTTGGTGGACGAAATAACTCGGATTAACATTGAAATAAACATTGCAATTGCACCCACGTGGGGATGGTGGGCATTTGGAGAGGATGTAACGATTTTGCAAAATGAATTCGTACCATTTACTGCAAGATAGGCTGCACTTGGGGCCCAATTTCTCCCAAGGGATTCGAAACATCCGCTGCGATTCACCTTCAGCGACCAATGATGCCAATATGATTCCCTTGACACAAATGGCTAGGAGCAGAATGGAAACGGTGGTCTCCATTTCTATGAGAAATAATGATAATGGTTTTGGTTAGAGACTCGTATTCTTGAAATCATAAAAACTTTATCCATGAAAATTTGAAATATGTTATATGATGCAAGTCACCGAGTTGCTTGTTGATGATTACTGATCAGTCGAGTATGTTGAACAATTAAAATGACTACACAGCGCTCTGCTGTGTGATAGGGATGCTTGGATTTTAGTGATTGATGCTTAATTTTAATCTGGCTGAAGCTTTTATACATTGTACAATGGACATATCATTTACGAAGCCAACACTAATTGGCATGTATTCAATTCTTGATGTACTATTACGTGGAAACATAATTCGTAGCCACACAAACATTCATTTCCTTCATTTCATAATGTGTGTCAATTATATTTGCATGAGCTGTACTGTTCATTGAAATATTTTTAAAAAAATCCTCATACTCAATCTGGCTCAAGCTTTGTAAACACACCTGAAGCGGTTTTTGCATTTTAAAACGTGTACGATGATCATTTGGTCATTCATGATCGTTCGTTGGACGTGTTCCATGATAACATAAAAGTTTATTTTTAATCCAAACTACTTAACTGTTCTTTGTGATGGAAAATGGAATTACGAAATGTCAGGTTACTAGTCTATATGTGTGCAGTTGTCCAACAATGCAGAAAACAGTGTTTTGTCGGCAATCTACTTTAAATTAACTAATCCACTGTTTACCTTAATTATTAATGCTTGTTTCCTTGTTACACCCTATGACGTAAATTAATGCTGTAGTTTACTTTCACGCCTCTGTAATATTTAGCCCAACAAATCACGTGTTTCCTGTTGACGTAACTTGATATGATACATTGCAATTGATTTGATTTGCATTATTATCAAACGACAATAGTAGTGGTCAATGACCGCTGGTGATAATCACGTTTCACTCTAATCAGGAGCTTTATCCCTATTAACCTTTAATACACTCATGAATACATGTTTGCTTATCGCCTGAATAAAAAACCCACAAACTTATATATACAACAATAAATTACCTGCTACACTGCGGATCAGAACGCACTCTCGCAAAGCATCCCACGTAGCTGTTAAATCAATACAGGAAGGAGATAACATATACAATCACACATGTTTGCAAACAAATCAAGTTGTTCACTTGTAAATGATGAATGGTTTGTCTCAATTTCACAGAAAATAGTCAATTGAAATAGGTAAACATATAGTCAAAGTCTACATTTAAATGTTATTTAATATATTATATATTTTATTTATATTCTGCAGCAATAATTCCTTAGAATTTCACATGCAGATTTTGCATGAAAACAGGGACACAAAACCACTGCTAAGATAAATGCGTCATTTGAGCAATTAGTTGTATGTTTTTGTTCGGGATGAGGCAATATCAATTATTGTTCTTTTCAGTAACGTCGTTAAACTTTGCCAAAATTCATTTTGATATTCACTAAACAACATGCAAACTGCTTACATATTATGAAACAGTAGCCACTAACAGCTGTTTGGTTGTATTGTATGCCGAGCTAATAGTATAATTTAATGGCTTAGGTATAGTAAATGACTTCATTCAATTTGACACGTGGATATCCCAGTAACGCTAGGGTAGTTGTTTTTAATGTATCATGTTCAAGTTTAAGAATGTGAAATATATATACAGGGTTTCCAACTCTGACTAGTACTTTGTTTATTAATCATAGTTCATTTGTCTCGAAATCCAGCCATTATTATCTCCTGTTGTTGCATGCATTATGGGCCGAATGTCCTAGATGAATTTCTGCTGAGATGGTACAACAATTGTTGTAGACCATTAATACAAAAAATTTTTCACTGAAGGTTTCTGAAGGAACAACACTAATAGCTATTGTATTGTTCCATTTTATGACAACATAATATTCTGCGATGCATTGTCTCGTGTATTGCGTTACAAATATGAAAATATCAAACGGAATATATTCATTGTCGTAGTTGGCGATTAAAATAATGGTAAAGGATGTTGCTGTCAATTAATGTATACCGTGGATAATGACTTTATTTTTCACGAAACCATGCTGAAAGCTTATCAAATTACTCTCTTGTCCAAAGCGGTGAAGGGCTATTTTAATTGGAGCAATTGAGAATCGACCAGCACTGTCCAGAAATTCGACCAAATTGAAATACCAACATTATGTCCTGACAATGGCCTTTAATTTTGATTTAAAATGAAGTAATTTTGTCATTTTAAAATAAAGCAATTGTATTTCCTGAACAATATGTTTCCAGAAACTATTCATTTCCATACGTCATACTACTATAGCTATTCAATAATTGTTCTATTCATTCTACCGGTTTTAGTGACAAGCTTCAGCAGTGGGAAATTATATTCCTTACCATTATAACTGGGCAAGAAACATAAAAGGAAGTAAATGGAAATCTAATAAGTTCCTCAGAATGATCATTTCTAAGCACAAACTGGATATTACGGATATTTTATAAAAATAATAATCGACGCCACACACATATATAAAAAATACACTGAAATATGGTGGAGTGAGTCCTCAGAAGTGTCATTTCTCTGTGCCACTGGAATAAATACAGAAAAGGAAGCAAAACCGCAAAACTATTTAGTGTGCTTTGCAAGTGTTGAATATTTATTGATCAGTATATGAGTACTAACCCGACCGCAAAAGCAATTAATTCAAAGTTAGTATATATGTACATGTGTTTAAATACATCATGGCGATCCTACTAATAGTCTTACTTATAATCCAGCTAATAATCCGAGTGAACGCAGATCAACATTTCACTGGAGTCCCAATTTTCAAATATCCAGAAAATAAAGAATTGCCTTCAACAGACACACGAATTCATACTTTTATAAGGGATCTCAAACAAGAATACCAGACCTGGAAAGCAAACACCGTTCTTCATTTGCAAGATCTTGTACATCCATTTGCCGAGAAGAATTGCTTATTGTTTCTGGATAATTACTTCGGCATTGAGGTGTCTGGAGTAGAGCAAGTGCCACTAATACATCGACAGCTGATACCTGGTATAGTTAACTATTCCCGATCATCACCTTCTTACAAGTCGACACTACGTGTTACGTGGATTGTCGCCCGTTATGGCATTAGTGTTTCCGGCCAGAGTCTTCATTGTGCTACATCCAAGCATCTAAGCTACATGAATTACAACCTCTGTATGCAGCTTGACAGGGGAAATATGTTCTCGCAAATAAGGCCCTGGAATTGCGTAGTTCACGTGACTCTATTTCCACCAAATCTTGTTGGAAAGATGTCAGAACTACTGCGGAATAGCATGCAATTTATAGACCTCATGATTCCTCACATTTTTGCGTTCTCCTTCAGACACCGGTATGTCGGAACTCACATTTTGGTTCATAAATATATGTCACATTTCAAAACTAAATTCTATTTAAGAGCAATCCACCAAACTGATCACAAATATTTGCCTCAACTCGTTGCTAACAGTATATTTTTAGGAGACATAATAGTCATCGTTCATGCTACGGAAGCGGCTAAACTATTTACTACACTCCTTTCCATTTCTGATATCTGCCTTTACTGCTATACATGTGTCCCGGGTGTCATGAGGAATATCACACTGGAACAGATCCCAAATTATTCACGTATTCTGGAGATTGCTTTTCCCAGTACAACCGAAATGCAGGTGTGGTATCTAGATTACTTAGCAGTAAGCGAGAAATCGGTCAGTTACTTCATGTCCGAAATGAGTCGGTGTCAAAATTATCTTTCCGCTGCTGGCCACAAATGGACAAATTTCATTGCAAACGATCATGAGAGGCTGGACCATGCTTTAGGCCACTTGTTACATTCGATAATGAGAAACTATACATATTACGTTAACAAAACCAAATGTGTCTACGGTAAAAACAGCCCAGAAATGTTTTCACATGGTGAAAAAAGACTAATCAGGCGCAGAGCCATCTCACTATATGTTAGGAGCTACACAGGATCGAGACCGTACAGGCATTTTCTCATTGTTGAGAATAGCTTCAGCAGTTTGCGGTTTCTGGCTTGCTCAATTAAGCAGAGCGTCGGCCTAAACTTTAATGAATATTTGAACGTATTCGACGAATATATTTGGATGTGGTCGCTAATAACATTGTTTGCTGTGCCGATAATTCTTCAAAAACTTCGATCCACTCAAAATCAAATGTCATCATACATTGAGGAACTGCTTACGCTTTGGAGTGTATTCCTATGTTTGGATGATAATATGTTGCAGAAACGCATTTCAAAGGGAATTAAGATAAGACTAGTATCGGGATCCGTTCTATTGGCGTTGCTGGTACTCAACAATGCGTACAGAAACGACAATGTATACCGAATGATTCAGCCGAGATCACTAGTTCGCTATGCATATTTCAAGGATTTACAAGCAAATAATTTCTCCATTTACACCCGAACGTCCTACTTCTACGTCAATTTACCCTGGAAAAAGGTTACTTGGAACGTTTCTGCACTCAGCACAATCTGGAGTGAAAACGGCCACAGCATTGAAGAAAATGTCACCAGATCCGAAATGAGTTCTGAGGTGCTTTCTCGTACGGATAGTAATAAATATGAGGAGATGCCGGATGTGGAATCCCTTCACTATGTTGTTAACGAGAAAACAAGTCTTCATCCGAACACAGCTAACTTATTTCTTAACATTGTTAAGACTGCGGTGAGCACACCAGATGTACACAACTTAAACGATACCCAACTGGATCAACTCTCAGCCAGCCTATTAAATTTATTTTCTGAAGCCGAAGAAACAATGATATTTCAGAAGCTTGGAGAAGAAAACCAAATAGCATTCGTCTTGCCCCAAGCGAAGATTGCAGAACTCTTACAACTTTTGAAGAACAACGGCACATCAGATAGGACAGTTCATGTGGGAAAGGAAACTTATTTTAAACTTTTCAGCAATTTCCAAATTAAGGGTGGGATTTCCCCCATAATATGGAGACGGCTGCAACGGGTAAAAACTTCAGGAATTATGGAGTGGTGGCCAAAACGATTCGGCGGGAAGTGGCTACATTTGTCGTCCAGGGATGACGAGAGTCATGTGGCAACAGTAGCATCCATGCAGGGAAACATCTCCACTGTATTCGTTATACTAGCTATTGGCTTGCTAATATCCACGTTTTGCGGAATGCTCGAACACGGTATTTATAGAGTCACCATATATTTTTCACTACGGAAACATCATATTTTGGATTACGCCCATAACTTTATTAGTAACATTGTTTGCACAAATATTTGGAAAAGAGGAAGCGCTACACTAGCTCAATGCTTAAGTAAACTACTATAGACTGTGTGGTTGAAAGATTAACTCAGCGTATGCACATTAGGGGACTCTAGTTGTGCCATATTAAATCAGCGTAAGCTTACTAACGTAGAATAGTATATTTGACTTGTTGTACCCACACTTTCGACATGTTGAGCTTGTTACGTTACTATATTACTACCATACTATTTGTGTTCTAGGTTGTTACAACATGATATCGTGACAATGATGATGTGAAATGATATGCATTTATTTCAATTTAAGATCGGAACCGGGAAATTCTAGCATAAGCACATATACATACATAATTGAGGAAGATACAGTATATACGTATATTTCCAATATCTAGTTAATATGCATAGTTAAGATGAATAGTCATTCTGTTTCGACTTAAAGAAATCTGAAAATTCTATATCATTTTCATACTTTCACCAGTTCCGCTTCTTTAACTCAAATGTTTTTATATTTTCAAAAATAGTTTTTATTTTGCGATGGTGATTTGTAATTTCCGAGATCAACCTTGTAATTTGTTTCGCAATACGCATTCCAGACTGATCGTGAATTGGATATTTCCTCTTCAGACAGCGGGAAAATGTGAATAGCTAAAGCAACATGTTTCCGTTTCATTGTCGAAAGCATTTTATTAACCAATTATAGATTACTAATACCAAGGAGTATGAACGCGATTATTTTTAGAATTGCTTTTCCAGTAACACTTATAAACTGCTAAACTGACGATAACACGTGAACTACCAATAATGCTTCGGAGTTACATGATGGCGATTGGAGAAAACGCATGTCACGTAACTTCTGTGGTTATGCTGATGCAATGGCTCGATTTGTTAATTAAAGCGATGAAAATGCAAAGAAGAAACCAGGTCAACGTTTGAAAATGTTCTAAATGGTAAAATAATCAAATGACCATCGTAATACGTAGACGAGTTCCGTTGATAATCACAATTGATAGATAATCTTTTCCGAAACAGACTCTAAAATTTTCATAAATCTCAGTACACGCATCAAGGCTAGAATCTAGCAAACAAATGCTTTATCATTTCCAGCAAGAGAGACTGGCCTCATAATTTCAATTTGCATTGCGTAAGCACTCGTTCGGTACACCGAAGATTGCCAGTTAACCCGCTAATCAATGACATGCCCATGAAGAAATTTATGCAAGAACATTGAAATTTCGTAAGTAATTGTGTAGCGAGTAATGACGTTCTCATATTTCTTTCGGAATGGTTTTTCTGAAGACGTGATGTTGTTGACGACAATACTGACAAATCAGTTCTTCAACTATGTCAGTGGTTATACCTCTTTCAGTATTCTACGCGGGTCAAAAATCGTCTTGGTGGGTAATATGTCATGTCAGTATAATTCTCGTTGGGCCACAAATTTAATACGCTCCCAAGAATTAAAACTGTGACAAACTTGTCCGAAGTCGGAGGCAAAACTTGCCCACTTCGGTGCTGTTTTCGTCACATCACTGCTGCATATCAATCAAAGTAGAGGTAGACGATGACCTTCAGTTTCCATTGCAATTGCTCAGTAGTTTTAATTAATTGAATACTGCTGAACTTTAAAATATTTGTCACTTTTGATGTGATGGATATATTTAGATGAATGAAACAGCTATTCTGTTTGCTTTGCTGCTGCTGGTGTAGAAACATAAACCGCAACACAGTTGATGTTTTGCTTCTTCGCAAACACGCGTTCATTACATGCGCAATGATAGAATTCCAGTGGTGTGCTTTAGAGTGACTTGGGCGTAGAATTTTGACATGATAAATTATCGAAAATCTCACATATATAATTACATATTTGTATGCTCGGAATACAAGGATTGTGTTGTTTGAAAGCGGTCCGTCTAACAGGCTCGCAACGATGCAACGTTTTAAAACGAATGCTCTCTGTATTGGCATGATCTATGGACGAAGTCAATTACAAAACAAATTATCCCCCATTATTTTTGACCAATCTACATATTTGGTTCAAATAAAATATTGCTATTGTGAAACGCTACGAGATTATTGTTAAACGGTGTAAGTTTGCCGCACAATCTGTCATGGGTGGTTACGCCGGTTTTCCATGCCATGGAAATGGCAATTCATAAAGCTCTGACATGGTCACAATTTCCTTTAATACAGTTGGAATACATTCGCCGGTAATGTTTAGAATGTCGTGCGAAAAAATACTTTTCCCATTTACATTTGGTCAGCCGTTTAATCGATACTCACATAAAAGTCATTAATGTTAGACCATCTCCAAGTCCGTTCTAATTTCATTTGTATATCGATACAATGTGAAATACTGAAGTATCACGCGAAAGCAACGGACACAAATAAAATATTCAAAACTGAACTATAACAATTTATTAAAACGTTGACGAGCAAAGTCGAAGACTAAGAACTTGTACATGCCATTCTGATTATTGTGTATGGTAGGCTTCAACTTGAGTTTGTAACGCAAACCAATTACACATTTGTGTTTCTTTTGGCTACTCAATTTTATGACAAAGATTTTTAATATACCATTAGTTGCAAAGCCATTCTCCGTAGACACATTTATTACAACAATACTCAATTCTACAAACTATCTGGATAGTGCACATAACTGCCTACAAATGTCAACCGTCATTTAATATACCGGTGCATGATTAATTATGCAGTGCTTTTTCGTTGACTGTACAACTGGTTGTCTCACCCAACCTGTGCGTACGCTCCTTGAATTGTATAAAATTGCCGTTTTAAAAGGAAGAAAATAAATTCAATGGTTTTGGCGCCTTACATTCTTTCAGATATTTGGAGAGCCAAGCAGTTCTGGGTAGCTCGGTCCTATCGAGCTCGTCAGTTTGTTTGGATAGGTAGTTTTCTCATGTTGGAATGTAGTAAATTTCTTGCAAAAATAAATTGCTAAATGAATTGCCAATAAGAAGGGCGGAAATGTTTTCATGATAAACACGATTTACTCTTACTTGCCATGCGATTAAAAAGCAGGTGCATCTTTGTGTCTCTACATCATTCATCATCATGTGTATTACGAGGACTGGGCAATTAGTTGATTACAACTCATTATCCGTTCATACCAATGCTTTAGCCTACATATTTACGAAACTCTCAGTAACCTACTCAGCTCAATTAACCTGCTGTTGATTAGCACATTGTGATCTACATAAACAATGTCATAATACGGAAACCTCATGAGCGTGCTTGATTGTGTTATTTCACTTAATCCTACATTGTCTATTACGGAAGCATTGCAATCTGTTTTTGTCGATTACGTTGTTGCAATTTTCCAACATTTCTTCTGACATTCACTTAAAAAACAAACAAATTGCTTACATATTACGAGACAGCAACTACTAACAACAGGTAGTATTGTATACCGGGGTTTTAACATAATTAAACGGATTACGTCTAACAATACACTGCGTTGAATCTGACACGTGGAGATACCAGTAATGTTGGAGCGAGTATAATTGAAATGTTTTTCACTGCATGGCTTTGAAGAAATGGGATTTTAAGTTAATAAATCCGTCATTTCCTCTTACAATAAGTTCTGATATAATTTCTTTGTTTGTGAATTGTGATGTATATCGAAAACAAGATATACATTGACGATGGGGCGATTCAAATTATGACATAATATATTGCTGCTCGTAAGCGTGTACTGGGAATAATCGCTTTATTTGGCACGAAACCAAACTTTCTAAGAACTGCTGTCGAAATGCTACACTATTTGTGTCATTCAGACGAATGTTTCGCTGAGGCTGCATAATTAGTAGATTCGCTCAACTGGAATATACATTGAATCATATGATTCTTTTAAATATACATATTAGTAATAAAGAATAATAAATGGAATATGTTGAAATACATATCATATATCTTAAACGATTGCTTGAGTTTCCACGGTTGCATATAATTAAGACAGGTCAAAAATACATGGAATGTGGGAACTGACCGGCAACATAATAAATAATTTATTTTAGTTACGTACATTAGGATTGAAGCAAAAATTGTAGCAAAAATGAATTGCTGAATTAACGGGGGACAAGGACAGGGGGAGTGTACTTCTGACATACACAATTTAGACTTTTAATTGTTATGGGATAATACACCAGAGGCCAATAGGTGCGACGGACTACATACTTTCAATACTTTAATATTTACGTGTCCGTCATCTGTAGAAAACAGGGATGCAAAAATATTACTTATTGAAACAGCTTAACCAATCATTGTACTGCACTGACCATTATATAAGCGAAACTCTGAGTAATCTATTAAGCATGATTAAGTGGTTTGTCTTAGCACCTATTGACATTCACAGACAAAGGCTCTTTACGGAAGCGTTATGGGAGCAACTAATTGAGTTGTTTTCGGACGGCATCAGACATTACCGATTATGAAAACATTTTAATCTGTTACTGTCGGCTACATGGTTAAAATTATTCCACATTTATTTTGACATTCACGTAATGACATTCAATAAACCCACGTAATGTTACGTAACAATAATAGCTAACAAAAGGTTGGTTGTTTAGCACGACAGGGTAATTATGTAATTTAATAATTTTGGTTTCAGATAATACTGCACTCCATTTGACACGTGGAGATACCAGTAATGTTGGATTGCGTATTTTATTCCTGTCACTTCTCTGCATTAATTCGAACTTGCAAGAAATATAATGGACTCATAATACCTACTAATGCATTGTACATCTCAACAACATATCCATCTCAAATTCAAGACGTAATAATTTGTTGTGTTAGGGATTACATGACCGGGATGTTTTTTGCTTACATGATGCAATAATTGGTGTTCAGTATACTTAAACTATTGTTCACTGAACGTTTATGAAGGAACGGGATAATAAGTTAATGAATAGCGGCAGTTTCCGATACAATTAATTTCTGTTACGTAATTTCTCTATTCATTGAATTGAGATGGAAAAAATATCAAAAACAAATTAACCATTGTAGTAATAGACAATTAATATCATGACATAAGATGTTGTTGTATATAACTGTCTACCAGGGATAATAGCTTTATTTAGTACGACAGCATGCTTTCCAAGGACTACAAATTACTCCATTGTCGGAGGCGACGAACGACTACTGTTGTTGGAGTATTTGAATTTCGGCATGCATTGTTCAGCAGTTCAAGCCTAATAAAATACCAACAATTTGTTGGGATTATGTTATCCATTACAAAATGCATTGTTCGTCACTGGGTTGGTGAATCGTCTCCAGTTCGTACACTGTAGTTCACCAGGCTGCTTTAATGATTCAATTATTGATAAGTTCATTAAACGAGATCTCCTTGTAGGGCGTTAGCTGTTGGAACGTTGCATTTCATTCCACAATCACTGTGCACGAAGTATTATAGAAAGGAGTAAACTGGCAATTAATAAGTGGATCAGAATTAGGCTTTCAAAAAGTACACTGGAATACATTGCATCTATTTGAAAAACCGAGATCGAAAGAGCAACCACACAAAAAGAGAATAATATGGAAATAAAGTCGATTGGATGCAGAAATACCCATGAAAAAGAAGGATAACCATCAAAAGATTCAACTTTATTGGTAAATGTTTAATATTTTTTGCTACCCCGTTGTAACAGGGCAGTATAAAATTGGCCCAAAGTAAGTAAATTAGTACACTTGTCTAGATACACGATGGCGACCTTACTAAGAATCTGCCTTTTAATTCATCACGTTGGCCGTGTGTTTACTCTGTATGACATCAATGGAATCCCACTCATGACATATCCTGTTACCAAAGAACAGCCTTCAGCAGATCCAAGAATTTACAAATTTATATGGGATCTCAAACAAGAATACGAAACTTGGAACGCTAACAGTTTCCTTGATCTCAAACAGCTTGTAAATACATTTGTCCAACATAATTGCTTGCTAATTGTCGACAATTACTTTGGCATTGACGTGTGTGGAGTGGATCAAGTGCCACTAATACATCGACAGCTGATACCTGCTATAGTAAACTACTCAGGATTCTCATGGTCATACCAATCAAATATACGTGTTAATTGGATTATCGGGCGAAATGGCGTTCGCATTACCGGAAAAAAGTTACATTGTCCTTTATCTAGATACTTCAAGGTAAATGCAGACAGGCTCTGCTTGCAGCTGGACGAGCTCAATTTTGTCTTCCAAATTAAACCTGCGAATTGTATGGTACATTTGGCACTATTTCCACCCAGGCAGATTGGAAAAATGGCGGCTCTACTGCGAAGTAGCTGGCAATTTCTAGAGATGGATGTTCCTCCCATATTCACGAAGTCGAGGGTGACTATTCACGTTTTTGTCGAGAAATATGTGTCAAATTTAAAAACAAAGTCATATGTAAACACATTTAACAAAACCCACTATAACATTTTACGTCAAGTATTTGTTCCAGAATTGAAGTTAGTAGACACATTAATCGTCGTACATGCTATGGAAGTGGCTCAGCTATTTCACACAATCATATACATTAATTACACATACTTGTATTGCGATACATGTGTCCCGCCTGTAATGAAGAAAGTAACAATTAGACATACCCCGAACTTTTCACGTATTCAGGAAATTGCTTTCCCAAATACAAATGAAATGTTGCTATGGGATCTTGAGTATTCTGTGGATTCGGAAAAATCAAAGAGTGAGTTCATGCTCGAAATGAGTCGCTGTCAAAATTATATTTCCGATACTGGGCACAAATGGACACATCTCATTACAAGCGATCGCGTGAGGCTGAACCACGCCTTAAGCTACTTGTGGCTTTCCATAATGCAAAATTACACATATTATATTTACGATACGAAATGCGTCAATGGTAAAAAGATGGCTTCTTCAAGCAATGAAAGAACACTCCAATCGCGAACAGCTATTGAACTTCAAGTTAGAAGACACACAGGATCGAGTCCGCATCGACATCGTCTCGTCTTTGAGGATCCGTTAAACACTCTACAGTTTCTTGCATGCTCAAGCAACCAGCACGTCGGTTTACATTTTACGGAGTACGTAAATGTTTTTGATAAATACATATGGATGTTGTTTATAATCACTCTGTTTGCTGTGCCGATATTTCTTCAACACCTTCGATCCTCTGCAAAGCTGAAATCATCTTACATTGAAGAACTACTCACGCTTTGGGCTGTGCTTTTATGTATGGGTCACCATATATTGAAGAAACGAATTTCGACGGGGATTAAGATTAAAATAGTATCGGGATCGGTTCTATTGTCGTCGCTAGTGCTCAACAATGCTTACAGAAACGACAATGTGTACAGAATGATTCAGCCCAGGGCACTAATACGACACCATCATCTTGAGGATTTAGTGCGAAGCAATTTTTCCATCTATACCAGGGCGTCATACCTCTACATCCCATGGTACAATATAAATTTTTCGTTGAATGTTTCTTCACTAAGCACCCACTGGAGATACAACTGGCACGTTATAGACGAAAACGGTACCAAATCCAGATTAATGTCCGAGGTTATGGCACTAACGGTTAATAACTATGCAGAGATACCGAAAATAGGATCCATTGATTATATGGTTCGTATGAAAACAATTTTACATCCAGACACAGCTAATATGTTTCTTGACATAATTAAGGCCGTGATGAGTAAACCAGATGTGGGAACACTTAGCAATGCCCAACGTAGTCAATTTTCGACTAGCCTTGCTGAATTGTTTTCTGGCGATGAAGAAGAGTTAATCTTGCGGAAACTTAGGGAAGAGAAGCAAATTGCATTCGTCTTGCCCCAGTCCAAGATTCCGGAGTTCCATAAACTTTTGAAGTTTAACGGATCATCAGGTAAAACAATTCATGTTGGGAAGGAAACTTATTTTAAAGTTTTTCAGTATTTCAAACTGGGTCGCGGGGCTCCACCCGTCATGAGGAGTCGGCTGGGACGTATCCAACCTTCAGGCATTATGGACTGGTTGGCAAAACGATTCGGTGGGAAGTCGTTCTTTTTTTCATCAGGGGACGGCGAGAGTCACGTGGCAATCGCGGTTTCAATGCACGGAAATATCTCCACTGTATTCGTCACACTGGCTATCGGTCTGCTGTTGTCAACGCTATTCATAATAATGGAACACGGAATGGATACACTTGATAGATATTGTATACTATGGAGACACCGAATTTTGGATTACATGCGAAGCATATCTCTTAATAGTAACAATATTTCTGCACGTATTTGTCGCAGACGATACATTACACAAGCTGAACCCTTCACAGAACAACAATAGATTGTACAGTTGATAGATTAACTCCACATCTATTCAAGCTGCTTCAGTTGTGTCATAGTGCTTTTGAGAACAACCGCACATTACTAATAAAGTATAAATTCAGGTTATTGTTCCCGCGCCCGGTTTGCTTTGTAACGTTACATTCTATTCCTGAATACAATGTCTATTAAATGTTATCAAACATGACATTATGTAAATAATGGTGCGGAAGGAATTGTATTTATTCCATCTTAATATTAAAATAATGTAAACATTAGGCATATACACGCAATAGTAAGTGATCAAATTGTACACACGAAATGCAGAATCAATAAAGATATTAATATAAATGATAATTACAATGGGAAATATTTTATTGTGCATCGTAGAAAAAGTAATTTACCAGAAATACTTCCATAAGACATTTTCCGAGCAAATTTCTTAATTTTCCCTGAAAATTCAGTCGTTTGAGTTTTGATGCAAATTAAATGAGTTAACGAGAGACTTATTTTTTCTACGATGTTCAATAAATACTTGCCTTCATTTATCACTCGTACTGACAAATTAACATGATATATGTATCTTGTTATTCATCCGTTCAAGAATTATTTTTTAGAGAGACATGGCGCATTCAACGATTCTAGCATTTCAACGATTCTTGTTTGAACATCATTGAATTTTCGCGCATCATCAACATTTCTATGTAACTAAATGCAATTGCAAGTATTTGCTCTCCGACATTCCAAACTCGTGGATATACCAAATTCGTCAATACGGGGGCCAGTGGAGACAGTGCATTGTTTCTTGAAGAGCATACATTGGAGGAAACTGTCCAACATGCAGTTCGCGATTCCATGGTTTTGTGTAGAATGGTAAACTCAGCTTGTTTATCTGCACACATTTCCCAACGATATAAACATCCAACGGCTGACGAAGATGCTTAGAGAGATTGCAGTAAAGTCCGGAATGGGTTGACGTTGAATTGATTGTGTCCTTACCGTTTCCCATCGCAAGCCATTTTAGATCATGAGCCCATTCAGCGGTTATCCTGTGTGCAGAACATGAATCAAATTTTAATGAATACGTAGTATGATTTTTTCTAAAAGAGCCATGTAAGTGCGCATTACCCGTTATGTTTGCTACGCATTCAAACATCTCCTAAAATGGGGGACGTATCATGCACCACTGGACTGGAGCAGTTGTGAATTTGGCGTCAACGTGGAAGCAATTCGTGACGCTTACAATCCTGCTGCTACTCGCATTGTCCACCAGTTGACGAACAATTTTGTCCTAGTTGATTTCTTTATAATCTTGCAAGTTGGGTTCCTCGACAGAGAACTGTGCTCGGAAGTTTTGTCGATATGATTGGATGTATGGGTGATTGCTTTGAACGGGTAGTGGGTAGTAAAATGCAAATCCCTGATTTCGGGAAACGGTTGCTTATGTGCCAACTGAGATGCAAAACATGGCTACGAGTGCAAGTGAAGGGAACTGAACGATATACATATCGACGAGTCTTTAATCTTGTTGTTCCATAATGTTAAGTACAACAATAAACTGAATATTACATCAACCTCTCAACAAGATAATTTGTGTAGTTTTCTGAAAATGTATTGTCTGCAGTGGTAACATGCACAAAAGAGAAAGAACATGTAACACAACCCTTAAAACAAAACACTGCTTACGTATAGTCAGTTGCTCAGTATTTGGAGGGGCCGAGCTTTACGAGAACAAAAGCAATTTCTCCACGTGCTGCTTAATTATTAATGGTTTGCTATGATAAATTAAGTAATTACGTGTGTGCTTACGATTAGCCTACCAAACCACTTTTCGAAATGTAATTAACAGATTGCAATTGCTTTCCTACACGCAAAGAAATTTGTTAACCGGTATTAAGCACATTAATTAAACGATAGAAATGTACATGTTATGAGAGATTTTTCTCTAATAAGATTAAGTTTTAATTTCCAACTTAAAATTTGT
Source organism: Sinella curviseta (assembly GCA_004115045.4). NCBI lineage: Eukaryota > Metazoa > Arthropoda > Collembola > Entomobryomorpha > Entomobryidae > Sinella > Sinella curviseta. Next base: position 3,453,227 of record CM023200.3, on the reverse strand, counting down.
CACACCAGCATTATATTGTCAATTATATTGAAATCCACTTCTGATTCCATGACCATCATGAGCGAAATACTGTACAATGTTTTTCGAACTGAACAAGCATTTTATCCGTTATAATGCGGGACAACTTTGCAAAGGCTGTAAAATGAAAACCTATCGTCATATCTACAGAAAGCCAACGGAATCGATGCGTAACTGCGGCCTATAATTGGCGGTTAACTATACGATAACAAGCATCGGAAGAACTGCAGGCGCCGCATATGAGAGGAAGTGCTGACCTGCAATTTAGTATTCTACTTTGCGGCATGGGCATAGATTCAATTTTACTTGTGAGATATTAACTCTGTTTGCATATGTGGTTTGGCATTGTATCCTAAACTGTTTTTACAGTGCCTTTTCTTCTAACGAAAAGGATCAAGTAGTAGTACAACACAGGGCGAAGTTTTTTAAGATGAAATGCAGTGGGATACAGTTCGGATTTTCGTTGTGTAACTGCTTCGTGCCACTTTTGAATGGTTACAGTGTTCGCCGTTTTTCCCCACGTACCAGACCACGAACTGGTTTGTAAGCACGATTTACATGATGAAAATTGACAATGAGGTCGTCCTTCCACTTGCCTCCAAACAAAAAGGGCCACAATGGCGATAATTATCAACTTCATTTTTCCTCTTTTCCCTTTTTTCAGTTGAATTAGTTTTGGAGTACTAGCTGGACGTGTGAACAGAAGCAGAACTTAAAGCGATGTGACTCATAATAATATGCATTAATTCGTTGTGTGTACGTGCGAATTCACGAGTTAGAGAGTTCACATGCAAAGTGCGTGTGCATGGTATGTGTGTAGTTAGAACACCACATTTTCCTTTTAAATATGCTTCATGTTACGGTCGGTTTGTCTGTCTGTCTGTCCAGAAAAAACTTGTCGTTTATGGAGATTTTACATTTGAAAGTGGTGGATAACTACTGGAAACATGTCATGAGTTGGAATATACCTCTGGAAACAATTTGGAACTTTAGCTGCTTGGAAACTTTTGTGGAAATGTTTAAAAAGTTCCAAAAACTTGGGACAAAATATTTTCTATCGTGAATTAAATTATTGGAACGTCTGTGGAGTTGCTGGTAACCTTCTTTGAAACCTTGGAAGCGTTCTTTGGAACTCATATGGAACTCAGTCACTCTTTGGAATATGGCTATTAAATTGAGGATTATCTTATTGGAACCGTTTAATATTTGATTGGAACAGCGGAACTGTAGCTGGGAGTCTTGGAATATAGTTCCAACCCATGGAACATGCTTCCAGGTTTAAAATTTATGGTAGGAACACGTAATCAATGTCTGGGAAGAATGCAGGAAACAAGTTTCCCATGGAATGGAGTCGATTGGAACATGGGTTGCGACTTGGAACATAACTTTGGAAGCTTCTGTTAGTATTAGGTTAAATATTTTATTTTAAAACTTGCGTCAATGATGCATATTTATTTCTCAGCTGCACGCATACATCCAGTTACCACGTTTGTTTTCGAAACGAATTTTGCTGGAGAGAGAGAGGAAACTGATGGTATATAAAGTCGAGTGCTGGAGTGTGCACTCTCTCATTCGTGTGTGTTCGACCTCAACAACTTCTCAACAGTGAAAGTTTCAACTTGAAAATTTTAAAGTATTTCATCGACTTTGTAGTGCCGACGTTGTCAAAAAAATGTGCCCCAAAAACAAGGATGACTACGCCCCCTGGACTTCCTCCTGGAGGACTTGGACGACTTGGATTTCTCCCAATTGCCATCGCAGTTATTGGAGATGGGCCCTCTGGAAGAACTTGCATCGCCAGAGAGACAGGAGGCGTACGAAATCTTGAGGGAATTGTTCGCGTGTGCTCCTAACAACCAGCAGGAATTAGTGAATGGTGGAGAGGCTCGTCCACCTTTACCCGAACAAGTGAATGGTGATGAAGAGCCAACCCAACCGATACCGAGAAATCCTCCTTTCGAAATGGATGCCCATCCAGTGTAGTCTCAGGCTCCAACTTCTTCCTGGAAGGACATGCCTGAAGATGAAGAAGAGGATGCTTTTTTGGGATCCCTTGCATTACCACCGACTCCTGGGAAATACCTTGCCTTAATTCCTCGAGAAAACATCCAGCCATCGTCCTCCGACGAGGATGAACCTGTGGCGCATTGTTCACGCAACCTACCTCCACAGAAAAGGAGGAAGGTGATTTATAGTAGTGACGAAGAAGAGACTGGTTACACTCAGAGATCTGTTGTAGAGAGCGTTGCGAGTGATGTGAGCCTTTTTGGACCTACTCAGGAAGAGGAAGCTAGCTCACAGTCCGGAGAAGATCTCATGAATACTTCAGGCGAGGAAAGCGAGAATGACGATGACCAGAGCGACATGGCAGACTTCATAAACGACTCGGATCTTGTTTCACCTCCAACTTCTGCAAGTCAGGAAAGTGATTCTGATGAGGATGAGCAGAAGAATGAAGAATAAACTACCGAGGATGGCATGGAAGGGGCTGCTGAGGATAAGGGCCTGCCAGCTGCCGACGACATGACTGTTGCTGCTGTAAACCAACCTGCGGTCGTCGAGAAGACTGAGGAAGTTGGTGAAAAAGAAAAGGTAATGTTTCCCTTTTTACATGTGTCAAAAATGTTTTTGTTTGAATGTGTGTGTGTGTGTGAGTAGAGGGGAACAAGACAAAAGAGAGCAATTCACTAAAAGGGTTTTTTTTCTAACTTTCAGGTCTCTGAGCGAAAGGATCAGACTGACAAAAAACCATTTCGTAGAGTTTGTTTTGGGATGGATTATTACCAAGGACAGCGTACGCTTCATATGACGCAGTATGCAACAGCCACTGAACCAATTGTTGAGATGAGATTCGATCTCAATGACGATACACTTCGTGTTGTTGAAAATCTTTTCAACTCTTTCTCTTTCTACTTTTTCTCCAACCCTCTCGCGTTCCCAGAGAGCAAATTGTCCAGTTTTTACAGAGCATGATTCGTTTGTTTCACTAGTTTTGCCTTTTCCATCAGTCAATAGTTACATCTCTCAATTCAGTGAATAACCATAGTGCAATATTTGTTTTTCAAGTTTTTGTGGGAGTGAATAAATTATTCTACTCAGAAAACCTTGTGACTTGTGCCTTGTGATTTATTTGCCTTTTTGACCGGTTCATAAAAAACTTTTCTTCAGCTGCGTATTCACAACAAAAGGTGATTTTTTGTTCCAGCGGGGTCTTTTTCTACAGCAAGGTATTCACTCTCCACACTCTCCTCCGTAGCAAGCATCTCTCTCTCTCTTTTCTTCTACACGCATAACTTGCACGTGAAGAAAAAATTCGTGCTAAAGGACACTATTTTCTGTGTTACGCATTCGTAATCAGAGCAATGAGCTCTGTTTAAGACACAATCATATCAAGCTCCTGTTTGTCAACGTTTTGTGATTCACGAAGGCGATGAGTTGTTTTTGTACCATGCTATAAATACATACCAGCATATGAATGTTGGGGAGGTAGCCTTTTGCTATATCATATTATTTGAAACAAATGTGGTGTGATATGTAACCTTTTACATAGCAAGTTTTAGTTCAAACAAGCAAGTTGGGCATATTCTCTTTTGTAAGGATTTTTTTCTCCTCTTTTGTCAGTGAAGCAGGATGGGGAGCCGATGCAAAGCATTTAATGTAATAAGGCATATAAGCTATATGCACCTTACCGTTGTCATCATCGTCGTCGATGAAAAAACTATAATTGATGAAATTGAACTATAATTTCCCTATAATTGATGCGTTTATTCAGTAACTGATGCATTTTAATTCATATATGGTACATAATCCCTTAAAAATTAGCATACTTTTCCCTTTCGAACTGCGGTGGTGGCGGAACCCTCCAACACGTGCACGCACACGCAACCTAATTACCATTAATTGCTCGAAAACTAGTAAAGTATCTTGTTTGGAGTATCTAATCACTGCCTACCTAACTACTACTGTCACATACCTACTTATGCCGTGATTTTGGACATTGAACAGAAATACGGAGCAAAGTAATCCAACGTTTAGTGTAGCTGCAGATAATACAGAGAACTGCCAATTTTCGTCTCAGAATGTTTATGACAGTCGCATTGAGCGAAAAGTAGCTACAGGAAAAGATTATAAGAACTAATATTCCAAACCACCCACTTAAGCTATTGACACATTTCAGAGATAGAAACCTGCCTAATCTTCGTTTGAAACCTAGACAACACCACGACACAATCTCAATACGAGACCTTAGCGCCATCTAAATGTCGTGATTCAACCAGGATACAAAATAACCTAGAGGTTATTATTGCATTAGAAGAATTGGCTATATTAGCCTTCTCTCTGGGGGCAGCCTGATAAATTCAGGAGATCAGTTTAGGAACCGGGTAAGAATTTGAAATTAGATCACCAGATTCGCTTGAATAATATATGACTTATAAATTCATGTGGGCTACAACTTAATGTTTGTTTTAATTATGAAATATTATGACACTGAATTCGTTCAAGACAGAATAATTCGGATGGATAGGTGGTAAGGGATGTTAAAAAAGGAATACACAAATACAATTCCACGAGATGTCTCTTATGGAAAGTTAATTAACAAACATGCAAGTGATTCTAAAACAATACGCTTTGTATTCTCTGATGCAAATATCCGTGCCTATTTTTACCGCTTTTACCCACAGTACCTAAAATGACAATCTAATGTTCCCCTACGTGCAAGAATATATTCAAACCATGCAAACGGTTGACAAAAAAAGGCATGTGTGTAGTCGATTAGGAAATGAGCTGAAACTGCTTCCAGTAGGAACTGTGATTACTATTAGCAGGAAACTGTATATAAATGAAAAAATTGAGAGTTCTGTCCGATCCGTAAAAAGTGAAAATGAAGTATTCTACATATCATTATCACACAGAAATTGACGTACGAACTGTGGTCATATTGATTATTTGTTAGGTGGAGGTTGCGTACGTATATGGAGTGAGGCAGTTCTGGAATGTATGGGTTATATATCCAAAACTCATATAGCTAAAAGAATAGCAATAATTTCGGAAACATTTACTTATGGACTTAAGTTCCTTTGGAATGTTCAATCGGCAATGGAGAATTCGAAAGTATTGGTCGAGCGAGGTCTCACTGGGAAAACTGCATGTTTCATCGAAAATATGATTATACGAAGTCTATTAAACTGTATCAGTTTGCAACATCCAGAATTGTCGACCGTAAAATCAGTTCCGATGGCAGGGTTACGTTTCCACAGTTGAATTTTTCGAGGAGAATTCACACTATCACTTTTAACATGTTATTCAGTCCAAGTCCCCAATTACAAAATACGTTGTCAATTTTCCTTAATATTAAAACAATTAATGGATGTCTTCATAAATTAATTTGTATTCCGATTTATTATTGTCACTGAAAATATTCTCATAAAATTTGCCGAAAAGTTTGCGGTACGTTATCAGCATCGTATTAAATTGGGCTTGTTTACACGTATTCCAATAAGGCAATTAGCGGAACCAACAATTACATCTACAAATTTTATAAAACAAGCGAACAGTGCCACGTTACGCTTTGCAAGGTTATTTGAATGTGAGCATTTCCCATTATATCGCATTAGGTAACAAATGGCTGATGCATATATTTTCCTGACACGCATTAAAGTGAATAAATATATTCATTAATGCCACTTCATTATGATCACAAATGCACTTAATTTGTCCGTCAATGCACTGAGACCCGGGAGGATGACTCATTGGCGCCGACCGAGAGGTAGACTCACTGGCGACGACATGCGAGGATGACTCATTGGCGCCGACCCGGGAGGATGACCCACATACTTCAGCTAAGGATGATGGTACACCGGCTCCGCCTGGTAAGGATTGACCATTGCCTTTTATTCTGGAAATAGAATCAGTCCTTGACGCCTTAGCCTTCCTTCCAAACCCAAGATCGAATAAAGTCGCCTGACGCTTTATTGGCTTATCTCCCATTATGTATTAAATTTAGAGAAACCAAACAAGATAAACTTTTTTATTTCACAGTTCCTAATGACGAAATTTATTATTATGATTATAGTTGCATAATCGGAAAACGATATCAACAAAGTAAATAGCAATAACCCGTTGTGCCATTTATCTTTTTGCAATAATCAGCGTTGCGTAAAGCTCAATCCTCAAGGCAAAATTTATCCGGGTATGCTTCATGTGCCAATTGTGCGGCTGTAAAATAAGGCAAGCTGACATGTTTGTTCACCCAACTATCCTTCTGCCTAATTTCATAGCACAATGTTACAAAGGTGACTGAATGAAAATATGAAATATTCGAATAATATGCATATATGTGCATATGCTAATTAAGGTTGAAATTTAATTATGAGTAGGTCCAGGAAAATTAAAATTTGCGGATAATTTTTATTCACACATTAATTTCTTATTTTCCCTCAAGGTCCATGGGCGGTAAATGCCATGTCTGTCCCCCCCGCCTGCGCCAATGAGATTGGTTATTTTTATTAGCTCGGGATTCCAGATATCATGAAGGAAGTTTAAATGTAGGTTTTTTGAATTTAAGAAATATAATGTGTGTTGGAATTTGTAGAATTGAGGTGCAACATTATTGAATAGAAATTAAATTTGTAGGTAGTTTTAGCATTGCATTTACAACATGAATGAACAAAAAAATTGATTCCGCATAATAAAGAGTTTGACAATATTTTGGAACATTACTGGAAATTCTTAAACATTGAAGTAAAAAATAGAACGAATTTGAAATGATGAAACATGAATAATCGGCAAGTGGAAGGTTCTGGCATGGCATCGAGATGTGTAAACTTGAAAGTTGGTCAAATAAGAAATAGTAAAATATAAACAATGAATCTAGTTTGCGTAATGTGTAAAAGAATGAACAATATGGGGAAAATACTAAAGTTTAACAAGAAGCAAAAGATTATAAGCCCAAACAAATGGCCAAAATCCAATTAGTTTTAACTACTCATTATTTGCGTTCCTATGTTGTTAACATTTGGATCTTCCGGTTTCCATCTACTGCCACGTCATCAACGGCTGAGGTCGGCTAAAGTGATCGTGGCCTTGCCCAGCTTCTTGAATCCCTCGTCGAAGCTGGCCAGCTTCGTGGTAGTATTGTAGCTGAGGTTTTGGGAGGCGTACGCATCCGCTTCTGCCTTGTCGACTACGCCGTCCCCGTTCACGTCCATCATGGCAAAGACCTCCTTCTCGGATTGTCCACCGTTGTCGGTTGACCGCTTGGACCCACGACATCCGCCGTCACAGTTGCAGCAAAATATATTGCACTTTCCGCGTCCACAGCACAATTCACCCCATGTCTGTGAGCATACGGTAAAGAAATTTGGGGGATTGTGGAGCGGATTTAACAGTGGGGAGTCTGATTTGAATTACTTACCCCGTCGGCGCATGGACCACCGCGCAGAATGCTTGGACCACCGCAGCACTCACTCACGACGAAGGTGGTCAAGTTGACCAGCACCAGCAAGGCGACCAGGTAAAATACTCCAGACTGTGACCCCATCATGATTTCGTTCCCAACTAGTTGGCGTTTTAAAAGGTTGACCTCTTCTCACAGTGAACAAAAGTGTTGCTACCTTTTTTAGTAAAACAGGTGATGATATTTAAAGAACGCTTGAGTTTCTTTGGAATTCCATCCTCAACACTCCAATTTTATAGTTGATAGAATGCAAGGTGGATCATTAGGCTCTCAACTCAAAATCCCATTTGAATGTCGTTAATGCATTGGCCGATAAAGTGTGTCAAAATACCTGTCCATCATATATATAATCAAGAAGTCCAGCTGCGGATTTTCTCGATCCATTCATCATCATCATCACCAGCTGCTTCCCTTCACTCTCCTTCTCGCGTCATCATAGCAATGAAGGGTATGGCAAAGAGAGCGAAGCATCTCCAAAAAATTAATGCAGGACAGTATACCCCGCTGTTGCTATGTCTTTTAGATAGCAAGCACCGGGAAAGGGAGAATAGACTCACGCGGTGTCTCTCACTCTCTCTCCTACACAACACACACACATACACAACAGCCAGCAGCAATGCTCCACTTCTCCGTCTCTCTCCTTCTCGCTTTACAACGTGGAAGGGTATACACAGAGCTACCCCAGGTTGTGGTTGTATGTGAGTTATTTTGTGTTGTTGTGAGTGGCTATGTAAAGAGATGGAGTGGCGTGGCGCGTTTACAGCATTTGCATTTTTAAACAAGTGAAGGGTTCTAATAAACGTCACGTTCATATTACTACTGCTGTTGTGGCATGTTGTTGTTGTTTGCGGGGGTGTTTTTTGTTGTTGTGAGTATGTAAGGGATCGTGCATTTAGTGCGTCAGGCTCAGAGGGGAGGAGCGGGGGTCTCCGGTGAGCGTGATTTTAAATGTTAAAAGGGGTGACATGTAACAGCGACATGGTGGGAGGGGGGTCTGAAAAATGGGTTTTTAGCCTGACGTACTAAATGTACGATCCCTAAAGAGATGATGTTGGTGTCGTGGAGCATTTCCATTGGATTTTGAAACAAGGTTACTGCAAATGCAATGGGATGTTGCAAATGTTATGGGATGTTGCACATGCAATGGGATGTTGCAAATGTAATGTAAAAATGTAATGCCAAAAATAATGGGGTTATCCTCTGGGGGCCACATGCTTCCTTCGCTGTATATATGCTGAATATTGCTCTTGGTTGTATTTAAAACAATGGGTAAACAAACGAGCAGCTACAGCTGTGTGTACAACTGGGTGTCTTTTGAACGAACCGCCAAACTTGGTCTCCTTATGGGGATAAATGGGGATCAGTGAGACAACTGACAGCTGGAAGTGGGATCAATCAAAGACATGCGCCAAACCTGATCACGTTTGTACATTGTAGAAATGAAAGCTTTTTTGTCAAGTTCGGCTATCCTAACTGATTTCACAAACCTTATAGATTGAAATTGGAACTGCGATCTCTTTAATTGTAGGCGACTTAGTCGCCTACGGGCCCCCATCTAGTTTATTCTATAACAATTTGTGTTAGTTGTATCCTGCTATCGACCGCCGCCGTAAACTTGAAATTTTACTAATTATCCCATATGGAAACTTTCCTACAGCGCATAATTACGTCCATGCATACCGGTTTACACCAGTAATTTAAAGCAGGATGCAAGAATTTTTACACTGATATCAGTCCGAAGCAGCATGTTGCCACGCGCAAAGCATTCATAACGATGATGCGTAATTAGTAGCCACAAATTAAAATGCAGTTAGATAACCGAAAAATGGTGCACTCAATATGTGCAAGACATTAAAGCTGGAACGCAGCTGTAAAAAAAGAGTGACAGATATTTCTTTTGACGGCAGCATATTTTTTTATTCTTTAGTTTGATATGTGATTAATTAATTAAAAACATTTTTGTTCTTTGTTTCTGTGCACACGTACATACTGTTGAATGAATCATTAATAATTGATTTTAATCATACATTAATTGAAGCAGTAATCCCGGAGCTGAATGTGGTCATAGTGAATCTTTAGAATTGAATTGAATAAACGTTATTACTTAATTAATTACCAAATTCCCTTTTAATACTATCTGTTGCTATTTTTTGAAAACTATGTATCCCAACTACCAATTTCCTGAACAAATCAAGCGCACTATTTGTTCTGTTATCTAAATCTAATTGCATTTTTATTTTTCGCCACTAATTACCGGATCATTATGCGTACGTTGTACATCACAACATGCCTAATTAGAGTGGATTGTTATCGGCGTTACAAATGTTGCTACCTTCTTTAAGTGACAAGTGTAGTAAACTTGTATTTACCTAACCGATTACCACCATTTCGTGCATAACTAACCAAACTGGAATCATCCTACATCCAGTTCAGATCGGACGCTAGCATTTAATAGGTTGCTGGGGAAAACTTTCCATATGCGGTCCTTAGTAAATCGATAGCCAGTCCACTACGGGATCATGATGTAATTAATTAATTTGAAAATTATGGGAGCACGTCAACATTTATTAACTTTGGAAAAACATGTGCATAGAATTTTTTAAAGAGAATTAGTTTGCTTGTAATAATACATTGTATTGAATCCACAATTTTTTTTGGATAAATGAGTAATCTGTATTTTACTAATTGAATTGAAAATATTTAGTTAATTGGATGTGTACATGTTCGTCCGGCAGGAGATATCAAAATTAAAAGATAGGAAATCCTTATTAATTAAAATTTAAGTACGTCATATTTCCAAACAAATATTTTCCAGAAAAAATTGCGATTGACGTGCCATATCCTGCCTGTCCCAATATTTACCAACGCTAACTTCGCATTATTAACAAACCACCAAAAACACCTAATTTAATTAACTAACTGTTGTGGAGTAATTAAAAATGATATGAACCGAACAGAAGTCCACAGCCATAGCAAAAAATGTGAAATGAGTGTGAGCACTTCATTTGTAAGCAAGATAAGTAGGAACTGTTATGGGGCTATCTATACAATATTTACACAAACCTTGACATGTATAAAAAGATTCAATGAACTTAATTTACTTATATACAGTTAGACGCATATTTCGAGAGACGCAACACTTAAACTTCATGCTAAACTGCAGTTTTGAAAAATTTCTAAACAAATTACGGATGAAGCAAAAATTATAATTTTTGGAGGTCGAAGCATTCAAATATGGAGAAATTGATTAAATCAACCCTCGTGGAAAAATACATTCGGGTTTCAGACTTTCAGACCTTAGAAGAATCGCAAAAGTCAGCGGACACCTCTTATACATGGGAAGGATAGGGATTTGGGTGTCTTGACTTTTTCAAACATTTTTCAAATATTCTTGTTTCTCTTGCTCGAGTTCACAAGTTCTACAAACTTGATTTTTTGTCCTAATTAATTTGGTAAACTATAATTAAATATTGAGTAATAGAAGTTTTGAGAAGAGGAATGAGTTAAGTTTTCTAAAGTTAGCGCGTACACTTTTTTGTTAACAAAACATCATACAATAATTTAGATTCCTCAATTGATGCCGACTTAGCATGCATATGAGAAAGGATAAAGAGGAACTGAAGAATCCAGAATAAAAATTCAAGCTTAAAGACAAATATTGGTGGAAATTAAATTAATTAGTTTTTAGTAAGAAGCACTACATTACCAACACTTTTGTGTACTAGGCAATACTAAAGCAAATTTGTCAATATTGCAATAGTAGGATTGTTTGTCTTGTCAGATACGAATAGAATTCCATGCATTCTACCGCAACAGGTAGGCCTGTCGGTATACCTAGTAAACGATGACAACATACTTGCACACATTAATTGGGCCGGATTATTAACATTTCTGCGATGACGCAAACTGTGTAGCTTAACATGACACAGAAAAGGAAAAAGTTGTCAGGCAAGCCATGTTTACACGGCAAAGGTTCATCGATTTCAGTCATAAACTTAGACTGCCTTCAGGTAAACTGCTTGACTCTTTGTAGCGGACACAACGTACCAGGTAGAGACTATACTGTTTTGATTGTGATGTAATCGAGAAAGAAACACTTCTGATACACATCAACAAATTAATATTACAACTTACCTGGTTGAAGTAACAATGTATGTTATTGGTATTACCAAGAAATTGCTGTGTGACCTTACTTGGAAAATCAAATAAATTCAGGTGCGTTATTTGTCCCGTGAATGGTGAAATAAACATGTCCAAAAACCGGTCCGAAACAAACTTGTTTGTTTGTTCAAATGTCTTAACTGCATATGACGGAGCGCTCATAAAACAACGAAACGTTTATTTCGGTCCCTGAAATTCAGAAATTTCCATTATTTACCTTATTGGAAATTTAGATGCCGCAGTGACGAAACTGAAATGTTTCTATATATTGCAAAAACAGAAATTTTGTTTTTATTACTAAAAAGTACGGTCGCTTCAGTGCCACAAAATACCAGACGAAAAAATCCCAATATTCAAGAGGTTGCTGAATACTGGAAAATGCTACAATTCCGGGAATCAACAGCCGCGCGTTTTATGTGGCGGAGCATGTATAGAACATGTCATTAAAACGCCAGGCATCGTTTGCCATCCTGTGGAATCTTACAGGCACTCTACATCCGCCAGAATATATATATATGCGAGCGCCCAAGAGAAATTTGGCGTCAGGTGTGTACACCATTTCCTTTCACATTCTATTCGCTTATGTCAAAGGACTGGATAATGTGGCCTTTTGTGAGTCTTGTGTGAGTGTAAACGATCCCAGTACATTTGGCGATGTTTTGGCGTTGATTCGGGGCAAATTAACAAATTCATCACTGCCACCAAGCGATCATGTTCCGACGGAACTGCTTGACATCACATTACTTCCATGTTCCACCAAGGAACCCACAGTACCACCACAGCTTTATATGCTCAACGATAAAGCAAGTCACTCACTTATTAACTACCGGAAGCATGAAATGCTTATAAAGGTAGTTATTGCGATTGTTCTGTTTGTCTGTATGTGTGTCCGTAAGTCTGTAAACACTGAAACGTTTGTTAACGTTGACGGATTTTGCTCAAATTTTGCACAGAGGTACCTCAGGTCATGAGAAAATTCGGTATTGATTTTGGGCCCCCAGGACCCAACCCCGGGGGAACGGTGGGGGTAAGGGCCCCCATACATTCTTATGGTCAAAATTTTTGATTGGCTTATCAGATACAGAATTTTATGCTGATCATTTTTTGTCATCACACTATGTGTCAATCCTCACAACTGTAGGAGTGGTGGCTCCCTGAAAGTGTGGGTGTGGTAAGAGGCAAAATGTTAATTGAGAGAAAAGTCAAGTTTAGCGTGCTGGGAGATGAAATAGGTGCTTTATTACTCCGAATTGCACACATCGAACTTCCGGTAGTTTTATAATTCGGGTTTACACCTGCTCTAGTTTGTACCTACTTTTATTTTAAAATGCATCGTATCAAAATATTATTATTTGTCGTTTAGGAAAACGAAGAACCAGTACAAACTGACTCCATAATCTACCATCCCACAGAAGGATTTCGTTGCAGAGAAAACCAGATCTTTAACGGCACGTACGTCTGCCGCCAGGTTCCATCCTCGCTAAGGCTCACTGCTTATTCATCGCCCCCTTCTCAAGATAAATACAAGTTTATCCCAATTTCAGACTCAATAAAACTGTTCACATAGGACACAATTGAAATAAAATGCACGTCGTCATCAGGTGGGAAGGTCAGTCTTCAAGTCGAGGGCATTTCAGATAACAACTTCACCATTTCATATTCCAATACGACTGATGGCGCAGTAACTCACATTGCCACTCAAGTTGTCGCAGGCGCCGGCACAAATGAATGTCTTGGCGGCATCACGGCAAAAGTAGTTTGCTCCAGTGATGAGGGTGAAGTGCTGAAGGAGTGGAAGGTGGAGTTTGTGGAAACCCAAGAAATGTTCCTAGATACATACTCCAGTGAGGTGAACTGCTTTTCCAAAGTGAGTCCAAAAACAGTAGAAACCGTATGGTGCTCCCATGGAGTCAACTGTGGCTTCTTGCAGCGTTGTGTGGAGAATGATGGTCTGTGCAATATCCGTACACTTAAGCACTTTTTGTCAACGGGGGATAATTTCTGCTGGATTCCCAGTCTGCAGCAGATCCGACATTGTAACTTCCTACCGTACTATCATTTCAGTGGCATTGCGCGTTGTAAAGTGGAGGGATTGGTGAAACAGTGGAAGTATTTTGTAGCACTGGACTCAAAAGGATGAACTCCGCTTCTGAACTCTTTGAGTTCAGAAGAAGTCGCATACTTTTAAGTGACAATGGGGACACCATTAAAATCCGAAATACGCGTTCCGAGAACCCGAGGAAAGTTAAGGAATTAAATGTGATTAGAGTACTGTATATAATATAGGTACTTCCCAAAGAGGCGGTGAGAATTCATTGTCTGGCTCCTTGGTGGAATTCCACAGATGTCATGCGGGCTTGGACAGCATTTAAGATAAATGGTAAAATGGTATACATAGTTCTGTCAACAATTAACTTGGTTCTGTTTTAAGTGTGACTACTGATAAAGTGCTAAAATTTCACCTGGTATATTCACATATGAAATGGTCAAGTGTGGAAGCCTGGCCAGCAGCATTTCTGAAACCAAATGCTTGTGTCATTGCACTGGCAAAAAGGATGCTTCTTCCGCGAAAAATTAAATTTGCAGTAACTAAAGTACCAAAATGCTTTAATAATTTGCAAGCGCATTGTGAAAATGTTGGTTTCAAGTATATGTATTTTTTTGTTTCAATTGAATGTAATAAAATCATGCTGATACTATAATGGGATTACCAATCACACAAATAATAAATTGCGAGTTTATTAATGAAATTTCTAAATATCCTTAAGGTATTCATAATTAAATAAAAAATATGTCACTAATCGAAAGAATGTTGGAATGCAGCGCGGAATAATTTGTCGTTTTAAAATGTGTGCATAATGGTTGTTGGCATTTATAAGTAAAAACAAGCATTATTTTTGCCGTGGCCCTGCCAAATTCATTATCCCATCTCATTTATTTCTTAACAAGGGTGATTTATCATTATTACAAATTCATGCTGGCGTGTGGTAATATTGCATTTGAAATGGTATTTTAAAGATCAGTATGCTTGAGCTGTAGAATGGTAGTAAAAACACATTTTCCCTAACTATTTACAAATACGTCTACTTGATTTATTTAAAAGTAAACTTGTCCTTCCATAAGTCGACTGGAATTACGAGGAAGGAGCAAAGTCAGTTTACTTAGAAAAAGAAATAATGTTGACGTCGTTATATACGTATGTATGTATGTACTTATATTTGTGGTGGTGCTTCCGTTGACCAACTCTAACATGCTGGACTATTGTAAAACTTGTTTTGCTGTTGTTAATGAGATGTACGAGATGTGCTCATCTCCTATTAACATGGACAACAATTTTCGTTACTAGGTAAGCTGTATCCACTCCCTAAATCATACAAAATAATCAAAGCAGTACCTTTTTCAAACTGAAAATGCTCATTTGGTGACAAAATCTAAAAACCTGTTGTGAGTTCAATTCACATCTTTAGAAAGTCATTGTCTGGTCATCTTTGGTTTTTGTAGTCGGTTCCACGTAACATGCATGCATCAAAGGAAAAGGCTTTCTTCATGCAACTACTCTCCATAAATTTTGTCGCTTTGGTGATTTTGCTTGTATACTTGAAAAGTATTATTGCTCATCTCATTAAAAAACTCTGACAGCCTCGTTTCTAAACACCTAAATTCAATAATCGTTTGCAATTTAGTCGTACTGGATAAAATTCCAAGAAATCATTATCCGTGTCGTTCCGAGAAAAGTGGTCCATTCTCAATGTAGGACGCAGCAATTTGTACCAACTTTCAAACAATTATGGGTGATATAAATACGGAGTTGAACTTTTATTTGCTTC
The DNA here is from genome assembly GCA_004115045.4 of Sinella curviseta. NCBI lineage: Eukaryota > Metazoa > Arthropoda > Collembola > Entomobryomorpha > Entomobryidae > Sinella > Sinella curviseta. The sequence continues at coordinate 3,437,765 of CM023200.3, read as the reverse complement.
AATCCACTCGTAACCTATAGCGACACAGCCAGCATACGGAGCAACAAATGCTACTTGAGTAAACTGCGCAAATTTGAAACTGAGCGAATTGAGAAAGGTAATATCATAGTGTTTACCATTAGCATTAGTTTGTCATTAGGTTTGTTGCTAACTTTCGTTAAAACTTTATTTATTTTTGATGCAGATACTTTCCGGAAGATGAATCACAAGAACTTGTGTTGCGTGGCCATTCTGGCGTCACTTGTTCTTCTCTGTACCTTCCCGGATTCGGTATCATCAGAGGCGGTGGATACTAGAAATCCATTTGGCAAACTGGGCGAATTTGGAAGTACAGCAAGGACTCGGGTAAAACGGCAAATTGGAACCCGTTCTTGTCAAACATGTACAGCATGCAATTCGAATGGGTGCTATACTTACTCCTGCCATTGCAATAGGTTCTAGATGTTTTTAACCCATTTGGAAATGTAGAGCAGAACGAGATACGTGATGTGTTTGTTACATCATCGTTCAATATCTCAATCATCGTTTAAGCCGGTGTAATAACATTTATTGTTTTTTTCTCAGTCTTTTATTCGCCTTTCTTTACGTTGTAGTAGCAACTGTTAAGCTATATGTGAGGAGTAACTTAAGTATCAATATCAAGTAATAATCGATGACTAATTATTGTAAAACTGTAAAATAATAAAACTTATCTCCTGAAGATTGAATAAACTGAATTAAATAGAAGCTTTTGTTTAAACAATCAACTTGTACCACGTAACTGCAGGTTTGGTATCATCAGCGTGAAATACAATGTTACCACAACTTACATTTCCACCATTCACATTTTTAAACATCCACGAAATTCGAACGATCAAATGTTTCACTATTACAACCACAAAATTACGAATGTCGCTCACAAGAAAGCACATAATAAATACTCAGCACTCTTGATAATAAATTCTTCACATGCCGTCGTCGCAGGCCATTTTCACTTGCCCAATCACTAACCCCAATGTAAATGGTGGTTGTCGTTTGTCGATATACATGTTGGAACTGAAGTCTACACTGGCTACTGGAGGGGACTGTCCGTGTGTAGTAATATTACGCTGCAGTAATAACACGAGATGTGAACAACAACAACAATACATGCAACAGGTAGTACAGGGGAATGGGTGAAACTTTGGGAACGGGCCAATTTGCTTAAAGGTGGCCCTGGAAGCGAATTTTGGGCGGCAAATCAAAACGAAGCTACAAAATTAGCTTATGAGCGAAGTAAACAAAAGGACAATGTGGAGCAAGGACTCGTACTACAGGGACGAATATTAACCGTATGAATAATATCAACGAAGGTTACCACCTTAAATCAGGACTACCTTCGATTTTACTTATTTGTGCTTTGGTTGATGGACCATAGTGTATATGTAATATGTGTGTCAGGGGTGATTTTCGGTGGTGTTTTTGTGACTATTTAGTTAACTAATTGCCCACTTTTCTTTAAATGACTTGCCCTAATCTCAATCACCCAGCTCCGTTTTTCTGACAAAAATAAAGGATTACAGAATAAATTGTTCGAAAGGCTAATCTCGACTTCACTTGATCATAATAATTTGCAACGCCCAGATGAGAATCGATTTACACAATAGCATTTATAAATAACTTGAGATTAAATTGAAAGGAAATTGTTCTATTGACAATGAGTATTTACTACTATTTTATTTAAAAGGAAACGCTACTCGAATATTTAATTAATTGAACGTACTTTACTACTAGGTATTTAATTAAATTAATTGATTGTATCTCTTAGGTAACTCTATTTAATTTTTAATTGCGCATTAACCCGGGTATTATGCTGAGAGTAGAGTAGTAGTAAGAATTTTTGGTAACCCACCGAAAGAATGGAGGCAACCGGGAAAGGCTGACTACGGTAAGGTGGGTACCGAAAGAGAGATTCTGATGTGGGGAAGCTGGAAAGCCTCACCACACAGAACTCAAGAGACAGAAAATAAACTCTTAATTTTAGTTACAAGTGTCTTACACCAAAGTACACTAATAATAACAATAAGAGCAGGTGGCAGGGGTAAACTGAGACTTCGGTGGAAACTGCATCCCTGGTGACGTTAGCGTGGCTACGCAGCACTATGCTGGAAATCCAAGCTGACCAAAAACCCGATAGAAGAAATCCCGTAAACAATAGCCATAAACGAAGGCCGTAAAACGAAGTCCGGTAAAACGAGCACCACTTAAATACACAACACTCTCCGCTCTGGATGAAAATCCATCCTTGGTGGACGTGTGACCAAAAACTAAAGCTTCGATGACACCAGAAAACGCCCGATATTACGCCTGAGAAACGCCAGTATTACGCCAAGAAATACGCCAGAAATACGCTTTTGATGATGATGAGAAGAGCCCACCGCTCTGGTTGAAACTTTTTCCTTGACTGACTACTCAAGGTTAAAGAGCGAGCGAACGATGGATATCGTTCGAAGGCTCGCTGGAAGTCAGTGCTAAAATGCATTGCTTCCCCCTACCCCACTAATGCAATGTGAAAGATTGAGATGCCTAGCATGCTTTTTCTGTCTCCTACTATCCTCTTTGCTTGCTTGCTTTTGCTTTGCTTTAAAAAATAATATTTTCTGAAATATTCTATTCTGTGTAAAACTCACAGAATAGAATATAAGCAGGGAAAAAGAGAACCTTTTCTTCTGCTCTGCAGCTTATCTTTGCTTTTGCTGCTGTTATCTCGTCTCTCGTCGAGCCGAGGCAGCGTTATCTGCTGCTTTGCATATTTATTGCTTATGCAAATGAGCAACAAGCAGCAGAGCCAGAAATGGCCTTACAACATCCCTCCCCTTCGAAACAAAAGGTCCCACTTTTGATTTATTTAAACCCTTCCCATTAAAGTTTCAAGAGATCAATCCGATGCCTAAACCGTAACCAAGGATTCAAGAAATAATTGCCAGCTTAACTTTCTGCTTTAATTTTAACTTTAAGTAACCCGCTGTGCCATTTCCGTAGACTGGAAATGTCTAATGCACGCTTCTCAGCATACCGGAAAACCCTTCTTGACCAATTCCTATCTTGACTATTTCCCTTTACATAATTGTGAAATCTCTGTTCCTGACATTCTAAGACTTTCGTCAACAGCGAATGGACTACATGATGGCTTCTCTCTACTAAGCCAGGCTCTAATTTCAATTTCGTTTGACTGGAAAATGGAAAGTTACAAATTGGTTGGTATTCATTTTCAAAAATTTCCAAGTATTTACTGTAAGCAAAGAGTTTAGATGCGCGGTGGATTTCCTCAAGAATTAGTGTGAGGTAGCATTTATGCAACATCCTTTCCCTAAATCTTTCATGGTTTCCTTGACAAGGCAACACTATTTCCTCTTTGCAAAAGTCTAACTCTTTGCCGTTAACAATAGGCTTGATTTCATTCTCATAATCTTTTGAAATTAAAGGAGCTTTCTCAGGTGAGATGTGTATGCTACTGTTTTGGAATTGTTTGTCTAATGTGCTAGAACTATGCCGAGACCGCTTTTGTGGTAATCTTATAAACTCGCTAAACTCGAGATGATCTACTTTTCTTTTTCTCCCTCTCCTTGAAAATGCGAAAGCGTCATTATCACTGATGTATTGGCTGTGTGGCCCTAAGTTACGAGGAGTATGAACAAACTGATCACAAGGAACGGTAGAATGAAGACTAATGTAATCACGTGATCTAGTGTTAAATGCGAGTGTGGCTACTTCTGAAGGCTCATAATAAAACTCATTCTCAACTGCCACATTTTGAGTAAATCTACACTCGCTATCATTGTCCCTAATTGGATTGTTCACGTGATAAACTAAACTGGTGCCTTCCCTACTTGCATAATTATTCTCATGTGCGTGAGTAACTGCTAGAGAATCATGGTAATCTAACTCGCTAGCAAAGCGTTGACCCGCTGAATTGGAGGAGCAGGTACGGTGGAGTCCACCGTAACGTATTTGTTCTTTGTAACCTGTATTCCCCCTCTTCCCAAAAAATGGCCACCGGTCATTATCTTTTGTCCACGAGGACTGTGGCTGGCTACCATAATTACTAAGCTGAAGTGACCTTTCATGTTTTTCATGGCTTAGCTTTAAGAGCAGTTTCAGGTAGAAATCTTTTGACATTATTTACATTAAGGCATGACTAACTTTCTTAAGGATTACTAAAAAGGCAAGAAATTCCTTGTAATACTCTACATATAAAACTGAACTTTGTTCTTCGTGTGCACGACCTTAAATTCAAAAGTGAACAATAGCGAACCAACTAACAATCGATACAGTTAACTAGCTTACAAAGGAAAATCAATGCGTGTAATTTCCTTTCTTGTTGCTTATCATAATATGCAAGTGAATGGTTGTGTGTGGTGCTCGATGCAAATTAGGAGGCATTTATTCCTAACTAGCAATGGACTGACTAAAGTGAAGTTACAATGCACTGAATGCAATGACTAGTGATCGTTGTGTGTGGTGCTCGTGTAAATAAGGGACTCAAATTAGAATAAAAATTCCCTTCCTAGCTTTTCTATTGTTGCTTTTATACCTTATTATTAAAACGAATAATCTTACAATGAACGGACAATAAAACCTACAATGTACTTTTGACCTCAATTAAAAATGACAATGAACCTTACTGATGCTACCGCCTAAATGTTCCACCTCGCGCTGCCGAAAACCCGCTTAAAATATTTTACCTTTACAATAGAGTTTCTTTAAAAATAGTACGTTATGACAATTAACTTTTAACCGAAATACCGATTCTCATCAAATGCGACAGAAAATTAACTATTTTTTAAAAACGAATTGAAAATAAAATTCAATTTTGAAAAAGAGAGTACTGAAGGTAAGAATCTGAGGAGTCACCAGGTGTCAGGGGTGATTTTCGGTGGTGTTTTTGTGACTATTTAGTTAACTAATTGCCCACTTTTCTTTAAATGACTTGCCCTAATCTCAATCACCCAGCTCCGTTTTTCTGACAAAAATAAAGGATTACAGAATAAATTGTTCGAAAGGCTAATCTCGACTTCACTTGATCATAATAATTTGCAACGCCCAGATGAGAATCGATTTACACAATAGCATTTATAAATAACTTGAGATTAAATTGAAAGGAAATTGTTCTATTGACAATGAGTATTTACTACTATTTTATTTAAAAGGAAACGCTACTCGAATATTTAATTAATTGAACGTACTTTACTACTAGGTATTTAATTAAATTAATTGATTGTATCTCTTAGGTAACTCTATTTAATTTTTAATTGCGCATTAACCCGGGTATTATGCTGAGAGTAGAGTAGTAGTAAGAATTTTTGGTAACCCACCGAAAGAATGGAGGCAACCGGGAAAGGCTGACTACGGTAAGGTGGGTACCGAAAGAGAGATTCTGATGTGGGGAAGCTGGAAAGCCTCACCACACAGAACTCAAGAGACAGAAAATAAACTCTTAATTTTAGTTACAAGTGTCTTACACCAAAGTACACTAATAATAACAATAAGAGCAGGTGGCAGGGGTAAACTGAGACTTCGGTGGAAACTGCATCCCTGGTGACGTTAGCGTGGCTACGCAGCACTATGCTGGAAATCCAAGCTGACCAAAAACCCGATAGAAGAAATCCCGTAAACAATAGCCATAAACGAAGGCCGTAAAACGAAGTCCGGTAAAACGAGCACCACTTAAATACACAACACTCTCCGCTCTGGATGAAAATCCATCCTTGGTGGACGTGTGACCAAAAACTAAAGCTTCGATGACACCAGAAAACGCCCGATATTACGCCTGAGAAACGCCAGTATTACGCCAAGAAATACGCCAGAAATACGCTTTTGATGATGATGAGAAGAGCCCACCGCTCTGGTTGAAACTTTTTCCTTGACTGACTACTCAAGGTTAAAGAGCGAGCGAACGATGGATATCGTTCGAAGGCTCGCTGGAAGTCAGTGCTAAAATGCATTGCTTCCCCCTACCCCACTAATGCAATGTGAAAGATTGAGATGCCTAGCATGCTTTTTCTGTCTCCTACTATCCTCTTTGCTTGCTTGCTTTTGCTTTGCTTTAAAAAATAATATTTTCTGAAATATTCTATTCTGTGTAAAACTCACAGAATAGAATATAAGCAGGGAAAAAGAGAACCTTTTCTTCTGCTCTGCAGCTTATCTTTGCTTTTGCTGCTGTTATCTCGTCTCTCGTCGAGCCGAGGCAGCGTTATCTGCTGCTTTGCATATTTATTGCTTATGCAAATGAGCAACAAGCAGCAGAGCCAGAAATGGCCTTACATGTGTCATGTTGCAGCTTCCGGAAGTCGCCTTGGGGGTGGATGGTCTTGGTCCCAACATTACCGTTCAACATTCGTTTAGAACCTTAAATGAATGCGACGCCAGTTTTAAAAAACTTTCATATTTCCGATATTTGCGGTGTTCAACTGACAAGTAGACTCACAGTCCGGTCCCCTCGACATCGGAATAACATTAGTTCAGTTTTGTAGACATTTTTTCGCTGATTCCGAATATGCTTATCTCCGATCTGACAAATTTGATTTACGGATTCTACATGATAAAAACGGTGACGCTTTTAGCATTGGAATAGGATATTCATTGCCATAACGTACACTCAAGTTTATTATGTAAGCCTACTATTCTTCCAATCACGCTTCCGTGATATTTTCTTTGATTCTAGAATTCTTTCGTTGCAGAATAATTCAATATAGTATACTTGATTTCAAATGCAAGTCAGCCCTCAGAAGGTGTCAGAGAATGCCGCATTTAGTAACCACATTTACTATGTCACAACAAGTGTCTTGTATATGAATCCAAGGAATCTGTAAATTTTAAACAGAACTTAAACCAACTATCATCAAAAACGCATTCGACATCACTATTGCAACGTCCCATTTCGCACACATTTATTCTCATGCATCTGTAACGCTACGTCAATGTTTTTCACGTTGTACTGAAATTACAGGAGTGCTTCGGAAATACAACGAAAGCGTCTTCGTGAGTGGTGGCAGGTTCCAAATCAAGTACATATGGCGGGTAGTTCTGCAAATGAAAATGTTTTACAAAAACGATAATTTGGAACTTAAAAGTTCCCCATTTACATATTTTGAAACTCCACAATATGTCGTATATCATTGTCATGTATGTATGTATGTATTTTATTACAACTCTTTTAGGCGTAAGCCTATAGAGCATCATTTCAGAGTGGAGTAACATTGATATTTTTTACATTTGCACATTCATTTTGACAAGGACTTTTAACATAACTTTGAGTTCCGTCTTACTGGTAGTGAAATATTATTGTATTAGAAAAAAAAACCATTAGCATCACAATATATAATATTATGCTGGTTACATAGCTCGTAAAAAATGTAGGCTACTTAAAAGTATGATAAAATCTAATAACATCTCTTCATTATAACATATTATCAATAATATTTTTTTCGTTTTATGGTTCACGTTTAACAAGATTAAAATGGTATAGAGAAGTACACAACAGCTTTACTCATGAAAGAATTCACTTGAAACACATTGTACACGTACACCGGGCTTCAAAGAACCGACATTGACAAGATTAGTAAAATGTACTCTTGTTTATATTTCTAATCCGATATATTATTGTAAAAAATGTACAATAGTTGCGATTTTTAAGGAAACACTTTTGATTATGTCCCGAGTAATTACGGCGAGTAAATATGATGGCAATATCCTCGTAATATTTCACATTGCCTGATGCTTGCACTTTCCCCGCAGCAATTTCGTTTGCTTCTAATAAACTAGGACGGGTGTAAACCCGAATTATAAAACTACCGGAAGTCCGACGTGTGCAATTCGGAGTAATAAAGCATCTATTTCATCTCCCAACACGCTAAACTTGACTTCTCTCTCAATTAACATTTTGCCCCCTACCCCACCCACATAGTGTGGTGACAAAAATGATCAGCATAAAATTCTCTATCAGATAAGCCAATAAAAAATTTTGCCCATAAGAATGTATGGGGGACCTTACCCCCCGCCGTTCCCCTGGGGTTGGGTACCGGGGACCCAAAATCAATTCCGAATTTTCTCATGACATGAGGTACCTCTATGCAAAATTTTAGCAAAATCCGTCAACGTTAACAAAAGTTATAGTGTTTACAGACTTACGGACACAGACAGACAAACATAAAAATCGCAATAACTACCTATATAAGCATTTCATGCTTCCGGTAGTAAAAAAATAATCCATGTAGCAACATAAGTGATAAGGAGATTACACTTATAACACCATAGTATCAATTGTCAGGTACAGATTGTCGCCTGACTTGATTCAGTACTTACGCGTGGTTTATCTACTTTAATCTAGAGTAGTAGTTTAATTCTGCTGACAAGTAATCCCTAATAATTATATACGTTTTCAGTACTGAGGTTCAGGCAATGCGAACGGATGGTCGTAATATTAGATTGGGTAAAAACTAATTAGTTGAACCAGCTTTCTAAAATATAATAGAAATTGTGGACAAGTTTCTTCGCAACTTACTTCTATCCTAAACTTGAGCATACATATTGGCCAGTAGATAAAGACATTATTGAGTTCTGCTGCTACAGCCCTGACCTGGACTTTCCTCAACACTTCTTGATTGAAACCAACTGCACATAATTATTGCAGTTGGGGAATCGTTGTATATTTAGCTCCACCAGCCCGATGAGGTAGGTCACTGCATAATTCTGACTGCAATTATTAAGTAGTCTCCAATCAGCCAACCACATATCATGATTTTGTAATTGGTGAAGATAAATCGTCCTGAAATTGATGCTGAGATATTCGTCTTCATTTAAACCAACCAAGCTTTTTCCAGAGCTGTATAACGGCGTTACAAAATTTGTCGTTTTCGTTACCGTTATCGTTACTAACGAAAACGGTAACGAAAAACGCTATATAGATAATAAAGTAACGAAAAGCGGTAACGGTAACGCAATTTCCTGAGCAAGGTAGCGAAAAACGGTAACGATAACGCACCGCCGTGGACAAAGTAACGAGTAAATCTAAGTAAATCATCATTATCATCACTCTTACAAGTGCAAGAGCAACATAGACTCCGAAAGTGCATCTATAATATGCAGCATAATTAACTAATGTGACATTGATCTGAAAAACTAAAGGTTGGTAACAACTAATTTATTATTAGTATACAACCCGTATACCTGCAGCCGAAAATTTTCAGTACTTTATCGCGTGTGCACAAATTATTACAAAACCATATTTTAAATTGAATGAAAGTTGTTGTGCATGCTAGTAGCCACATGTTACAAAATGGAAATACAAAATTTATGAATTATGACTTCTATTATTTTTATTGAAACAAAGTAATATTTGTAAGAAATTTAATTATCGCCTCAAAGCGACATACAAGGTGATAGTCTAGAACAAAACCAAATCCTTATTTAGTTTCAGAAACTAAGGTACTCAAACCGCTACACAAACAAGTTACTTTAACGGATCACTCGGCATCATCCTTTGAATATGCTTCAGGAGCCTCTCTTCAGTGTTAAATGCACTTCCACAGAGACATCGTGGACAGTTGGCGATGCTGCTTTGACCCGGTATCATGGGCCGTATTCCATGCGGTTTAGAGGAAGAAGATGCATCCACTTTTGTCTGGTTAGCCTTCCAGTTAGTTTTGCGACTGCGAACCGGAAAACAAAAACAGTGTTTATACTTGGTTCACCCATTTCATCACAAATAATTAATATGTTTTGTAAACAGTATATTAAATATTAAATTACTGAATCTTGTGCATGTGCATCTGAAACAGCTTCATGATTTTGAAGCTTTCACCGCATTCGGGGCAACTCATGTCAGCCACTTCGCGGGTCTCGGTAGACTTTTTGTGAAATTTCTTGACATGAGCTTCAAGATTGGCCGTAGTTCTAAATCTGCTTATGCACATGTCACATCGAAATCTGTAATTGTGAGCAGCTTTATGACGTTGTATGTGTTTGAGTCGATCGGCGCAGATATTGAACCCTTTCCCGCACAGGCACTTGAAGGAACCGTCGGATGAGTTTATTTTGTCCTCCCCATGAGGCGTCGCCCTCGGGTCCTTCCTCTTTGGACTAGCAGAAAAATACACTATAATTAGTGGGTCCTTAAATTGTTGCGAAATAATTTGAGTTAATAAAATATTAAATATTTATGTACTGTTCCAAGCGGCGATGAGCTTTGTGTGCCTCCTTATCCGTGAAAATGGCTCCACAATCAATGCAGCCAGTAGTCCCCTCCGCGTACTTTGTCAAGTGACGTTGTACCATGTGAACCTTCATCTTGTTGAGACTAAAGAACTGCTTTTGACACAGCTCACATTTGAACTTTGGCTCTTCCGTAAAAAAGCGGATGTGGATGTTGAGGCGACCGAGATTAGGAAATGAGTTTCCACACAGACAGACGTAATGCTCCCGTCGCGATTTCGATTCGTCAATGACGTGAATCTTTGCCCTGTTTCTTCTAACGGCGACATTGGACACTGGTTTAGGGAGGAACGGGTCAGTATCCTCCAAATTGTCAGGTGTCTTTCCAGTTTGCCCGGAGGAAGAGTCATCGTCATCATCAGGGTCCTCCTCCAAGTCATAGTCCATGTCACTTTCTGAACTACCCTCCCACTCGGATTCCTCCCCATCCTCCAGTTCCACTTTAGGTACAATTTCTTCCTTGACGATGTCCACAGGGTCATCATTGGCCACATTTGTATCTTCCATTGGCTCAGTCTTCACTTCAGTAGCCTGCTCCATCGAAGAACTGGAGAGCTGTTCCAGTTCCTCCAACTCCGCAGAATGGAATGGATAATTAAATCCGCCGTAGTCATCTGCAGATAAAACAGTTAACTAAAATTAGTTCCCAGCAGTATAGAAATGTGTATGCTAATTTTATTATTAATTATGATCAAAAATTAAATTATATTTTATATTTCTCACGTGTCATCACAAAGTCGCTACTCTCATTGATAATGTTAATGAGCCCATTAACATTTAGTCCAGTTTTCCTTCCTCTGGAATTCTTGACTCTACCCGATTGCCTGATTGTCTTAATTATATCTTCCTTGGCTTGTCCGTACTTTCTGGTGGCGTCCAGAATCTCGTTATAAATTAACTTGACATTATCCACTGCCACATTACACCTTCCGCACAAATTTATCACCCAATCAGAGGAACTTCGACATAGTTTTAAATAATCTTGCAGTTTGTCCACAGGAATTTCCAGAAGGCTCCCAAGAATAAAAATTATGGGAAGCTGGTCGGATTTCGGAGAAAAAACCTGTCCATCACTATCACCAACTTCACCACTGTTTTCAATCACATCACTGTTGCATATCAAACAATGGTGACCACGACAATGACTTTCTGTTTCCATTGTAGTTGTTCCGTAGTTTGGCTGTTTAATTTAACGGTGATGTAGTTTAAAGGGCTTGTTATTTTTGTTGTGGTCGAGCAAGCTGAACGTAAACATCTGATCTGAAATGTGAGTGTAAACTGTCAGCTGTGTTTGATTTCGCTGTTGAAGCAAGTGGGAAAGCTATCCTGTTTTCTGCTTGCTCTGCTGCTGCTATGCTGGTATAGTAAAAGCTGACGTTGGCTTCTAAGGCAACCACGCGCTCTTTACATGCACAAGAAATACTGGGTGTGAATAAATGAATCTCGGTGGGAGATAATTTGGCAAATCTTTACATTCACTTTATTTTCCGTTAACAAATGATAATATTACTTATTTTATTGGTAAATTTGGAATCAATATAATAGATGATTAATTTTACAATGTAATTCAGTGAGCATTGAAGACAATTCAAGTCCAGCTAGCCAGCAAATGAACTGCAGTCACATCCTCGTGGGTATGGTGGGCATTTCGACATGTCGAAGCGATTTTTCAGGAAGCAGGCATTCCATACGGTGCACGAGAGTGTGCATGTAGGGCTAACTTGTCCCCAATCTATTCCGAACTGTGGGCGAGCATAACTTTCCGCGACCAATGATCCCAAAATGATTCCGCTGATGCAGATGGTAAGGAGCAGTATGGATATGATGGCCTTCATTTCTATAAGAAAGGATAAGTTGTGATTAGAAACTGATTTTGTTGAAATCACAAAAACTCATACCATTAAAATATGAAATACGCTATTTCCAGAAACTTACCGATGTCTTCGTTGATGGCTCTTGATCTGTGGGGAACGTTTAACAATTAGAACCAATATAAAGTGTTCGGTCGTGTGGCTGGAGTGATGTGATATTGGTGACTAATGGTTAGATGATGTCTGCGTGTAGCTTTTATATAATTTGAAATGATCATATCATTTTTCTATGCCAACATTAATTGGAAAGTTATAAATTCTTGACGTACAATTAATTGATTAATTAAAAATTAGTACACCATTTGATCATTTGTTACCTGTCTCAATCAATAGTTTAGTTCATTCAAGACACTTTGCTGCACGAAGTTGGACATATTGTTTGGTTATGTTCGTTATATGCAAAACCCAATGGTCAAATCATATTATGAACCATACTATAAATGCTTGAATATACAGGGTTCGAGTATACAATCGAATACCACGGATATTTTATAGTGAAGACACCGAATATGTTGCCATAAATTTTGAGATTTGGTACTGGTAGGTAAATTGCGAATAATGAATATTACCAGCCGAGTCATGCAATTTCTTGTTACGGAATATATGTCGTTGCACAGCATGGCGGTAACACATACGCCTGGAATGTTCAATTCGAAGACATCAGAGTTGGGTAACGCGCTCGATTGCGGTATGCGTTACCGTTATTCGTTAGTTCCCGCTGATGTTTGCGTTATGCGTTACCGTTATTCGTTATTTGAAATTTCAGATTGCGTTATCGTTGTCGTTATTCGTTATACAAAAGTTCAGATTGCGTTAGCGTTATTCGTTACTTTTTATTCAAGCATTTGGAAAATTTGCTACCTTTATCGGCAAATAACACAATAGTATGACATGTGTTTATGCATAATAATGTTCTACGCATGTCCATAACGCAAAATATGTTCCATAATTGCTAAATTAAAGCAGAATATACAGTACAGTTCAACTTTTGATCCTGCGGCAATTTGATTGCGTTATTCGTTGTCGATATTCGTTATTTACCGCTAGAATCTACGTTGTCGTTATCGTTATTCGTTATTTTGAGCACCCGTTGGCGTTATCGTTTGCGTTATCGTTGATAACGATAACGACAACGCAATAAAATAACGACGTTGTCCCATCTCTGGCAGACATAATTCCAATGTTAATTTTAATTGGTTTAGTTAATAGATTCGGAAAAGTAATTTCGTGGAAAAAACTAATTTGTACTCGATGTTAATTACTTTTTAAATTATATAAGACTCACGTCATGTCCTCTGCAACTATATTAACCCTCACATAGAATTAAATATACATTATTTGAGACGTCAAACTATGCAATGCTTGAGTAACTTTGTAATAATTAATTATATGGCATGTTAGTGACCCACACATAAAATTGAATACTCAAACTTTGAGTTGGTTCTCGGTATGTAGATTACAACTAATTAAGCTTAAATTCTCCTTGGTAATGTATGTCTATAATACTCAACCCAGGATCGTGATCAAATAAATAATTGTGAGATATTGAGCAAACAAAGTTGGACCATAATCAATCATCACGTGCTGAAAATAAATGTGTATGCCAGGAGCTCTACTTATGCACTGTAATCGTTTCTAAGGCAGCCTGAGAAATTTCCACAGAAATGATGAAGTGGTTGCCTGTATGATCGATTTCTCTGGGCGACTTTTATAGAAACTGAATGAGGGCTGCGTGTAAATTCAGAGGAGAATTTTTTAGACCTATGAGGTGAATTTGAGCTTTCTCGATAACTCTTTGCAGCACAGAAACATTTCACATACAAAATTTTATTTCAGCCTCTCAATATCATAATGGCGTGCATAGTGAGAATAATGTGAAAGTAACCAATTCCATTATTAACTACCGGAAGCATGAAATGCTTGAAAGGTAGTTATAGTGATTGATCTGTTTGTCTGTCTGTCTGTCTGTCCGTCAACACTCTAACTTCCCTCCACGTTGACCGATTTGGCTCAAATTTTGCATAGAGGTACCCTCCCCCAAGGGGACGTTCCCTATTGATTTTCAGCCATGTACCACATCATTGACCGGAAGTACGGGGGTCGACGTCTTTGAGGTGGTGGGGGTGAACAAGTGGTGAAAAATTTTAATTTTTTTAAATCGATAGAGGAGTTTAAGTCGATCATTTTTTGCCAAGGTACCATGGGTCAAATCGGTCTCCTGGCGGTGGGGTAGGCCGTTGAAGGTATGGGGTCCCCAGTCGTCAAAATTTTTTATTGCTTAAATCGATGGGGATTATCAATTTTAGCCTCAAAAAGGTTGTTGAATCGTCAAATATGTATCCAAACATGTATTTTTTGCATTCATTACTCTTCCGGTAGTTATGTGTTAAAGGTTACACCTTACTAGTTTAAAAATACATTCATTCTTTCCAAGTTGAACAATCTCGATAAGTTATAGTCGACTTCTCATCAGTATAATATATTAGCTCTTCATGTGCTGATACATTCCTTTGATGGCTATATAGCCATAACGTGTTGAACGTTTCAATCCATATGAAAAAATGAGAACCAGTATATTACCTAAGCGTATATTACATAATGTTGGGATACTCTCGTAAATCGGTTGAAGGATGTCGAAAATATGAAGTGAATGGCTCAGGTTACGTGAAGCTGATCCAGACTTTATAATAATGAAAGGAAGTAATTACGTCCAAATATGAAGCTGATAATGCCTGAAAGATAGTTATTTCGATTGATTTGTTTGTACGTGCGACTGGTAGCACGATTACTCCGCCCCACGTTTACAGATTCGGTCCAAAATTTGTAGTTTGATTATTCGAAATTCGTTTCCATGTCAAACCATTGAGTGTACTGATGTATCTACACTCCTGTTACCTCTGGTAATCTGTCGTTTATCTGGAAATGATGGCGACAAATCAAATACTCTGGCAGACAGTCTATAAGTGGTGGAGCGAACGAATAACTGGCCAATCAATTAAAGCGTCTTCAGGCAATAAGGACTGGCAAGGGTTTAAGGAAGGCCCAATTGATGAAAAAACTTCAAACATTTATTTGCTCATCTTCTTTCACCATCAGCATTCCCCATTCCCTACTCTAATCATCATCACAAGGCAACCAAAACTTTTCTTTACATGGCAATACCAATCCACACTATGAATTGTATTTACATGTTTCTATACCTAGTTACTAATGTAGTGTGTGTATTGTACATGGAATTTGTATATGTACGCATGTTTACGCCGTCTTATGTATACAGTTCATGACGAGAACTATCATCACTCGGAAACTGATACCTACCAGATAATTATACTATTAGTAATATCTATTCAAATTTATCTCATGTCACATTATGTACGCTTAAATTCCATATCGTTACGAAACATTTTATGGAGTAGTTAAATCTTCATGTGAATAGGGACTAATATGTACAAACTTTAAAATAATTTGTTGTATACCTAATATAGTATTTGACATTTTTTTGAGAAATTTTTTAAATATGTTCAATTCTTATTCACATTCATGTCATCGTGACTACGTGACCAATAGCCCATCTGCCTTCACTTTACAATATTCAGCTAACATTACTTAACAGTATACATTTGACACAATCACGTTTTTTAAACTTAGCACATTAAATCGATAGCCACCGACAATCATTCAAATATGAAAGCAGCTCTACAGCCAAATGGAATACAATTTCCACAGTTTCCACAAACGAGAATTTTTAAATCATGTCCGGTCTACAAAACTTGTACCTTGCACAAATTTAATTTCATTCTGAGCCACCAGCGTTTGATACAGGTTCGAGCAGATCGAGTCAACATTATCACCTTGTTTAAAGCAAAAGTTACAAACTGCAAAGACCGTCGTCTGATCTCTATGACATATATGAAATTGGAGAGCAAAATACCGGCGAAAAGGACATGAAATATTAGCGAGGCGTTTCCGTGCATTGAAGGCATCTCTGGTGTTGCGTTCTTTAGTACCGGTACGAAATTTGTTCTGTCCTGAGCCCATTTGGACCACCAATCCCATATTCCGGAATCACGTAATCCCTGAATACGTTTTATAACGTTGGGATGAACGGATCCGCCGTAGTACGGTTGAAGCACAACGTCAACGGTGGAATTTCCATACTCTTCATTTCCAACGTATATCCTTTGGTTTGGATCTGCGTGAAACAATTTCCTTGCATATTGTTTAGCAAAGAAGGATGGAAGTACCAGTGCGGATTTTTTACATGACACCAAGTACTCCCACAACACTTCGTGTTGAGATTGCAGTAGTTCATTTACAATTTGATAATTAATATCATCCCAGGAAGATTTTCCGGGCTTGTACACGTTCATTTGATATTTAGTAAAAATTTTGGAAATCATAGCTGGACTGCTCCCATGGAGTGCCGTGTAGTTTATCAATTGATTCATTATATCATCCCAATTGATTCTTTCAATCAATGAAACCCATTCAAGTACTTCTGATTTCACGTAACTGATACAATAGTACTGTTTACCATTGGCACAAATAGTGTGATTGTCACGCATATGAATGCCACTCAAACCCGGAAACTCCAATTCGTCGTTACTAAAAGAAACATAGACGAAAACGTCCCGAAACCTAGTATAAACGGTAAAGCCATCTTCTACAAGTTCCGAGAACTTTGTGTACGGAATGAACGGTTTTGCAGATATCATGTTGTACACATTTGTGTTTTTGTACCCGTTACTCAGCACTATCCCAGCCAGTAGTATTGCTGCCATTGTGATTCGCAGCTTTGCATTCTTTGAGTATCTGGATGCAAATGGGTCACCTTGCTCCAATAATACTTTAACGCTTGGGAGAATGGATGAAATCACGCCCCTTCCAAACTTGGAATTAGACTCTGTCAGAAATTTCTGATGTGTTCTTGTATACACAAGAATAACAGTCAGTATACAAACCCATACCGATGTCTCATATATGTTGAGAAATTCATTTAGCCCGGCCGACTGTTTTCCGCGTCCACCTCCGCAACTCACAAACGACAATTTTGTCAAGTCCATGTATGATAGACGCTCAATTATAGGACCGTACTTGTAGTTTGTTTCTACTTTCATTTTTAATTGAATACCGCTCTCATAGTTGATATTTTGATTGACAAATATTTCCCCGTTTCTGCATGAGCTGTGTGAATCCCATGTTCCAACGCTTGAGTTGGATGCTATGGAAAACAACAACGAAGCAATTCCAGTGGAAAGCAATTCTTCGTAATCTACAATGCCGCCAAGGATTGACGCACCTTCAATTGCACTCGCATGAGAATCGCCAATCATGCACTTTTGTACTTGCCTGTTTAGTTGAGTCAATATGGTACTTCTTCCAGTGACGACAACTCGAACATCAGTTTCTCTACTACTGGAGTTAATTAGTTCACCCAGACCAACCAAATATATTGGCTTTCGTTTAACAGATAAAATCGTTGAACTTCTTTCCTCAAAATGAGCTGAAATGAAATGTATGCTTTTCGTTGACATGCTACTGTGAGAAAACGTAACTACCAATGTCATTATGTTGAATACGTTTGGACGAACACTGTAGTCTATCATTTTAAACTCTGGGACCATGGGTGTCAGTGTCGTCATAAAACTCCTCAAGGAG
This sequence comes from Sinella curviseta, assembly GCA_004115045.4. Classification (NCBI taxonomy): domain Eukaryota; kingdom Metazoa; phylum Arthropoda; class Collembola; order Entomobryomorpha; family Entomobryidae; genus Sinella; species Sinella curviseta. Next base: position 3,420,003 of record CM023200.3, on the reverse strand, counting down.
TACTCTCCTATTTGGAATTGTTCGTGTTGCATTAATATATGCAGCTTGGGCACCATCGATTGCTCCGACCGACTAAAAGCAACATCAACAGGTGGAATGGCGTCATAGTAGAAGGTTATTGGGTAGCTGATAAGCTGTAAAGCCTTTGGATGAACTTGCAGGGATACCTGAATTTGACAGTTCTATGGTCGTGATCTTGCAGCATAGAGAAACATGTTTAATCCAATGCAGTAGCCAGTGAAGAGAGGGAAGCCGTCATACAAAGCTCTTCCAAAGAAATACTGGTTCCGACTGCAGTTATACTTGAAAAACTTAGTATCTTTAATACGCGTTGCATTATAACGGCCATACGGAGCATCCAATATCCACAGCAACTTATTTTCCACGACGTTACCAGACCTTATAATCCATGTAGTCTCCAACACGGCTAGATTTATTCGTCTGTGTACAGCGCCAATTGAAACCGGGTATATGTCCAAGTTGTAAAAGTTGTCTATTACAACGTGACAGTGTACATGTTCAAACAAATTGACAATCCCAGAAATATCAAAAACTAAGGAACTTGATTTAGAGAACTGTTGAATGTGTCGGATCAATTGTTTGTCTGATGCGGTGTAGTACCGGTCGGACAAATTTGCCAGGGGATAGCCTTAAAGAGGTGATATGCGGAAGTTGTACCTTTTGTCCTCGGGGGAATACTGACCCTGTGTGTAGCTTGCAAAAAGTGCAAGTGTTAGAATTAAATTCAAAAGTGACGTGAAAGGTTCCATGCTCGGTTAACGCCAAAGCGTGTTTATTTTTGTAAAGCAATTTTGAATGCAGGTTTTGATGTTTGGTAGTTTTATAAAGTGAAAATGTCAACAATAATGATCACTAGAATACACACATTGTGGAATGTGGTAATTCGATTCTGAAAAGTTTGGTTAACTCGAGGACCCCACCTTCAAAAATGTTACACACATTCAAGTAGAGAGAGTCTGGTTTCTGAAAATTAAGATTTCCATTGACAGCGTACATATATTTTATGCACGGTTTTGGCAACACTACCAACATTTAATATCGCTCGATAGCAAACAAACACACACAAAAGACGAATAATGGAATTATAATTCCGAAATGTTTTATTGAACTCATTGACCACACCCCCCTCAGGTGAATACACTGACTGTTATAGACAAGCAATCGGTAAGTGACCGTTTACTACAAAGTATTCGTCGTATAATAATAATCAATCGATTATTAGTACATATGGATTACCCTTCCTTGTTATGAATACTTCGGCGCTGTTTCTTGTCACACGAGTTATGATATTGCTACGTAAAAGTATCTTTAATAGAGAAGTATATTGGGCATACATCAGTGCACGGAAAGCTGCGGTGAGAAGTTTTGACGTGAACCCAGATGCATATCGCGTAACCAATAGCCGTTAGGAAAATGGCTCTAAATGCTACATGCGAGCATAATTTACTCCGTTCCAACAGCCCTTCTTATAAGGTATACGGTGAAGTAGGACTATGAAAATTTTGGCAAGTTTTTTGGAACTCGTGAGACGCACCCAATTCCGACAAATACATATGTCATGATAGACTAGCAGTCCGGGGGTTTTTGTAAGGTGGAAAACTTATGTACTGAATTAGTAGCTATCAGCCACATTTGAAGCGTTCATTCGCGCAACATTTTGTGCATACATAATTAATACTTTGCTAGAACGTTTTCTCCTGTATTTCATCTTACTCTGTGAGAGTAGTTAGGGAATAGACCGTGCCACTACACGGGTAATATCTGATCCATGCTATTCAACAAATAAATGTTGGGACACCAATACTTAGCTTGATGAAATTATGAATATTGAGTATATCCCCAGCAATATAGTTATATATTGGTTCGAATAAATATTATTTGGCATAAACTTAACTACATTGTAGGTACAAATAATTAATTTATGTATAGATTATAATCATAAGTTGTATCGTCTTGTGTCGTAGTCAATAACGTTAAAATCTCTTGTGTTTCTCTCTTAAATACTGCTGGTATATGTTGCATTATACTTGTATCATGAAAAAGAGGAAAAAATGAGCATATCTGAGAGCTTCTGCTTTGTGAGCTTTTAAGTATGTATTTAACATTGAAAATTCGAAACCTGTAGTATCTTTGTACGCGTTTTCACAGATCCATTTTTATAAACATACGCTTGGTATGGAAACGTTCAATTCAACACACCGCTTTCCCAGTTAGGTAGATATTCCATTATATTGAGAATGATTTACTTTCACGCCTCCTTACACATTGATTAAATAAACTCAGTTATCTCTCGACTTTCGGAATGAGTGGCCATTTTCGTTGCCATCATTTGATAAGTCGTTACTCAGTATGCAGGGAATCGCACATTCATTCATATTACAATCATTTTCGCCTAGCAAGCAATCATCATTTATGCTGCATTACAAACGAAAGCAAAGACACCACAACATGTAAATAATTTGCTAAATTATTAACCGTATTTCAGCACCTGAACATAATTCCATAAACGTTTAATTAAAAGACAATTTTCAGCATTTAATATTGTTTGATTTTGTAGTTTGTTCAATGATTTCCATATCCATATTATGTAGCAAAATGCGCTCATCATTGTTTCAGCTAATACTTCCAGCTCTATCATTGTTGCCATCCAAATATATCATTGTTCCTTCCCAACAAAATACAAAGGAAACAGTGTAAGCATTTTGAATTATCCATACTGCTATCACGTGATCTCATTTCCATTTAGTGGTTTGATAATCATTCAGAATTCTTTCGTGTTTGCTACACAATTTCAGTCAGAAGCATTCATTACTTATGCCATGAAGGAGCGCAGTTGCTAACCGAGACCATTTGTTGCATTGCAGTTACATTGTGGTAGCATTCATATTAAAACTTGCATAACATTTCGATCACAAATTAAATTAAATGTGTTAATTAAATTTAATTAGTTTAATTCAATTTAAATTAAAAACATAATCCTTTTAGAGAAAAATGTACTCATACCATGTCAATTTATTTGAATATTTTCCTTAATATGCTTAACAACGGCAAGCCAGGTATGTTGCGTGCATGAATGTAATTGCCGTCGGCTAATAACTTTTCGAAAAGTAATTCCGTAGACTAATCGTAATCACACACGTAACAACTTTGCTTATCAGAGCAAGCAACTAATAATTAATCAGCACGTGGAGAAATTGATTTTGTTATCGTAAGGCTCACCGTAATATTGAGCAACGAAATATACGTAAACAGTGTTTAATTGTACGTGTTGTCATACGTGTTCCTACTTCCTTGTACATATGGTAACATTACAGAGGATATATTTTTAAGATAAATACAGAAATTTATTTGTTAGAACACTAGACACTCGACGAAATGTATAACGCACAGTTCCCTTCACTTGCTGTCGTAGTCGTATTGTGCGTCACCGTTTGCACAAAAGCGTTCCCTTGCCGAAACCAGGGATTTGCATTTTACTATCCCGTTCAAAGCAATCACCCATTCATACAAACATATTCCCAAAATTTTCGAGCACAGTTCTCCGTCAAAGAAACCAATTTGCCATGATTACAAAAAAATCAACTACGACAAAATGGTTGGTCAACTAGTGGACAATACTAGTGGCAGCTGGATTGCAACGGTAACCAATTTTTTTTGGTTTTTGGACACTAACCGTATCCATTATAAAATTGCTGAAAAGAACTCTAAATTTCTGATCCAAGATTATCTATTTGGACAGCATTAAATATAGAACACTGAAACCGAAATATACACTGACAGCTTCTGTACATGATTTGCTTTTACATTTTCATACTTTCTTATACTCTTGTGCAATGTTTATAAATGCGGCTACATGGTCATGTAGGCGCATGCCGCATAAACCGTTGAACTTTAAGAGACCTTGATGGACTTGACTCAAACAAGCACGAATGATGTAATTTGCAGCAACTTACAATTCATGTCCTTTGTAATTAATCATGGTTGTGTGGCAGCCAAATTTCGAATTCAATTTTAATTCACACCGTATACAATTTGGAGTCAGATCGTGTCGATGGCTCAAACATCCTTGAGGGCTCAGTTCATTCAAATAATGTCGGCAATCAATCGGAATCTTGCTGCTCTCGTCAAGGCCCAAAACTTGATTTGTTTTCTGGACTCGAATACTCTACGCGTCTATTCGAACACGCTACAAGAGGGTGGCAATATATTTCAGTTCACGATGATGGAACAAAGTCCAGTTTGCGGCATTACTAATGTAACATTTTCTGATATTTCACTGGACGTAGGATAAAACAGTTTCTATTATTTATGTATCTTGACGTACGGGAAAGTCGAGTATACAATCGGATAACTGAGTGACGCTTACAGCGAGTAAATAGAATATGTTTTTAAAAATTCTTAGCTTTCGTACTGGTAGCCAATTTGGGAGAAATACATATTTCATACAGAGTTATGTAATTTGTTTTTGCAGAATTGTTATCGTGGAACGACATTATTGACGTACATTGGCCTGCTATGTTGATTACAAACATATATAATGCGAGTACTCACACTAACAAGTTTTGGTAATAGCTTCGTAAAAGCAATTTGTTAGGAAAACCAATTTTTGCTCGATGCTAATTACTTTTTCAACTTATATAAGGCATATTATCGAATCTTATTAACCCAGGCATACAATTACATGTCCAAAATTTGAGTAGTAAAGTTATACAGTATTTGAGTAACTTGGCAAGATGTAGTTTAAAACTTGTCAAGTTTAAACTCTTCCTGGCAAAAGGATATCAACCTTGGATCTTGATTCTCAAGGTACGTATTAATTTTCAGGAAAACATTAGCACTTTCCTGAAAACGAAATGATAGGGAGAGCATAAAGCGAAAATCGCCAATACGATTATATTAAAAAGCAATCTAACTTTCCGAGTTGATCAATCTCGAACAAAATCTCGTCGACTTCTGCTCTGTATAATGTGGTAGCTTTTAATGTACTAATGACTTCCTTTGATGGCAATAGTGCCATATCGTATTGAATGTTTCAAACCATTTGAACAAATGAGAACAATGTAAAGTGATTCAATCGAATTTCGTACATTCGGATTAAAAGGTCAACCCTGAAGTGTGCAGACAAGTGTAGATGTGCTGCTTGCTGTAATGAAATCAAAATGAAATCACTGATCGATCGATCAACGATCACCTCCGAATAAATATTTCATGGCGTTATTTATTTGTAAATCATTGTATAGCTTCAATATTGGATTTTGATAGCCAAGATTAACTGTAGGACTTCCCAGACGAAAGTAACTAAACTATATGTCGGTATATGACATGCTGAATATATTACATGTCTGTCATAATATGGTATATTGAAATATATGGAGCGTCAGTGAAATCCAATTACCGCATAATAGTTGGATAATATAGCATACTAAATAATTAGTCGCAATGTAATGATGAACAAGCCTTATACAACTCCAGTGGAAAATTACGGAGAGAAAAATCGAATACAATTTAATCATCGTTCATCAAGATATGGGAACAAGATATTCTCTCTAAATTGCTTGTTGGAGTTAATTACTGAAGTATGGGGAGAGTGGTAATAGTTTATCCATTGCATGCTTGTAAAGATTTGGACGATGAGTGTGCTTATGAGTGTATATTGAGATTATGCAAGGAACGTTGGAGAGAGGTGGAAATGCATTTCAATACGATTGGTGAGAAAGTAAAAACTAACTTTAAAGAAAGGATTCAAGCCGATTGTGCCAGTATTTCCGACACGGGATAATAGTAATACAGATACTTTGAACATCTCTAATCATATCCACACTTTGAAGATAAGATTCTTAACATGGTTCCAAAACAGTGAGCACGAAATAATATGGCGATCACATCATTTGCGCTGCACTTGATGGCAATAGGTGCCTTTGCAATGCCGAATGATATACGCTACCGTTACATTTACGAGCAAAATAATTTTCTGGAGTACGAAAAGAAAAACTTTGAAATTAAGAGCAAATTTATTGGCTCGCTTAAGTTCCTTCCTCCGATTGACTTAAATAGCTATTTTGGAGTGTTTGCTGACCACAAGTGTTTAATATTTGTAGACAATTATGAACAAATTAACTTACACATTCCAGCTCACCCCACCATGCTCAGAAAATTTGTTCCTGGGAGAGCGACGTACGATTCATTCTATGGCAGACGTACTGAATTCATTTGGATATTTCCAAATATCAACCACACATTTAATGGGAGTGCACGCCACTTATGCGCTAGTTGTAAGTTTCGCACTGCACTGTACCGTCAGTTTTTAGTCGATAGACGTCTTAAGGATTTTTGTGTTCGCTATAATATTACACAGTTTGCTGCTCAATCAAAACCCTGGAACTGCCTGGTGCACTTTTCGTTATACTTGCCGATATTAGGACGAGGCGGGAAGGAGTACAATAATCCGGCAGCATCGCAGCTACACCCGGGCCCATTTCTACATTATACTGGGTTGAAATTTCATATGCCATCTTTAATGCCTTGCATACAATTTGTCGTGTATGAAACCGCATCAATGTATAAATTAATCCTTGACAAACTGCAAATGTCCGCGGCGTCACAAATGCTTCGCGAAATTTATATCCACCATGGCCATATAATCATTTCAGAAACAGTAACTTCCATGAAGGACGATATCTACAAACTCCAGCAGAAACGTGTAACGCTTAAATTTGTCTCAATGTTGTGTCCTTTCGAGTACAGTGAAACACGATTTAGATTGTTTCAGATCAGTTCAAGTACTATCGGCAATATGCTAATGGGTGTTTTAGATCCTGTGAACTGTATCAAAAATCATGAACATATACACCTTGTTAAAAGATTTAGAGCAGTTTCCTGGTCAACCAATTACGAGGTGGAGGAGCACATGGCAAAATGCGACAACTACTTCTTCAAAGGCACTCGTGCCGGCATTCCCTACGAGCAACATAATCAAATTTTGGCGCATGCGTATGCCTTCGAGTGGTTATCGATTTTCAAAAATTACAGCTTCAGGGTAATACCTGCTCACGTGTGCGTTAATGGTGTAGTTGGGGTGATTCCGTCCTGGTACAAACCAGTTGCGGTAGGGGGCATTAAATTCCAGCCATATGTGGATCACGATATGGAACCTGCATCAGGTTTTGCGATTGAAGACAAACTACAGACCATGAGTTTTGTGAGCTGCGGACATAGAGGTGTGTCCAGTCTTCGGTTTGCAGAATTACTGGTTGCGTTTGAAGCACACGTTTGGATTTTAATAATAGCCGCTGTGACAATAATTACAATTGTTGTATGTCAACTTGGATCAAGTTCGCCATTCAGCGCCTATCTTTACATTGGGACATTGGAGGCCGTCGTTCGAGTTATATTGGGAACAGACATGTGCTTCAACGGATTGCGAAATAATGGGGCTAAACTTATATTTGTTACGTTTGCGTTGGCAGCAGTTGTTTTAAACAACGCCTACAAAGGGGATAACATGTTCAGGATCATTGAGCCCCGACGTTTCCTCCCATATCAAAACTTAAATCAGCTGGAGGCGGACAATATCTCCATAATATCGAGAATTGCAAGCATTGCATTTATCAGATCATTGAAACCTATTACGGAGCCAGCAAAAAATTTGGTTTTGCAAATTGACGAATCCAATTACACCATATATTTGCAAACCGAAATTATTACCAAAAGAAATTTCTTCGGATTAAACGAGCAGACACTATGGACACGCGCACATTTTAGCTTCGACGGGGATACTATGGTTCGGAGTATTGGAAAAAGCCTAAACTATGTGTTTCATCAAAAGCAGACTGACGGCAGGCAACAATTCATGCGTGCAATAAGGGAACGGGATAACCAGTTCATGTATCAGAGCTTGCTCAGGTGCAACATGTCAGCACTGGTTTTGCCACTGGCTTTGTGTAGAGCCATGGCACATCGTCTTCTGGAGGAGAAGCCAGAATTCACTGCACAAATTGCCATTGGGTTAGAGAGGTATTTTCCATCGTCACATATTTTCCGCCTTTCGGGTTTAATTCCATTGGATCTAATCAAACGTTCTAAAGCAATCCGGTCATCATATATTTTGGAATGGTGGCAGGATTATGTTGGTGGGACCAGAAAACTTTCTATGAACAAAAAAGTCAACCTAAATCCAGCAAAATTGTCCGGAAATATTTTGGTTGTATTTGCCGTTCTTCTTGTGGGATTATCTATTGCAACCGGGACGTTTCTGTTTGAGACCATCAATATAATTGTAAAGCTTTCGCACCCATTAATAACACATGCATTTGCATTTTACATTAAACCACTCGCACATTTTGTCATTTCTCGCTTCAGGAAGGCAATCGGATTGATATAATTGTAGGCTTGTATCAGCAAACTTACACATATTTCAAATATCGTATCAAATTTTCTACACATTTTGCTCCGACCACGAGATAGCAGGTGCTACTAGATACATTATACAAGTAAAATACAATGCAACTGTAAAACCAATAAATAAATGACGACCTGGTAAATATATTTAAATATACGTTTTAATATAAAATACTATGCCACCCATTAGAAGTAAATAGAATACTCAGATGGACACCGCAAATATCGGAAATATGCAAGTTTTTTTAAAAATTGGCGTCACATTCATGTTAGGTTCCAAACGAATGTTGAACGGTAATTTTGGGACAGCTCAACTCCACATGTTTTTTTCAGTCTGCTGTAGCTCTTCGCCAAAACATTGGAATCTGGTGTAAATGTGCATGCATGGGTAATGTAAGGTGGTAATTGTACTGCAACGGTTGGAAAGAAATTGACTGAAACCAACAATCGCAATAACTACCTTTATAAGAGATACAAAATTATGCCCATGTGATTGTTTATTAATGGGACAGAGCTTACGAAAGCAGTGTTTTGTTTTATGTATCGTCATTTATGCTTCTACTCCCGTGTCTATATGTCAACATTGCAAACGATAAATTCTAAGAAAAGTACTTGAGTTTACTTGGTGAGAAGTTGAGTAGTATTTAGTATATTCCAGTTCTGAACATTCCGAGACAACAACAATAATGACTCGTCAATATGTGTATCGATCAGATCCCTTCACTTGCACTCGTATCCATCAATCGATTGATAGTTGATCAGTTGGATCAAACAATGCTTAACCTATTTCATATATTGGTATACAACGGGAAACGTGTATACGACGACGTGGTTTCCGAGCGTTGTAGGAAAGTGTATAATCAAAATGTGTACTGCAAAGTAATATGTGCCCATTCTTAGTTTTTCTAGAGTATCGTGCTTGTTGATAGATCGGCCTAGTAACAACTATAAAGGAATTTATTAACTTACTAGTATCCTTCGCATTATTAAGTTTAATGGTAACGTTGATGTCCCAACGTACTTAACACCTAGAGTATCGACTTGAATAAATCACTTGATATAGCACAGTACTAGTGATATTTATGAAAACATGTTATTTCAATTGTCACGTACTTTCGGAGAATGATGCTACATATGAATGCGCCTTTATTGCGAAGATGCTCTCGTAATATTCGGTTGAATATGTCGAAAAGAGGAAGTGGATGGCTGATGTTACGTAATGCTGACATATACTTTTCAATAATTCATATACTCCACCTGTAACGTGTAAGTAATTATGTTCGAATATTAAATCGAACATTGATCTTCCTTCCTCATTATCTTTGTTCAACGAGCAAGCATTTGGCTGTGTTAATGACACTCATTGTAACGATGTGATTGATTATCAGTGACATGTTTGAAAATGGTGCGGTTTATATATTTGTTATAGTGATGTCAATTACAATGTGTTCTAATGCTGAAAAAAGAAAATAAGCGAGCAATTAATTGTAATCACTGTGGTCGTTGTCGCATGCTAAAACGTTTAGAATGATAACGTTAAAGTGTTGATATAATCAATGGAAAAGCGTAATTTATTATGAACCATTATTTTGTAATAATAATGGTTAACGAGACACAAATATATTCTTAAACAAAGCTGTAGTTTTAGAAATTAAGACTGAATGCCGTCAGCATTTTTGCAATTACAAAATCTATTCGAATATTCCCATGCAAATATACTCTTATTGACAATATGATATTTTACAACATGCTGAAAAGCTTACATAGAAAACCTGCATTTGTGTCACATGATTCCCGTGAATGCCATGTGTGTACGTGGTTACAGTATGTACCCTAGTACATTCTCAACTCACACGGTCTAATCTCTAATCATTTTATTTGAGACAATCTATGTTTATTGTTCTACATGCATTTTCACCATCTCATGTTGGTGGTGTTTCTCTGCTGACAACTCACTTTTGCGTTTTTGTATGGAGAAGACTAATTGTAAGCCAGAAATTCATTCTGACAGTGAAGTGGCACGCATATCTTACAATGTTGTATTGATTCATCATTTGCTTGTCAGCTCGTATGAGCTTCGTAGTGAAATGATTATTTACATGTCACAGAGATGATCAGTTAGAGCCACCCAAACGCATAATAAGCAGAAAAAGATTTTGCTCATCTTAGCATATGGGTTGCTATATTTTTATGAAACCTTGGTACTAGTACATAAGAATTTCGAAAATTTCAGCAATTTTCAAAAGCATAAAAAGCAGAAAGAGCATAATTCGGTTGTGTAAGCACAATTAGCATTAATTGAGCATAAAAGGCATAAAGTGCTAATTTTTTGGGTTTTACAAGCAAATATTGAAGAAATTGTGACAATTTCTGACACTATACATTGAAAAAATCATGCAAAATAGCAGTTTTTGCCAAAAAATCAATTTCTGTCAAAGCCATTCTAGCATATCTATGGTTTGAAACATTAACAGAGTGCATGTATTGTTATTTCTTTTGTTTTTGCAAAGCAAGTCATATCACGATTGCTATAATCCGCAGTAAAGGTCAAATCATTGCACTATTAATTTAAGATTTGAACAGGGTCTCCATAAGTAATTGAGATAGTAAGCCATGGACTGATCGTGCCAACTTCCTTTCCAAAAAGGAAACACAAAAATTAAAAGAGCTAACTAAAACAGGTTAAACTGACAGAGATATCTCATTTTCTTGGAATTCGACAATATGTTGAATTAAAATTTTAAGTACATCTGTGTCAAAGTTCGCATAGAAAAAGGTTTGTTCTTTGCATTGAAGTAAAATGTAAAGTTCCAGAGTAAGTCTAATTTTTAATGCAAGTAACAATTAGGGTTCTCTTTGCATCGTCTAAGCTAAAACCTGATTTACCATGTAAATTCGTCAAAGTTCAATTTAGTAATTTCAGTGGTATGCGTATTTTCGTTCCAGTTAATTGCGAGACTAACTTTGCTACATTTCAAAAAGTTACGTTTCTGTATTTGCCCTGACTTGCGTACTAGCACTAATTAAACAAATACAATGTGTGTATGCAGTGTGTAGGTAGTCACAAAGGGCTACATTTTTGCTTAAGGCAGAGTGAATGCTGCAATTAATAGGTTTAGTTCATGGACTTTAAGTATGGGAACCATTAATATCGGTACATATTTCATAAATACTTATGTTTCGATGGAAATTTGGGGTTAAAATAAAAGAGCATTAAAAGCATAATTTTTGTTGTCGAGCAGCATAATTTGGGTGGCTCTAATGATCAGTAGATTCAAAATAAATTATCGAGGAAATGATTGGCCAGATAATCGACGCAAGTTCTTTAAACAAAAATCCGCTTAATATCTTGTATTCATTGTATATCTAGTCATAACAACAAAAGTTAGTAGGATGATTCAGTACCAAATTTCGCAAGCGAGAATAATGTAATATTGAATATTACAGACAATGCAGATGTTACATTAAATTATGTGTGTAGCGGTACAAACAATAATCATACACACAAACTACGTGTTAAAATTTTCAACAAATTAACCTAACCCATTATAACACGCCTCAAATTATAAGTATTTGTTTAAACATGACATGAAAACATTTACTGTGCTTTGCACTGATTGGATTCATGAAAATCGTCACGGTTTTGGGATCACGCTGTTGCATCAGCCTCGTAAATCCCATAGTGATGATCCAGGTTTAACATTTCCAATGTTAATTTTGACCGATTGGTTTCATCAAAGTAGACCCCTTCTCCTTGCAGTTCTAAATTAATTTCGTCACTAAATTTGACCAAATCAGTGAACCCGTCTCCGCCACCTGGACTAGCGGCAATAAGTTGAAATGTCCACCACGTGTAGGGGCTGAGAAGAATATCCGAATTTTGTACGTCAACCTGTTCTCCAACACCGTACAAATCATTTCCAGCATTAGTTAGTGACCATGAAATCTAATCTACTAGTGTTCTAATAAAACGCGAGTTTGCGTACCTTCTTTATTCCATTTTCTACAGCTTGACCACTAGAACGGTTATTTGTCATGAAACTGTATCTATAAGCCTGATTCCGATCCAACATGAAAAAATGCTTCCCAAGAACCCAGTAATTGGATGCGCTACTGTGCGTCATTTGCATCTGAAATCGCTTAAGCAAATGATCCAACTCGTTTTGCCTCATCTCATTGCTTGCTTTCAAATACAATTCTATCCT